>CM068323.1:316779-460935 GCA_034766995.1 Acanthacorydalis orientalis | reverse complement strand
AAAAATTTTGCTACTATTGTATAGAACTAACTTACTTTTATCGAAATAATACGAAATATGTATAGATTTTTGGGATATTTTGTGATATTATCACTAAAAACACGTTTTTTTTCGCTTGAAATTGCGATATATTTCATATAAACGTGATTTTCAACTACCAGAATCGAGATTTGCCGAAAAATTTTGCTACTATTGTATAGAACTAACTTACTTTTATCGAAATAATACGAAATATGTATACATTATCGGGATATTTTGTGATATTATCACTAAAAACACGTTTTTTTCGCTTAAAATAGCGATATATTTCATATAAACGTGATTTTCAACTACCAGAATCGAGATTTGCCGAAAAATTTTGCTACTATTGTATAGAAATAACTTACTTTAATCGAAATAATACGAAATATGTATACATTATCGGGATATTTTGTGATATTATCACTAAAAACACGTTTTTTTCGCTTGAAATTGCGATATATTTCATATAAACCTGATTTTCAACTACCAGAATCGAGATTTGCCGAAAAATTTTGCTACTATTGTATAGAACTAACTTACTTTTATCGAAATAATACGAAATATGTATAGATTTTTGGGATATTTTGTGATATTATCACTAAAAACACGTTTTTTTCGCTTGAAATTGCGATATTTTTCATATAAACGTGATTTTCAACTACCAGAATCGAGATTTGCCGAAAAATTTTGCTACTATTGTATAGAACTAACTTACTTTTATCGAAATAATACGAAATATGTATAGATTTTTGGGATATTTTGTGATATTATCACTAAAAACACGTTTTTTTCGCTTGAAATTGCGATATATTTCATATCAACGTGATTTTCAACTACCAGAATCGAGATTTGCCGAAAAATTTTGCTACTATTGTATAGAACTAACTTACTTTTATCGAAATAATACGAAATATGTATACATTATCGGGATATTTTGTGATATTATCACTAAAAACACGTTTTTTTCGCTTGAAATTGCGATATATTTCATATAAACGTGATTTTCAACTACCAGAATCGAGATTTGCCGAAAAATTTTGCTACTATTGTATAGAACTAACTTACTTTTATCGAAATAATACGAAATATGTATACATTATTGGGATATTTTGTGATATTATCACTAAAAACACGTTTTTTTCGCTTGAAATTGCGATATATTTCATATAAACGTGATTTTCAACTACCAGAATCGAGATTTGCCGAAAAATTTTGCTACTATTGTATAGAACTAACTTACTTTTATCGAAATAATACGAAATATGTATAGATTTTTGGGATATTTTGTGATATTATCACTAAAAACACGTTTTTTTCGCTTGAAATTGCGATATATTTCATATAAACGTGATTTTCAACTACCAGAATCGAGATTTGCCGAAAAATTTTGCTACTATTGTATAGAACTAACTTACTTTTATCGAAATAATTCGAAATATGTATACATTTTCGGGATATTTTGTGATATTATCACTAAAAACACGTTTTTTTCGCTTGAAATTGCGATATTTTTCATATAAACGTGATTTTCAACTACCAGAATCGAGATTTGCCGAAAAATTTTGCTACTATTGTATAGAACTAACTTACTTTTATCGAAATAATACGAAATATGTATAGATTTTTGGGATATTTTGTGATATTATCACTAAAAACACGTTTTTTTCGCTTGAAATTGCGATATTTTTCATATAAACGTGATTTTCAACTACCAGAATCGAGATTTGCCGAAAAATTTTGCTACTATTGTATAGAACTAACTTACTTTTATCGAAATAATACGAAATATGTATACATTATTGGGATATTTTGTGATATTATCACTAAAAACACGTTTTTTTCGCTTGAAATTGCGATATATTTCATATAAACGTGATTTTCAACTACCAGAATCGAGATTTGCCGAAAAATTTTGCTACTATTGTATAGAACTAACTTACTTTTATCGAAATAATACGAAATATGTATACATTATCGGGATATTTTGTGATATTATCACTAAAAACACGTTTTTTTCGCTTAAAATAGCGATATATTTCATATAAACGTGATTTTCAACTACCAGAATCGAGATTTGCCGAAAAATTTTGCTACTATTGTATAGAAATAACTTACTTTAATCGAAATAATACGAAATATGTATACATTATTGGGATATTTTGTGATATTATCACTAAAAACACGTTTTTTTCGCTTGAAATTGCGATATATTTCATATAAACGTGATTTTCAACTACCAGAATCGAGATTTGCCGAAAAATTTTGCTACTATTGTATAGAACTAACTTACTTTTATCGAAATAATACGAAATATGTATACATTATCGGGATATTTTGTGATATTATCACTAAAAACACGTTTTTTTCGCTTGAAATTGCGATATATTTCATATAAACGTGATTTTCAACTACCAGAATCGAGATTTGCCGAAAAATTTTGCTACTATTGTATAGAACTAACTTACTTTTATCGAAATAATACGAAATATGTATAGATTTTTGGGATATTTTGTGATATTATCACTAAAAACACGTTTTTTTCGCTTGAAATTGCGATATATTTCATATCAACGTGATTTTCAACTACCAGAATCGAGATTTGCCGAAAAATTTTGCTACTATTGTATAGAACTAACTTACTTTTATCGAAATAATACGAAATATGTATACATTATCGGGATATTTTGTGATATTATCACTAAAAACACGTTTTTTTCGCTTGAAATTGCGATATATTTCATATAAACGTGATTTTCAACTACCAGAATCGAGATTTGCCGAAAAATTTTGCTACTATTGTATAGAACTAACTTACTTTTATCGAAATAATACGAAATATGTATACATTATCGGGATATTTTGTGATATTATCACTAAAAACACGTTTTTTTTCGCTTGAAATTGCGATATATTTCATATAAACGTGATTTTCAACTACCAGAATCGAGATTTGCCGAAAAATTTTGCTACTATTGTATAGAACTAACTTACTTTTATCGAAATAATACGAAATATGTATAGATTTTTGGGATATTTTGTGATATTATCACTAAAAACACGTTTTTTTCGCTTGAAATTGCGATATATTTCATATAAACGTGATTTTCAACTACCAGAATCGAGATTTGCCGAAAAATTTTGCTACTATTGTATAGAACTAACTTACTTTTATCGAAATAATACGAAATATGTATAGATTTTTGGGATATTTTGTGATATTATCACTAAAAACACGTTTTTTTCGCTTGAAATTGCGATATATTTCATATAAACGTGATTTTCAACTACCAGAATCGAGATTTGCCGAAAAATTTTGCTACTATTGTATAGAACTAACTTACTTTTATCGAAATAATTCGAAATATGTATACATTTTCGGGATATTTTGTGATATTATCACTAAAAACACGTTTTTTTCGCTTGAAATTGCGATATATTTCATATAAACGTGATTTTCAACTACCAGAATCGAGATTTGCCGAAAAATTTTGCTACTATTGTATAGAACTAACTTACTTTTATCGAAATAATACGAAATATGTATAGATTTTTGGGATATTTTGTGATATTATCACTAAAAACACTTTTTTTTCGCTTGAAATTGCGATATATTTCATATAAACGTGATTTTCAACTACCAGAATCGAGATTTGCCGAAAAATTTTGCTACTATTGTATAGAACTAACTTACTTTTATCGAAATAATACGAAATATGTATACATTATTGGGATATTTTGTGATATTATCACTAAAAACACGTTTTTTTTCGCTTGAAATTGCGATATATTTCATATAAACGTGATTTTCAACTACCAGAATCGAGATTTGCCGAAAAATTTTGCTACTATTGTATAGAACTAACTTACTTTTATCGAAATAATACGAAATATGTATACATTATCGGGATATTTTGTGATATTATCACTAAAAACACGTTTTTTTCGCTTGAAATTGCGATATATTTCATATAAACGTGATTTTCAACTACCAGAATCGAGATTTGCCGAAAAATTTTGCTACTATTGTATAGAACTAACTTACTTTTATCGAAATAATACGAAATATGTATAGATTTTTGGGATATTTTGTGATATTATCACTAAAAACACGTTTTTTTTCGCTTGAAATTGCGATATATTTCATATAAACGTGATTTTCAACTACCAGAATCGAGATTTGCCGAAAAATTTTGCTACTATTGTATAGAACTAACTTACTTTTATCGAAATAATACGAAATATGTATACATTATCGGGATATTTTGTGATATTATCACTAAAAACACGTTTTTTTCGCTTGAAATTGCGATATATTTCATATAAACGTGATTTTCAACTACCAGAATCGAGATTTGCCGAAAAATTTTGCTACTATTGTATAGAACTAACTTACTTTTATCGAAATAATACGAAATATGTATACATTATCGGGATATTTTGTGATATTATCACTAAAAACACGTTTTTTTCGCTTGAAATTGCGATATATTTCATATAAACGTGATTTTCAACTACCAGAATCGAGATTTGCCGAAAAATTTTGCTACTATTGTATAGAACTAACTTACTTTTATCGAAATAATACGAAATATGTATACATTATCGGGATATTTTGTGATATTATCACTAAAAACACGTTTTTTTCGCTTGAAATTGCGATATATTTCATATAAACGTGATTTTCAACTACCAGAATCGAGATTTGCCGAAAAATTTTGCTACTATTGTATAGAACTAACTTACTTTTATCGAAATAATACGAAATATGTATAGATTTTTGGGATATTTTGTGATATTATCACTAAAAACACGTTTTTTTCGCTTGAAATTGCGATATATTTCATATAAACGTGATTTTCAACTACCAGAATCGAGATTTGCCGAAAAATTTTGCTACTATTGTATAGAACTAACTTACTTTTATCGAAATAATACGAAATATGTATACATTATCGGGATATTTTGTGATATTATCACTAAAAACACGTTTTTTTCGCTTAAAATAGCGATATATTTCATATAAACGTGATTTTCAACTACCAGAATCGAGATTTGCCGAAAAATTTTGCTACTATTGTATAGAAATAACTTACTTTAATCGAAATAATACGAAATATGTATACATTATCGGGATATTTTGTGATATTATCACTAAAAACACGTTTTTTTCGCTTGAAATTGCGATATATTTCATATAAACCTGATTTTCAACTACCAGAATCGAGATTTGCCGAAAAATTTTGCTACTATTGTATAGAACTAACTTACTTTTATCGAAATAATACGAAATATGTATAGATTTTTGGGATATTTTGTGATATTATCACTAAAAACACGTTTTTTTTCGCTTGAAATTGCGATATTTTTCATATAAACGTGATTTTCAACTACCAGAATCGAGATTTGCCGAAAAATTTTGCTACTATTGTATAGAACTAACTTACTTTTATCGAAATAATACGAAATATGTATAGATTTTTGGGATATTTTGTGATATTATCACTAAAAACACGTTTTTTTCGCTTGAAATTGCGATATTTTTCATATAAACGTGATTTTCAACTACCAGAATCGAGATTTGCCGAAAAATTTTGCTACTATTGTATAGAACTAACTTACTTTTATCGAAATAATACGAAATATGTATAGATTTTTGGGATATTTTGTGATATTATCACTAAAAACACGTTTTTTTCGCTTGAAATTGCGATATATTTCATATCAACGTGATTTTCAACTACCAGAATCGAGATTTGCCGAAAAATTTTGCTACTATTGTATAGAACTAACTTACTTTTATCGAAATAATACGAAATATGTATACATTTTCGGGATATTTTGTGATATTATCACTAAAAACACGTTTTTTTCGCTTGAAATTGCGATATATTTCATATAAACGTGATTTTCAACTACCAGAATCGAGATTTGCCGAAAAATTTTGCTACTATTGTATAGAACTAACTTACTTTTATCGAAATAATACGAAATATGTATACATTATCGGGATATTTTGTGATATTATCACTAAAAACACGTTTTTTTCGCTTGAAATTGCGATATATTTCATATAAACGTGATTTTCAACTACCAGAATCGAGATTTGCCGAAAAATTTTGCTACTATTGTATAGAACTAACTTACTTTTATCGAAATAATTCGAAATATGTATACATTTTCGGGATATTTTGTGATATTATCACTAAAAACACGTTTTTTTCGCTTGAAATTGCGATATTTTTCATATAAACGTGATTTTCAACTACCAGAATCGAGATTTGCCGAAAAATTTTGCTACTATTGTATAGAACTAACTTACTTTTATCGAAATAATACGAAATATGTATAGATTTTTGGGATATTTTGTGATATTATCACTAAAAACACGTTTTTTTCGCTTGAAATTGCGATATTTTTCATATAAACGTGATTTTCAACTACCAGAATCGAGATTTGCCGAAAAATTTTGCTACTATTGTATAGAACTAACTTACTTTTATCGAAATAATTCGAAATATGTATACATTTTCGGGATATTTTGTGATATTATCACTAAAAACACGTTTTTTTCGCTTGAAATTGCGATATATTTCATATAAACGTGATTTTCAACTACCAGAATCGAGATTTGCCGAAAAATTTTGCTACTATTGTATAGAACTAACTTACTTTTATCGAAATAATACGAAATATGTATACATTATCGGGATATTTTGTGATATTATCACTAAAAACACGTTTTTTTCGCTTGAAATTGCGATATATTTCATATAAACGTGATTTTCAACTACCAGAATCGAGATTTGCCGAAAAATTTTGCTACTATTGTATAGAACTAACTTACTTTTATCGAAATAATACGAAATATGTATACATTATCGGGATATTTTGTGATATTATCACTAAAAACACGTTTTTTTCGCTTAAAATAGCGATATATTTCATATAAACGTGATTTTCAACTACCAGAATCGAGATTTGCCGAAAAATTTTGCTACTATTGTATAGAACTAACTTACTTTTATCGAAATAATACGAAATATGTATAGATTTTTGGGATATTTTGTGATATTATCACTAAAAACACGTTTTTTTCGCTTGAAATTGCGATATATTTCATATAAACGTGATTTTCAACTACCAGAATCGAGATTTGCCGAAAAATTTTGCTACTATTGTATAGAACTAACTTACTTTTATCGAAATAATACGAAATATGTATAGATTTTTGGGATATTTTGTGATATTATCACTAAAAACACGTTTTTTTCGCTTGAAATTGCGATATATTTCATATCAACGTGATTTTCAACTACCAGAATCGAGATTTGCCGAAAAATTTTGCTACTATTGTATAGAACTAACTTACTTTTATCGAAATAATACGAAATATGTATACATTATCGGGATATTTTGTGATATTATCACTAAAAACACGTTTTATTCCGCTTGAAATTGCGATATATTTCATATAAACGTGATTTTCAACTACCAGAATCGAGATTTGCCGAAAAATTTTGCTACTATTGTATAGAACTAACTTACTTTTATCGAAATAATACGAAATATGTATACATTATCGGGATATTTTGTGATATTATCACTAAAAACACGTTTTTTTTCGCTTGAAATTGCGATATATTTCATATAAACGTGATTTTCAACTACCAGAATCGAGATTTGCCGAAAAATTTTGCTACTATTGTATAGAACTAACTTACTTTTATCGAAATAATACGAAATATGTATAGATTTTTGGGATATTTTGTGATATTATCACTAAAAACACGTTTTTTTCGCTTGAAATTGCGATATATTTCATATCAACGTGATTTTCAACTACCAGAATCGAGATTTGCCGAAAAATTTTGCTACTATTGTATAGAACTAACTTACTTTTATCGAAATAATACGAAATATGTATACATTATCGGGATATTTTGTGATATTATCACTAAAAACACGTTTTTTTTCGCTTGAAATTGCGATATATTTCATATAAACGTGATTTTCAACTACCAGAATCGAGATTTGCCGAAAAATTTTGCTACTATTGTATAGAACTAACTTACTTTTATCGAAATAATACGAAATATGTATACATTATTGGGATATTTTGTGATATTATCACTAAAAACACGTTTTTTTTCGCTTGAAATTGCGATATATTTCATATAAACGTGATTTTCAACTACCAGAATCGAGATTTGCCGAAAAATTTTGCTACTATTGTATAGAACTAACTTACTTTTATCGAAATAATACGAAATATGTATACATTATCGGGATATTTTGTGATATTATCACTAAAAACACGTTTTTTTTCGCTTGAAATTGCGATATATTTCATATAAACGTGATTTTCAACTACCAGAATCGAGATTTGCCGAAAAATTTTGCTACTATTGTATAGAACTAACTTACTTTTATCGAAATAATACGAAATATGTATACATTATCGGGATATTTTGTGATATTATCACTAAAAACACGTTTTTTTCGCTTGAAATTGCGATATATTTCATATAAACGTGATTTTCAACTACCAGAATCGAGATTTGCCGAAAAATTTTGCTACTATTGTATAGAACTAACTTACTTTTATCGAAATAATACGAAATATGTATAGATTTTTGGGATATTTTGTGATATTATCACTAAAAACACGTTTTTTTCGCTTGAAATTGCGATATTTTTCATATAAACGTGATTTTCAACTACCAGAATCGAGATTTGCCGAAAAATTTTGCTACTATTGTATAGAACTAACTTACTTTTATCGAAATAATACGAAATATGTATACATTATCGGGATATTTTGTGATATTATCACTAAAAACACGTTTTTTTTCGCTTGAAATTGCGATATATTTCATATAAACGTGATTTTCAACTA
Source organism: Acanthacorydalis orientalis (assembly GCA_034766995.1). NCBI lineage: Eukaryota > Metazoa > Arthropoda > Insecta > Megaloptera > Corydalidae > Acanthacorydalis > Acanthacorydalis orientalis. The sequence goes on along the minus strand of CM068323.1, from coordinate 452,018 downwards.
CCAGAATCGAGATTTGCCGAAAAATTTTGCTACTATTGTATAGAACTAACTTACTTTTATCGAAATAATACGAAATATGTATACATTATCGGGATATTTTGTGATATTATCACTAAAAACACGTTTTTTTCGCTTGAAATTGCGATATATTTCATATAAACGTGATTTTCAACTACCAGAATCGAGATTTGCCGAAAAATTTTGCTACTATTGTATAGAACTAACTTACTTTTATCGAAATAATACGAAATATGTATAGATTTTTGGGATATTTTGTGATATTATCACTAAAAACACGTTTTTTTTCGCTTGAAATTGCGATATTTTTCATATAAACGTGATTTTCAACTACCAGAATCGAGATTTGCCGAAAAATTTTGCTACTATTGTATAGAACTAACTTACTTTTATCGAAATAATACGAAATATGTATAGATTTTTGGGATATTTTGTGATATTATCACTAAAAACACGTTTTTTTTCGCTTGAAATTGCGATATTTTTCATATAAACGTGATTTTCAACTACCAGAATCGAGATTTGCCGAAAAATTTTGCTACTATTGTATAGAACTAACTTACTTTTATCGAAATAATACGAAATATGTATACATTATCGGGATATTTTGTGATATTATCACTAAAAACACGTTTTTTTCGCTTGAAATTGCGATATATTTCATATAAACGTGATTTTCAACTACCAGAATCGAGATTTGCCGAAAAATTTTGCTACTATTGTATAGAACTAACTTACTTTTATCGAAATAATACGAAATATGTATACATTATCGGGATATTTTGTGATATTATCACTAAAAACACGTTTTTTTTCGCTTGAAATTGCGATATATTTCATATAAACGTGATTTTCAACTACCAGAATCGAGATTTGCCGAAAAATTTTGCTACTATTGTATAGAACTAACTTACTTTTATCGAAATAATACGAAATATGTATAGATTTTTGGGATATTTTGTGATATTATCACTAAAAACACGTTTTTTTTCGCTTGAAATTGCGATATATTTCATATAAACGTGATTTTCAACTACCAGAATCGAGATTTGCCGAAAAATTTTGCTACTATTGTATAGAACTAACTTACTTTTATCGAAATAATACGAAATATGTATACATTATCGGGATATTTTGTGATATTATCACTAAAAACACGTTTTTTTTCGCTTGAAATTGCGATATATTTCATATAAACGTGATTTTCAACTACCAGAATCGAGATTTGCCGAAAAATTTTGCTACTATTGTATAGAACTAACTTACTTTTATCGAAATAATACGAAATATGTATACATTATCGGGATATTTTGTGATATTATCACTAAAAACACGTTTTTTTTGGCTTGAAATTGCGATATATTTCATATAAACGTGATTTTCAACTACCAGAATCGAGATTTGCCGAAAAATTTTGCTACTATTGTATAGAACTAACTTACTTTTATCGAAATAATACGAAATATGTATACATTATCGGGATATTTTGTGATATTATCACTAAAAACACGTTTTTTTCGCTTGAAATTGCGATATATTTCATATAAACGTGATTTTCAACTACCAGAATCGAGATTTGCCGAAAAATTTTGCTACTATTGTATAGAACTAACTTACTTTTATCGAAATAATTCGAAATATGTATACATTTTCGGGATATTTTGTGATATTATCACTAAAAACACGTTTTTTTTCGCTTGAAATTGCGATATATTTCATATAAACGTGATTTTCAACTACCAGAATCGAGATTTGCCGAAAAATTTTGCTACTATTGTATAGAACTAACTTACTTTTATCGAAATAATACGAAATATGTATAGATTTTTGGGATATTTTGTGATATTATCACTAAAAACACGTTTTTTTTGGCTTGAAATTGCGATATATTTCATATAAACGTGATTTTCAACTACCAGAATCGAGATTTGCCGAAAAATTTTGCTACTATTGTATAGAACTAACTTACTTTTATCGAAATAATACGAAATATGTATACATTATCGGGATATTTTGTGATATTATCACTAAAAACACGTTTTTTTCGCTTGAAATTGCGATATATTTCATATAAACGTGATTTTCAACTACCAGAATCGAGATTTGCCGAAAAATTTTGCTACTATTGTATAGAACTAACTTACTTTTATCGAAATAATACGAAATATGTATACATTATCGGGATATTTTGTGATATTATCACTAAAAACACGTTTTTTTTCGCTTGAAATTGCGATATATTTCATATAAACGTGATTTTCAACTACCAGAATCGAGATTTGCCGAAAAATTTTGCTACTATTGTATAGAACTAACTTACTTTTATCGAAATAATTCGAAATATGTATACATTTTCGGGATATTTTGTGATATTATCACTAAAAACACGTTTTTTTCGCTTGAAATTGCGATATTTTTCATATAAACGTGATTTTCAACTACCAGAATCGAGATTTGCCGAAAAATTTTGCTACTATTGTATAGAACTAACTTACTTTTATCGAAATAATACGAAATATGTATAGATTTTTGGGATATTTTGTGATATTATCACTAAAAACACGTTTTTTTCGCTTGAAATTGCGATATATTTCATATCAACGTGATTTTCAACTACCAGAATCGAGATTTGCCGAAAAATTTTGCTACTATTGTATAGAACTAACTTACTTTTATCGAAATAATACGAAATATGTATACATTATCGGGATATTTTGTGATATTATCACTAAAAACACGTTTTTTTCGCTTAAAATAGCGATATATTTCATATAAACGTGATTTTCAACTACCAGAATCGAGATTTGCCGAAAAATTTTGCTACTATTGTATAGAAATAACTTACTTTAATCGAAATAATACGAAATATGTATACATTATTGGGATATTTTGTGATATTATCACTAAAAACACGTTTTTTTCGCTTGAAATTGCGATATATTTCATATAAACGTGATTTTCAACTACCAGAATCGAGATTTGCCGAAAAATTTTGCTACTATTGTATAGAACTAACTTACTTTTATCGAAATAATTCGAAATATGTATACATTTTCGGGATATTTTGTGATATTATCACTAAAAACACGTTTTTTTCGCTTGAAATTGCGATATTTTTCATATAAACGTGATTTTCAACTACCAGAATCGAGATTTGCCGAAAAATTTTGCTACTATTGTATAGAACTAACTTACTTTTATCGAAATAATACGAAATATGTATAGATTTTTGGGATATTTTGTGATATTATCACTAAAAACACGTTTTTTTCGCTTGAAATTGCGATATTTTTCATATAAACGTGATTTTCAACTACCAGAATCGAGATTTGCCGAAAAATTTTGCTACTATTGTATAGAACTAACTTACTTTTATCGAAATAATACGAAATATGTATACATTATTGGGATATTTTGTGATATTATCACTAAAAACACGTTTTTTTCGCTTGAAATTGCGATATATTTCATATCAACGTGATTTTCAACTACCAGAATCGAGATTTGCCGAAAAATTTTGCTACTATTGTATAGAACTAACTTACTTTTATCGAAATAATACGAAATATGTATACATTATCGGGATATTTTGTGATATTATCACTAAAAACACGTTTTTTTCGCTTGAAATTGCGATATATTTCATATAAACGTGATTTTCAACTACCAGAATCGAGATTTGCCGAAAAATTTTGCTACTATTGTATAGAACTAACTTACTTTTATCGAAATAATACGAAATATGTATAGATTTTTGGGATATTTTGTGATATTATCACTAAAAACACGTTTTTTCGCTTGAAATTGCGATATTTTTCATATAAACGTGATTTTCAACTACCAGAATCGAGATTTGCCGAAAAATTTTGCTACTATTGTATAGAACTAACTTACTTTTATCGAAATAATACGAAATATGTATACATTATCGGGATATTTTGTGATATTATCACTAAAAACACGTTTTTTTTCGCTTGAAATTGCGATATATTTCATATAAACGTGATTTTCAACTACCAGAATCGAGATTTGCCGAAAAATTTTGCTACTATTGTATAGAACTAACTTACTTTTATCGAAATAATACGAAATATGTATACATTATCGGGATATTTTGTGATATTATCACTAAAAACACGTTTTTTTTCGCTTGAAATTGCGATATATTTCATATAAACGTGATTTTCAACTACCAGAATCGAGATTTGCCGAAAAATTTTGCTACTATTGTATAGAACTAACTTACTTTTATCGAAATAATACGAAATATGTATAGATTTTTGGGATATTTTGTGATATTATCACTAAAAACACGTTTTTTTCGCTTGAAATTGCGATATTTTTCATATAAACGTGATTTTCAACTACCAGAATCGAGATTTGCCGAAAAATTTTGCTACTATTGTATAGAACTAACTTACTTTTATCGAAATAATACGAAATATGTATACATTATCGGGATATTTTGTGATATTATCACTAAAAACACGTTTTTTTCGCTTGAAATTGCGATATATTTCATATAAACGTGATTTTCAACTACCAGAATCGAGATTTGCCGAAAAATTTTGCTACTATTGTATAGAACTAACTTACTTTTATCGAAATAATACGAAATATGTATACATTATCGGGATATTTTGTGATATTATCACTAAAAACACGTTTTTTTCGCTTGAAATTGCGATATATTTCATATAAACGTGATTTTCAACTACCAGAATCGAGATTTGCCGAAAAATTTTGCTACTATTGTATAGAACTAACTTACTTTTATCGAAATAATACGAAATATGTATACATTATCGGGATATTTTGTGATATTATCACTAAAAACACGTTTTTTTTCGCTTGAAATTGCGATATATTTCATATAAACGTGATTTTCAACTACCAGAATCGAGATTTGCCGAAAAATTTTGCTACTATTGTATAGAACTAACTTACTTTTATCGAAATAATACGAAATATGTATACATTATCGGGATATTTTGTGATATTATCACTAAAAACACGTTTTTTTTCGCTTGAAATTGCGATATATTTCATATAAACGTGATTTTCAACTACCAGAATCGAGATTTGCCGAAAAATTTTGCTACTATTGTATAGAACTAACTTACTTTTATCGAAATAATACGAAATATGTATACATTATCGGGATATTTTGTGATATTATCACTAAAAACACGTTTTTTTTCGCTTGAAATTGCGATATATTTCATATAAACGTGATTTTCAACTACCAGAATCGAGATTTGCCGAAAAATTTTGCTACTATTGTATAGAACTAACTTACTTTTATCGAAATAATTCGAAATATGTATACATTTTCGGGATATTTTGTGATATTATCACTAAAAACACGTTTTTTCGCTTGAAATTGCGATATATTTCATATAAACGTGATTTTCAACTACCAGAATCGAGATTTGCCGAAAAATTTTGCTACTATTGTATAGAACTAACTTACTTTTATCGAAATAATACGAAATATGTATAGATTTTTGGGATATTTTGTGATATTATCACTAAAAACACGTTTTTTTCGCTTGAAATTGCGATATTTTTCATATAAACGTGATTTTCAACTACCAGAATCGAGATTTGCCGAAAAATTTTGCTACTATTGTATAGAACTAACTTACTTTTATCGAAATAATACGAAATATGTATACATTATCGGGATATTTTGTGATATTATCACTAAAAACACGTTTTTTTTCGCTTGAAATTGCGATATATTTCATATAAACGTGATTTTCAACTACCAGAATCGAGATTTGCCGAAAAATTTTGCTACTATTGTATAGAACTAACTTACTTTTATCGAAATAATACGAAATATGTATACATTATCGGGATATTTTGTGATATTATCACTAAAAACACGTTTTTTTTCGCTTGAAATTGCGATATATTTCATATAAACGTGATTTTCAACTACCAGAATCGAGATTTGCCGAAAAATTTTGCTACTATTGTATAGAACTAACTTACTTTTATCGAAATAATACGAAATATGTATACATTATCGGGATATTTTGTGATATTATCACTAAAAACACGTTTTTTTTCGCTTGAAATTGCGATATATTTCATATAAACGTGATTTTCAACTACCAGAATCGAGATTTGCCGAAAAATTTTGCTACTATTGTATAGAACTAACTTACTTTTATCGAAATAATACGAAATATGTATACATTTTCGGGATATTTTGTGATATTATCACTAAAAACACGTTTTTTTTGCTTGAAATTGCGATATATTTCATATAAACGTGATTTTCAACTACCAGAATCGAGATTTGCCGAAAAATTTTGCTACTATTGTATAGAACTAACTTACTTTTATCGAAATAATACGAAATATGTATACATTATCGGGATATTTTGTGATATTATCACTAAAAACACGTTTTTTTCGCTTGAAATTGCGATATATTTCATATAAACGTGATTTTCAACTACCAGAATCGAGATTTGCCGAAAAATTTTGCTACTATTGTATAGAACTAACTTACTTTTATCGAAATAATACGAAATATGTATACATTATCGGGATATTTTGTGATATTATCACTAAAAACACGTTTTTTTTCCTTGAAATTGCGATATATTTCATATAAACGTGATTTTCAACTACCAGAATCGAGATTTGCCGAAAAATTTTGCTACTATTGTATAGAACTAACTTACTTTTATCGAAATAATACGAAATATGTATACATTATCGGGATATTTTGTGATATTATCACTAAAAACACGTTTTTTTCGCTTGAAATTGCGATATATTTCATATAAACGTGATTTTCAACTACCAGAATCGAGATTTGCCGAAAAATTTTGCTACTATTGTATAGAACTAACTTACTTTTATCGAAATAATACGAAATATGTATAGATTTTTGGGATATTTTGTGATATTATCACTAAAAACACGTTTTTTTCGCTTGAAATTGCGATATTTTTCATATAAACGTGATTTTCAACTACCAGAATCGAGATTTGCCGAAAAATTTTGCTACTATTGTATAGAACTAACTTACTTTTATCGAAATAATACGAAATATGTATAGATTTTTGGGATATTTTGTGATATTATCACTAAAAACACGTTTTTTTTCGCTTGAAATTGCGATATTTTTCATATAAACGTGATTTTCAACTACCAGAATCGAGATTTGCCGAAAAATTTTGCTACTATTGTATAGAACTAACTTACTTTTATCGAAATAATACGAAATATGTATACATTATCGGGATATTTTGTGATATTATCACTAAAAACACGTTTTTTTCGCTTGAAATTGCGATATATTTCATATAAACGTGATTTTCAACTACCAGAATCGAGATTTGCCGAAAAATTTTGCTACTATTGTATAGAACTAACTTACTTTTATCGAAATAATACGAAATATGTATACATTATCGGGATATTTTGTGATATTATCACTAAAAACACGTTTTTTTCGCTTGAAATTGCGATATATTTCATATAAACGTGATTTTCAACTACCAGAATCGAGATTTGCCGAAAAATTTTGCTACTATTGTATAGAACTAACTTACTTTTATCGAAATAATACGAAATATGTATACATTATCGGGATATTTTGTGATATTATCACTAAAAACACGTTTTTTTCGCTTGAAATTGCGATATATTTCATATAAACGTGATTTTCAACTACCAGAATCGAGATTTGCCGAAAAATTTTGCTACTATTGTATAGAACTAACTTACTTTTATCGAAATAATACGAAATATGTATACATTATCGGGATATTTTGTGATATTATCACTAAAAACACGTTTTTTTCGCTTGAAATTGCGATATATTTCATATAAACGTGATTTTCAACTACCAGAATCGAGATTTGCCGAAAAATTTTGCTACTATTGTATAGAACTAACTTACTTTTATCGAAATAATACGAAATATGTATACATTATTGGGATATTTTGTGATATTATCACTAAAAACACGTTTTTTTTCGCTTGAAATTGCGATATATTTCATATAAACGTGATTTTCAACTACCAGAATCGAGATTTGCCGAAAAATTTTGCTACTATTGTATAGAACTAACTTACTTTTATCGAAATAATACGAAATATGTATAGATTTTTGGGATATTTTGTGATATTATCACTAAAAACACGTTTTTTTCGCTTGAAATTGCGATATATTTCATATAAACGTGATTTTCAACTACCAGAATCGAGATTTGCCGAAAAATTTTGCTACTATTGTATAGAACTAACTTACTTTTATCGAAATAATACGAAATATGTATACATTATTGGGATATTTTGTGATATTATCACTAAAAACACGTTTTTTTCGCTTGAAATTGCGATATATTTCATATAAACGTGATTTTCAACTACCAGAATCGAGATTTGCCGAAAAATTTTGCTACTATTGTATAGAACTAACTTACTTTTATCGAAATAATACGAAATATGTATACATTATCGGGATATTTTGTGATATTATCACTAAAAACACGTTTTTTTCGCTTGAAATTGCGATATATTTCATATAAACGTGATTTTCAACTACCAGAATCGAGATTTGCCGAAAAATTTTGCTACTATTGTATAGAACTAACTTACTTTTATCGAAATAATACGAAATATGTATAGATTTTTGGGATATTTTGTGATATTATCACTAAAAACACGTTTTTTTCGCTTGAAATTGCGATATTTTTCATATAAACGTGATTTTCAACTACCAGAATCGAGATTTGCCGAAAAATTTTGCTACTATTGTATAGAACTAACTTACTTTTATCGAAATAATTCGAAATATGTATACATTTTCGGGATATTTTGTGATATTATCACTAAAAACACGTTTTTTTTCGCTTGAAATTGCGATATATTTCATATAAACGTGATTTTCAACTACCAGAATCGAGATTTGCCGAAAAATTTTGCTACTATTGTATAGAACTAACTTACTTTTATCGAAATAATACGAAATATGTATACATTATCGGGATATTTTGTGATATTATCACTAAAAACACGTTTTTTTTCGCTTGAAATTGCGATATATTTCATATAAACGTGATTTTCAACTACCAGAATCGAGATTTGCCGAAAAATTTTGCTACTATTGTATAGAACTAACTTACTTTTATCGAAATAATACGAAATATGTATAGATTTTTGGGATATTTTGTGATATTATCACTAAAAACACGTTTTTTTCGCTTGAAATTGCGATATATTTCATATAAACGTGATTTTCAACTACCAGAATCGAGATTTGCCGAAAAATTTTGCTACTATTGTATAGAACTAACTTACTTTTATCGAAATAATTCGAAATATGTATACATTTTCGGGATATTTTGTGATATTATCACTAAAAACACGTTTTTTCGCTTGAAATTGCGATATATTTCATATAAACGTGATTTTCAACTACCAGAATCGAGATTTGCCGAAAAATTTTGCTACTATTGTATAGAACTAACTTACTTTTATCGAAATAATACGAAATATGTATAGATTTTTGGGATATTTTGTGATATTATCACTAAAAACACGTTTTTTTTCGCTTGAAATTGCGATATATTTCATATAAACGTGATTTTCAACTACCAGAATCGAGATTTGCCGAAAAATTTTGCTACTATTGTATAGAACTAACTTACTTTTATCGAAATAATACGAAATATGTATACATTATCGGGATATTTTGTGATATTATCACTAAAAACACGTTTTTTTCGCTTGAAATTGCGATATATTTCATATAAACGTGATTTTCAACTACCAGAATCGAGATTTGCCGAAAAATTTTGCTACTATTGTATAGAACTAACTTACTTTTATCGAAATAATACGAAATATGTATACATTATCGGGATATTTTGTGATATTATCACTAAAAACACGTTTTTTTCGCTTGAAATTGCGATATATTTCATATAAACGTGATTTTCAACTACCAGAATCGAGATTTGCCGAAAAATTTTGCTACTATTGTATAGAACTAACTTACTTTTATCGAAATAATACGAAATATGTATACATTATTGGGATATTTTGTGATATTATCACTAAAAACACGTTTTTTTCGCTTGAAATTGCGATATATTTCATATAAACGTGATTTTCAACTACCAGAATCGAGATTTGCCGAAAAATTTTGCTACTATTGTATAGAACTAACTTACTTTTATCGAAATAATACGAAATATGTATACATTATCGGGATATTTTGTGATATTATCACTAAAAACACGTTTTTTTCGCTTGAAATTGCGATATATTTCATATAAACGTGATTTTCAACTACCAGAATCGAGATTTGCCGAAAAATTTTGCTACTATTGTATAGAACTAACTTACTTTTATCGAAATAATACGAAATATGTATACATTATCGGGATATTTTGTGATATTATCACTAAAAACACGTTTTTTTCGCTTGAAATTGCGATATATTTCATATAAACGTGATTTTCAACTACCAGAATCGAGATTTGCCGAAAAATTTTGCTACTATTGTATAGAACTAACTTACTTTTATCGAAATAATACGAAATATGTATAGATTTTTGGGATATTTTGTGATATTATCACTAAAAACACGTTTTTTTCGCTTGAAATTGCGATATATTTCATATAAACGTGATTTTCAACTACCAGAATCGAGATTTGCCGAAAAATTTTGCTACTATTGTATAGAACTAACTTACTTTTATCGAAATAATACGAAATATGTATAGATTTTTGGGATATTTTGTGATATTATCACTAAAAACACGTTTTTTTTGGCTTGAAATTGCGATATATTTCATATAAACGTGATTTTCAACTACCAGAATCGAGATTTGCCGAAAAATTTTGCTACTATTGTATAGAACTAACTTACTTTTATCGAAATAATACGAAATATGTATACATTTTCGGGATATTTTGTGATATTATCACTAAAAACACGTTTTTTTTCGCTTGAAATTGCGATATATTTCATATAAACGTGATTTTCAACTACCAGAATCGAGATTTGCCGAAAAATTTTGCTACTATTGTATAGAACTAACTTACTTTTATCGAAATAATACGAAATATGTATACATTATCGGGATATTTTGTGATATTATCACTAAAAACACGTTTTTTTCGCTTGAAATTGCGATATATTTCATATAAACGTGATTTTCAACTACCAGAATCGAGATTTGCCGAAAAATTTTGCTACTATTGTATAGAACTAACTTACTTTTATCGAAATAATACGAAATATGTATACATTATCGGGATATTTTGTGATATTATCACTAAAAACACGTTTTTTTTCGCTTGAAATTGCGATATATTTCATATAAACGTGATTTTCAACTACCAGAATCGAGATTTGCCGAAAAATTTTGCTACTATTGTATAGAACTAACTTACTTTTATCGAAATAATACGAAATATGTATACATTATCGGGATATTTTGTGATATTATCACTAAAAACACGTTTTTTTTCGCTTGAAATTGCGATATATTTCATATAAACGTGATTTTCAACTACCAGAATCGAGATTTGCCGAAAAATTTTGCTACTATTGTATAGAACTAACTTACTTTTATCGAAATAATACGAAATATGTATACATTATCGGGATATTTTGTGATATTATCACTAAAAACACGTTTTTTTCGCTTGAAATTGCGATATATTTCATATAAACGTGATTTTCAACTACCAGAATCGAGATTTGCCGAAAAATTTTGCTACTATTGTATAGAACTAACTTACTTTTATCGAAATAATACGAAATATGTATACATTATTGGGATATTTTGTGATATTATCACTAAAAACACGTTTTTTTTCGCTTGAAATTGCGATATATTTCATATAAACGTGATTTTCAACTACCAGAATCGAGATTTGCCGAAAAATTTTGCTACTATTGTATAGAACTAACTTACTTTTATCGAAATAATACGAAATATGTATAGATTTTTGGGATATTTTGTGATATTATCACTAAAAACACGTTTTTTTTCGCTTGAAATTGCGATATATTTCATATAAACGTGATTTTCAACTACCAGAATCGAGATTTGCCGAAAAATTTTGCTACTATTGTATAGAACTAACTTACTTTTATCGAAATAATACGAAATATGTATACATTATCGGGATATTTTGTGATATTATCACTAAAAACACGTTTTTTTTCGCTTGAAATTGCGATATATTTCATATAAACGTGATTTTCAACTACCAGAATCGAGATTTGCCGAAAAATTTTGCTACTATTGTATAGAACTAACTTACTTTTATCGAAATAATACGAAATATGTATACATTATCGGGATATTTTGTGATATTATCACTAAAAACACGTTTTTTTCGCTTGAAATTGCGATATATTTCATATAAACGTGATTTTCAACTACCAGAATCGAGATTTGCCGAAAAATTTTGCTACTATTGTATAGAACTAACTTACTTTTATCGAAATAATACGAAATATGTATACATTATCGGGATATTTTGTGATATTATCACTAAAAACACGTTTTTTTCGCTTGAAATTGCGATATATTTCATATAAACGTGATTTTCAACTACCAGAATCGAGATTTGCCGAAAAATTTTGCTACTATTGTATAGAACTAACTTACTTTTATCGAAATAATACGAAATATGTATACATTATCGGGATATTTTGTGATATTATCACTAAAAACACGTTTTTTTCGCTTGAAATTGCGATATATTTCATATAAACGTGATTTTCAACTACCAGAATCGAGATTTGCCGAAAAATTTTGCTACTATTGTATAGAACTAACTTACTTTTATCGAAATAATACGAAATATGTATACATTATCGGGATATTTTGTGATATTATCACTAAAAACACGTTTTTTTCGCTTGAAATTGCGATATATTTCATATAAACGTGATTTTCAACTACCAGAATCGAGATTTGCCGAAAAATTTTGCTACTATTGTATAGAACTAACTTACTTTTATCGAAATAATACGAAATATGTATACATTATCGGGATATTTTGTGATATTATCACTAAAAACACGTTTTTTTCGCTTGAAATTGCGATATATTTCATATAAACGTGATTTTCAACTACCAGAATCGAGATTTGCCGAAAAATTTTGCTACTATTGTATAGAACTAACTTACTTTTATCGAAATAATACGAAATATGTATACATTATCGGGATATTTTGTGATATTATCACTAAAAACACGTTTTTTTCGCTTGAAATTGCGATATATTTCATATAAACGTGATTTTCAACTACCAGAATCGAGATTTGCCGAAAAATTTTGCTACTATTGTATAGAACTAACTTACTTTTATCGAAATAATACGAAATATGTATAGATTTTTGGGATATTTTGTGATATTATCACTAAAAACACGTTTTTTTCGCTTGAAATTGCGATATATTTCATATAAACGTGATTTTCAACTACCAGAATCGAGATTTGCCGAAAAATTTTGCTACTATTGTATAGAACTAACTTACTTTTATCGAAATAATACGAAATATGTATACATTATCGGGATATTTTGTGATATTATCACTAAAAACACGTTTTTTTTCGCTTGAAATTGCGATATATTTCATATAAACGTGATTTTCAACTACCAGAATCGAGATTTGCCGAAAAATTTTGCTACTATTGTATAGAACTAACTTACTTTTATCGAAATAATACGAAATATGTATACATTATTGGGATATTTTGTGATATTATCACTAAAAACACGTTTTTTTCGCTTGAAATTGCGATATATTTCATATAAACGTGATTTTCAACTACCAGAATCGAGATTTGCCGAAAAATTTTGCTACTATTGTATAGAACTAACTTACTTTTATCGAAATAATACGAAATATGTATACATTTTGGGATATTTTGTGATATTATCACTAAAAACACGTTTTTTTCGCTTGAAATTGCGATATATTTCATATAAACGTGATTTTCAACTACCAGAATCGAGATTTGCCGAAAAATTTTGCTACTATTGTATAGAACTAACTTACTTTTATCGAAATAATACGAAATATGTATACATTTTGGGATATTTTGTGATATTATCACTAAAAACACGTTTTTTTCGCTTGAAATTGCGATATATTTCATATAAACGTGATTTTCAACTACCAGAATCGAGATTTGCCGAAAAATTTTGCTACTATTGTATAGAACTAACTTACTTTTATCGAAATAATACGAAATATGTATACATTATCGGGATATTTTGTGATATTATCACTAAAAACACGTTTTTTTCGCTTGAAATTGCGATATATTTCATATAAACGTGATTTTCAACTACCAGAATCGAGATTTGCCGAAAAATTTTGCTACTATTGTATAGAACTAACTTACTTTTATCGAAATAATACGAAATATGTATACATTTTCGGGATATTTTGTGATATTATCACTAAAAACACGTTTTTTTCGCTTGAAATTGCGATATATTTCATATAAACGTGATTTTCAACTACCAGAATCGAGATTTGCCGAAAAATTTTGCTACTATTGTATAGAACTAACTTACTTTTATCGAAATAATACGAAATATGTATACATTATCGGGATATTTTGTGATATTATCACTAAAAACACGTTTTTTTCGCTTGAAATTGCGATATATTTCATATAAACGTGATTTTCAACTACCAGAATCGAGATTTGCCGAAAAATTTTGCTACTATTGTATAGAACTAACTTACTTTTATCGAAATAATACGAAATATGTATACATTTTTGGGATATTTTGTGATATTATCACTAAAAACACGTTTTTTTCGCTTGAAATTGCGATATTTTTCATATAAACGTGATTTTCAACTACCAGAATCGAGATTTGCCGAAAAATTTTGCTACTATTGTATAGAACTAACTTACTTTTATCGAAATAATACGAAATATGTATACATTTTTGGGATATTTTGTGATATTATCACTAAAAACACGTTTTTTTCGCTTGAAATTGCGATATATTTCATATAAACGTGATTTTCAACTACCAGAATCGAGATTTGCCGAAAAATTTTGCTACTATTGTATAGAACTAACTTACTTTTATCGAAATAATACGAAATATGTATACATTATCGGGATATTTTGTGATATTATCACTAAAAACACGTTTTTTTCGCTTGAAATTGCGATATATTTCATATAAACGTGATTTTCAACTACCAGAATCGAGATTTGCCGAAAAAT
The DNA here is from genome assembly GCA_034766995.1 of Acanthacorydalis orientalis. Classification (NCBI taxonomy): domain Eukaryota; kingdom Metazoa; phylum Arthropoda; class Insecta; order Megaloptera; family Corydalidae; genus Acanthacorydalis; species Acanthacorydalis orientalis. The sequence goes on along the minus strand of CM068323.1, from coordinate 436,743 downwards.
TTTGCTACTATTGTATAGAACTAACTTACTTTTATCGAAATAATACGAAATATGTATAGATTTTTGGGATATTTTGTGATATTATCACTAAAAACACGTTTTTTTCGCTTGAAATTGCGATATTTTTCATATAAACGTGATTTTCAACTACCAGAATCGAGATTTGCCGAAAAATTTTGCTACTATTGTATAGAACTAACTTACTTTTATCGAAATAATACGAAATATGTATACATTATCGGGATATTTTGTGATATTATCACTAAAAACACGTTTTTTTTCGCTTGAAATTGCGATATATTTCATATAAACGTGATTTTCAACTACCAGAATCGAGATTTGCCGAAAAATTTTGCTACTATTGTATAGAACTAACTTACTTTTATCGAAATAATACGAAATATGTATACATTATCGGGATATTTTGTGATATTATCACTAAAAACACGTTTTTTTCGCTTGAAATTGCGATATTTTTCATATAAGGTGATTTTCAACTACCAGAATCGAGATTTGCCGAAAAATTTTGCTACTATTGTATAGAACTAACGTACTTTAATCGAAATAATACGAAATATGTATACATTATCGGGATATTTTGTGATATTATCACTAAAAACACGTTTTTTCGCTTGAAATTGCGATATTTTTCATATAAACGTGATTTTCAACTACCAGAATCGAGATTTGCCGAAAAATTTTGCTACTATTGTATAGAACTAACTTACTTTTATCGAAATAATACGAAATATGTATACATTATCGGGATATTTTGTGATATTATCACTAAAAACACGTTTTTTCGCTTGAAATTGCGATATTTTTCATATAAACGTGATTTTCAACTACCAGAATCGAGATTTGCCGAAAAATTTTGCTACTATTGTATAGAACTAACTTACTTTTATCGAAATAATACGAAATATGTATACATTATCGGGATATTTTGTGATATTATCACTAAAAACACGTTTTTTTCGCTTGAAATTGCGATATTTTTCATATAAACGTGATTTTCAACTACCAGAATCGAGATTTGCCGAAAAATTTTGCTACTATTGTATAGAACTAACTTACTTTTATCGAAATAATACGAAATATGTATACATTATCGGGATATTTTGTGATATTATCACTAAAAACACGTTTTTTTTCGCTTGAAATTGCGATATTTTTCATATAAACGTGATTTTCAACTACCAGAATCGAGATTTGCCGAAAAATTTTGCTACTATTGTATAGAACTAACGTACTTTAATCGAAATAATACGAAATATGTATACATTATCGGGATATTTTGTGATATTATCACTAAAAACACGTTTTTTTTCGCTTGAAATTGCGATATTTTTCATATAAACGTGATTTTCAACTACCAGAATCGAGATTTGCCGAAAAATTTTGCTACTATTGTATAGAACTAACTTACTTTTATCGAAATAATACGAAATATGTATACATTATCGGGATATTTTGTGATATTATCACTAAAAACACGTTTTTTTTCGCTTGAAATTGCGATATTTTTCATATAAACGTGATTTTCAACTACCAGAATCGAGATTTGCCGAAAAATTTTGCTACTATTGTATAGAACTAACGTACTTTAATCGAAATAATACGAAATATGTATACATTATCGGGATATTTTGTGATATTATCACTAAAAACACGTTTTTTTTCGCTTGAAATTGCGATATTTTTCATATAAACGTGATTTTCAACTACCAGAATCGAGATTTGCCGAAAAATTTTGCTACTATTGTATAGAACTAACTTACTTTTATCGAAATAATACGAAATATGTATACATTATCGGGATATTTTGTGATATTATCACTAAAAACACGTTTTTTTCGCTTGAAATTGCGATATTTTTCATATAAACGTGATTTTCAACTACCAGAATCGAGATTTGCCGAAAAATTTTGCTACTATTGTATAGAACTAACTTACTTTAATCGAAATAATACGAAATATGTATACATTATCGGGATATTTTGTGATATTATCACTAAAAACACGTTTTTTTTCGCTTGAAATTGCGATATTTTTCATATAAACGTGATTTTCAACTACCAGAATCGAGATTTGCCGAAAAATTTTGCTACTATTGTATAGAACTAACTTACTTTTATCGAAATAATACGAAATATGTATACATTATCGGGATATTTTGTGATATTATCACTAAAAACACGTTTTTTTCGCTTGAAATTGCGATATTTTTCATATAAACGTGATTTTCAACTACCAGAATCGAGATTTGCCGAAAAATTTTGCTACTATTGTATAGAACTAACTTACTTTAATCGAAATAATACGAAATATGTATACATTATCGGGATATTTTGTGATATTATCACTAAAAACACGTTTTTTTTCGCTTGAAATTGCGATATTTTTCATATAAACGTGATTTTCAACTACCAGAATCGAGATTTGCCGAAAAATTTTGCTACTATTGTATAGAACTAACTTACTTTAATCGAAATAATACGAAATATGTATACATTATCGGGATATTTTGTGATATTATCACTAAAAACACGTTTTTTTTCGCTTGAAATTGCGATATTTTTCATATAAACGTGATTTTCAACTACCAGAATCGAGATTTGCCGAAAAATTTTGCTACTATTGTATAGAACTAACTTACTTTTATCGAAATAATACGAAATATGTATACATTATCGGGATATTTTGTGATATTATCACTAAAAACACGTTTTTTTTCGCTTGAAATTGCGATATTTTTCATATAAACGTGATTTTCAACTACCAGAATCGAGATTTGCCGAAAAATTTTGCTACTATTGTATAGAACTAACTTACTTTTATCGAAATAATACGAAATATGTATACATTATCGGGATATTTTGTGATATTATCACTAAAAACACGTTTTTTTCGCTTGAAATTGCGATATTTTTCATATAAACGTGATTTTCAACTACCAGAATCGAGATTTGCCGAAAAATTTTGCTACTATTGTATAGAACTAACTTACTTTTATCGAAATAATACGAAATATGTATACATTATCGGGATATTTTGTGATATTATCACTAAAAACACGTTTTTTTCGCTTGAAATTGCGATATTTTTCATATAAACGTGATTTTCAACTACCAGAATCGAGATTTGCCGAAAAATTTTGCTACTATTGTATAGAACTAACTTACTTTAATCGAAATAATACGAAATATGTATACATTATCGGGATATTTTGTGATATTATCACTAAAAACACGTTTTTTTCGCTTGAAATTGCGATATTTTTCATATAAACGTGATTTTCAACTACCAGAATCGAGATTTGCCGAAAAATTTTGCTACTATTGTATAGAACTAACTTACTTTTATCGAAATAATACGAAATATGTATACATTATCGGGATATTTTGTGATATTATCACTAAAAACACGTTTTTTTCGCTTGAAATTGCGATATTTTTCATATAAACGTGATTTTCAACTACCAGAATCGAGATTTGCCGAAAAATTTTGCTACTATTGTATAGAACTAACTTACTTTAATCGAAATAATACGAAATATGTATACATTATCGGGATATTTTGTGATATTATCACTAAAAACACGTTTTTTTCGCTTGAAATTGCGATATTTTTCATATAAACGTGATTTTCAACTACCAGAATCGAGATTTGCCGAAAAATTTTGCTACTATTGTATAGAACTAACTTACTTTAATCGAAATAATACGAAATATGTATACATTATCGGGATATTTTGTGATATTATCACTAAAAACACGTTTTTTTCGCTTGAAATTGCGATATTTTTCATATAAACGTGATTTTCAACTACCAGAATCGAGATTTGCCGAAAAATTTTGCTACTATTGTATAGAACTAACTTACTTTAATCGAAATAATACGAAATATGTATACATTATCGGGATATTTTGTGATATTATCACTAAAAACACGTTTTTTTTCGCTTGAAATTGCGATATTTTTCATATAAACGTGATTTTCAACTACCAGAATCGAGATTTGCCGAAAAATTTTGCTACTATTGTATAGAACTAACGTACTTTAATCGAAATAATACGAAATATGTATACATTATCGGGATATTTTGTGATATTATCACTAAAAACACGTTTTTTTCGCTTGAAATTGCGATATTTTTCATATAAACGTGATTTTCAACTACCAGAATCGAGATTTGCCGAAAAATTTTGCTACTATTGTATAGAACTAACTTACTTTTATCGAAATAATACGAAATATGTATACATTATCGGGATATTTTGTGATATTATCACTAAAAACACGTTTTTTTCGCTTGAAATTGCGATATTTTTCATATAAACGTGATTTTCAACTACCAGAATCGAGATTTGCCGAAAAATTTTGCTACTATTGTATAGAACTAACGTACTTTAATCGAAATAATACGAAATATGTATACATTATCGGGATATTTTGTGATATTATCACTAAAAACACGTTTTTTTCGCTTGAAATTGCGATATTTTTCATATAAACGTGATTTTCAACTACCAGAATCGAGATTTGCCGAAAAATTTTGCTACTATTGTATAGAACTAACTTACTTTTATCGAAATAATACGAAATATGTATACATTATCGGGATATTTTGTGATATTATCACTAAAAACACGTTTTTTTCGCTTGAAATTGCGATATTTTTCATATAAACGTGATTTTCAACTACCAGAATCAAGATTTGCCGAAAAATTTTGCTACTATTGTATAGAACTAACTTACTTTAATCGAAATAATACGAAATATGTATACATTATCGGGATATTTTGTGATATTATCACTAAAAACACGTTTTTTTCGCTTGAAATTGCGATATTTTTCATATAAACGTGATTTTCAACTACCAGAATCGAGATTTGCCGAAAAATTTTGCTACTATTGTATAGAACTAACTTACTTTAATCGAAATAATACGAAATATGTATACATTATCGGGATATTTTGTGATATTATCACTAAAAACACGTTTTTTTCGCTTGAAATTGCGATATTTTTCATATAAACGTGATTTTCAACTACCAGAATCGAGATTTGCCGAAAAATTTTGCTACTATTGTATAGAACTAACTTACTTTTATCGAAATAATACGAAATATGTATACATTATCGGGATATTTTGTGATATTATCACTAAAAACACGTTTTTTTCGCTTGAAATTGCGATATTTTTCATATAAACGTGATTTTCAACTACCAGAATCGAGATTTGCCGAAAAATTTTGCTACTATTGTATAGAACTAACTTACTTTTATCGAAATAATACGAAATATGTATACATTATCGGGATATTTTGTGATATTATCACTAAAAACACGTTTTTTTTCGCTTGAAATTGCGATATTTTTCATATAAACGTGATTTTCAACTACCAGAATCGAGATTTGCCGAAAAATTTTGCTACTATTGTATAGAACTAACTTACTTTAATCGAAATAATACGAAATATGTATACATTATCGGGATATTTTGTGATATTATCACTAAAAACACGTTTTTTTCGCTTGAAATTGCGATATTTTTCATATAAACGTGATTTTCAACTACCAGAATCGAGATTTGCCGAAAAATTTTGCTACTATTGTATAGAACTAACTTACTTTAATCGAAATAATACGAAATATGTATACATTATCGGGATATTTTGTGATATTATCACTAAAAACACGTTTTTTTCGCTTGAAATTGCGATATTTTTCATATAAACGTGATTTTCAACTACCAGAATCGAGATTTGCCGAAAAATTTTGCTACTATTGTATAGAACTAACTTACTTTTATCGAAATAATACGAAATATGTATACATTATCGGGATATTTTGTGATATTATCACTAAAAACACGTTTTTTTTCGCTTGAAATTGCGATATTTTTCATATAAACGTGATTTTCAACTACCAGAATCGAGATTTGCCGAAAAATTTTGCTACTATTGTATAGAACTAACGTACTTTAATCGAAATAATACGAAATATGTATACATTATCGGGATATTTTGTGATATTATCACTAAAAACACGTTTTTTTCGCTTGAAATTGCGATATTTTTCATATAAACGTGATTTTCAACTACCAGAATCGAGATTTGCCGAAAAATTTTGCTACTATTGTATAGAACTAACGTACTTTAATCGAAATAATACGAAATATGTATACATTATCGGGATATTTTGTGATATTATCACTAAAAACACGTTTTTTTTCGCTTGAAATTGCGATATTTTTCATATAAACGTGATTTTCAACTACCAGAATCGAGATTTGCCGAAAAATTTTGCTACTATTGTATAGAACTAACTTACTTTTATCGAAATAATACGAAATATGTATACATTATCGGGATATTTTGTGATATTATCACTAAAAACACGTTTTTTTTCGCTTGAAATTGCGATATTTTTCATATAAACGTGATTTTCAACTACCAGAATCGAGATTTGCCGAAAAATTTTGCTACTATTGTATAGAACTAACTTACTTTTATCGAAATAATACGAAATATGTATACATTATCGGGATATTTTGTGATATTATCACTAAAAACACGTTTTTTTCGCTTGAAATTGCGATATTTTTCATATAAACGTGATTTTCAACTACCAGAATCGAGATTTGCCGAAAAATTTTGCTACTATTGTATAGAACTAACTTACTTTAATCGAAATAATACGAAATATGTATACATTATCGGGATATTTTGTGATATTATCACTAAAAACACGTTTTTTTCGCTTGAAATTGCGATATTTTTCATATAAACGTGATTTTCAACTACCAGAATCGAGATTTGCCGAAAAATTTTGCTACTATTGTATAGAACTAACTTACTTTTATCGAAATAATACGAAATATGTATACATTATCGGGATATTTTGTGATATTATCACTAAAAACACGTTTTTTTCGCTTGAAATTGCGATATTTTTCATATAAACGTGATTTTCAACTACCAGAATCGAGATTTGCCGAAAAATTTTGCTACTATTGTATAGAACTAACTTACTTTAATCGAAATAATACGAAATATGTATACATTATCGGGATATTTTGTGATATTATCACTAAAAACACGTTTTTTTCGCTTGAAATTGCGATATTTTTCATATAAACGTGATTTTCAACTACCAGAATCGAGATTTGCCGAAAAATTTTGCTACTATTGTATAGAACTAACTTACTTTAATCGAAATAATACGAAATATGTATACATTATCGGGATATTTTGTGATATTATCACTAAAAACACGTTTTTTTCGCTTGAAATTGCGATATTTTTCATATAAACGTGATTTTCAACTACCAGAATCGAGATTTGCCGAAAAATTTTGCTACTATTGTATAGAACTAACTTACTTTAATCGAAATAATACGAAATATGTATACATTATCGGGATATTTTGTGATATTATCACTAAAAACACGTTTTTTTTCGCTTGAAATTGCGATATTTTTCATATAAACGTGATTTTCAACTACCAGAATCGAGATTTGCCGAAAAATTTTGCTACTATTGTATAGAACTAACTTACTTTAATCGAAATAATACGAAATATGTATACATTATCGGGATATTTTGTGATATTATCACTAAAAACACGTTTTTTTCGCTTGAAATTGCGATATTTTTCATATAAACGTGATTTTCAACTACCAGAATCGAGATTTGCCGAAAAATTTTGCTACTATTGTATAGAACTAACTTACTTTAATCGAAATAATACGAAATATGTATACATTATCGGGATATTTTGTGATATTATCACTAAAAACACGTTTTTTCGCTTGAAATTGCGATATTTTTCATATAAACGTGATTTTCAACTACCAGAATCGAGATTTGCCGAAAAATTTTGCTACTATTGTATAGAACTAACTTACTTTAATCGAAATAATACGAAATATGTATACATTATCGGGATATTTTGTGATATTATCACTAGAAACACGTTTTTTTCGCTTGAAATGCGATATTTTTCATATAAACGTGATTTTCAACTACCAGAATCGAGATTTGCCGAAAAATTTTGCTACTATTGTATAGAACTAACTTACTTTAATCGAAATAATACGAAATATGTATACATTATCGGGATATTTTGTGATATTATCACTAAAAACACGTTTTTTTCGCTTGAAATTGCGATATTTTTCATATAAACGTGATTTTCAACTACCAGAATCGAGATTTGCCGAAAAATTTTGCTACTATTGTATAGAACTAACTTACTTTTATCGAAATAATACGAAATATGTATACATTATCGGGATATTTTGTGATATTATCACTAAAAACACGTTTTTTTCGCTTGAAATTGCGATATTTTTCATATAAACGTGATTTTCAACTACCAGAATCGAGATTTGCCGAAAAATTTTGCTACTATTGTATAGAACTAACTTACTTTAATCGAAATAATACGAAATATGTATACATTATCGGGATATTTTGTGATATTATCACTAAAAACACGTTTTTTTCGCTTGAAATTGCGATATTTTTCATATAAACGTGATTTTCAACTACCAGAATCGAGATTTGCCGAAAAATTTTGCTACTATTGTATAGAACTAACTTACTTTAATCGAAATAATACGAAATATGTATACATTATCGGGATATTTTGTGATATTATCACTAAAAACACGTTTTTTTTCGCTTGAAATTGCGATATTTTTCATATAAACGTGATTTTCAACTACCAGAATCGAGATTTGCCGAAAAATTTTGCTACTATTGTATAGAACTAACTTACTTTAATCGAAATAATACGAAATATGTATACATTATCGGGATATTTTGTGATATTATCACTAAAAACACGTTTTTTTTCGCTTGAAATTGCGATATTTTTCATATAAACGTGATTTTCAACTACCAGAATCGAGATTTGCCGAAAAATTTTGCTACTATTGTATAGAACTAACGTACTTTAATCGAAATAATACGAAATATGTATACATTATCGGGATATTTTGTGATATTATCACTAAAAACACGTTTTTTTTCGCTTGAAATTGCGATATTTTTCATATAAACGTGATTTTCAACTACCAGAATCGAGATTTGCCGAAAAATTTTGCTACTATTGTATAGAACTAACTTACTTTAATCGAAATAATACGAAATATGTATACATTATCGGGATATTTTGTGATATTATCACTAAAAACACGTTTTTTTCGCTTGAAATTGCGATATTTTTCATATAAACGTGATTTTCAACTACCAGAATCGAGATTTGCCGAAAAATTTTGCTACTATTGTATAGAACTAACGTACTTTAATCGAAATAATACGAAATATGTATACATTATCGGGATATTTTGTGATATTATCACTAAAAACACGTTTTTTTCGCTTGAAATTGCGATATTTTTCATATAAACGTGATTTTCAACTACCAGAATCGAGATTTGCCGAAAAATTTTGCTACTATTGTATAGAACTAACTTACTTTTATCGAAATAATACGAAATATGTATACATTATCGGGATATTTTGTGATATTATCACTAAAAACACGTTTTTTTCGCTTGAAATTGCGATATTTTTCATATAAACGTGATTTTCAACTACCAGAATCGAGATTTGCCGAAAAATTTTGCTACTATTGTATAGAACTAACTTACTTTAATCGAAATAATACGAAATATGTATACATTATCGGGATATTTTGTGATATTATCACTAAAAACACGTTTTTTTTCGCTTGAAATTGCGATATTTTTCATATAAACGTGATTTTCAACTACCAGAATCGAGATTTGCCGAAAAATTTTGCTACTATTGTATAGAACTAACTTACTTTTATCGAAATAATACGAAATATGTATACATTATCGGGATATTTTGTGATATTATCACTAAAAACACGTTTTTTTCGCTTGAAATTGCGATATTTTTCATATAAACGTGATTTTCAACTACCAGAATCGAGATTTGCCGAAAAATTTTGCTACTATTGTATAGAACTAACTTACTTTAATCGAAATAATACGAAATATGTATACATTATCGGGATATTTTGTGATATTATCACTAAAAACACGTTTTTTTTCGCTTGAAATTGCGATATTTTTCATATAAACGTGATTTTCAACTACCAGAATCGAGATTTGCCGAAAAATTTTGCTACTATTGTATAGAACTAACTTACTTTTATCGAAATAATACGAAATATGTATACATTATCGGGATATTTTGTGATATTATCACTAAAAACACGTTTTTTTCGCTTGAAATTGCGATATTTTTCATATAAACGTGATTTTCAACTACCAGAATCGAGATTTGCCGAAAAATTTTGCTACTATTGTATAGAACTAACTTACTTTTATCGAAATAATACGAAATATGTATACATTATCGGGATATTTTGTGATATTATCACTAAAAACACGTTTTTTTCGCTTGAAATTGCGATATTTTTCATATAAACGTGATTTTCAACTACCAGAATCGAGATTTGCCGAAAAATTTTGCTACTATTGTATAGAACTAACGTACTTTAATCGAAATAATACGAAATATGTATACATTATCGGGATATTTTGTGATATTATCACTAAAAACACGTTTTTTTTCGCTTGAAATTGCGATATTTTTCATATAAACGTGATTTTCAACTACCAGAATCGAGATTTGCCGAAAAATTTTGCTACTATTGTATAGAACTAACTTACTTTTATCGAAATAATACGAAATATGTATACATTATCGGGATATTTTGTGATATTATCACTAAAAACACGTTTTTTTCGCTTGAAATTGCGATATTTTTCATATAAACGTGATTTTCAACTACCAGAATCGAGATTTGCCGAAAAATTTTGCTACTATTGTATAGAACTAACTTACTTTAATCGAAATAATACGAAATATGTATACATTATCGGGATATTTTGTGATATTATCACTAAAAACACGTTTTTTTTCGCTTGAAATTGCGATATTTTTCATATAAACGTGATTTTCAACTACCAGAATCGAGATTTGCCGAAAAATTTTGCTACTATTGTATAGAACTAACTTACTTTTATCGAAATAATACGAAATATGTATACATTATCGGGATATTTTGTGATATTATCACTAAAAACACGTTTTTTTCGCTTGAAATTGCGATATTTTTCATATAAACGTGATTTTCAACTACCAGAATCGAGATTTGCCGAAAAATTTTGCTACTATTGTATAGAACTAACTTACTTTAATCGAAATAATACGAAATATGTATACATTATCGGGATATTTTGTGATATTATCACTAAAAACACGTTTTTTTCGCTTGAAATTGCGATATTTTTCATATAAACGTGATTTTCAACTACCAGAATCGAGATTTGCCGAAAAATTTTGCTACTATTGTATAGAACTAACTTACTTTAATCGAAATAATACGAAATATGTATACATTATCGGGATATTTTGTGATATTATCACTAAAAACACGTTTTTTTTCGCTTGAAATTGCGATATTTTTCATATAAACGTGATTTTCAACTACCAGAATCGAGATTTGCCGAAAAATTTTGCTACTATTGTATAGAACTAACTTACTTTTATCGAAATAATACGAAATATGTATACATTATCGGGATATTTTGTGATATTATCACTAAAAACACGTTTTTTTTCGCTTGAAATTGCGATATTTTTCATATAAACGTGATTTTCAACTACCAGAATCGAGATTTGCCGAAAAATTTTGCTACTATTGTATAGAACTAACTTACTTTAATCGAAATAATACGAAATATGTATACATTATCGGGATATTTTGTGATATTATCACTAAAAACACGTTTTTTTTCGCTTGAAATTGCGATATTTTTCATATAAACGTGATTTTCAACTACCAGAATCGAGATTTGCCGAAAAATTTTGCTACTATTGTATAGAACTAACTTACTTTTATCGAAATAATACGAAATATGTATACATTATCGGGATATTTTGTGATATTATCACTAAAAACACGTTTTTTTCGCTTGAAATTGCGATATTTTTCATATAAACGTGATTTTCAACTACCAGAATCAAGATTTGCCGAAAAATTTTGCTACTATTGTATAGAACTAACTTACTTTAATCGAAATAATACGAAATATGTATACATTATCGGGATATTTTGTGATATTATCACTAAAAACACGTTTTTTTCGCTTGAAATTGCGATATTTTTCATATAAACGTGATTTTCAACTACCAGAATCGAGATTTTCCGACAAATTTTGCTACTATTGTATAGAACTAACTTACTTTTATCGAAATAATACGAAATATGTATACATTATCGGGATATTTTGTGATATTATCACTAAAAACACGTTTTTTTTCGCTTGAAATTGCGATATTTTTCATATAAACGTGATTTTCAACTACCAGAATCGAGATTTGCCGAAAAATTTTGCTACTATTGTATAGAACTAACGTACTTTAATCGAAATAATACGAAATATGTATACATTATCGGGATATTTTGTGATATTATCACTAAAAACACGTTTTTTTCGCTTGAAATTGCGATATTTTTCATATAAACGTGATTTTCAACTACCAGAATCGAGATTTGCCGAAAAATTTTGCTACTATTGTATAGAACTAACTTACTTTAATCGAAATAATACGAAATATGTATACATTATCGGGATATTTTGTGATATTATCACTAGAAACACGTTTTTTTCGCTTGAAATGCGATATTTTTCATATAAACGTGATTTTCAACTACCAGAATCGAGATTTGCCGAAAAATTTTGCTACTATTGTATAGAACTAACTTACTTTAATCGAAATAATACGAAATATGTATACATTATCGGGATATTTTGTGATATTATCACTAAAAACACGTTTTTTTCGCTTGAAATTGCGATATTTTTCATATAAACGTGATTTTCAACTACCAGAATCGAGATTTTCCGACAAATTTTGCTACTATTGTATAGAACTAACTTACTTTAATCGAAATAATACGAAATATGTATACATTATCGGGATATTTTGTGATATTATCACTAGAAACACGTTTTTTTCGCTTGAAATGCGATATTTTTCATATAAACGTGATTTTCAACTACCAGAATCGAGATTTGCCGAAAAATTTTGCTACTATTGTATAGAACTAACTTACTTTAATCGAAATAATACGAAATATGTATACATTATCGGGATATTTTGTGATATTATCACTAAAAACACGTTTTTTTCGCTTGAAATTGCGATATTTTTCATATAAACGTGATTTTCAACTACCAGAATCGAGATTTGCCGAAAAATTTTGCTACTATTGTATAGAACTAACTTACTTTAATCGAAATAATACGAAATATGTATACATTATCGGGATATTTTGTGATATTATCACTAAAAACACGTTTTTTTCGCTTGAAATTGCGATATTTTTCATATAAACGTGATTTTCAACTACCAGAATCGAGATTTTCCGACAAATTTTGCTACTATTGTATAGAACTAACTTACTTTTATCGAAATAATACGAAATATGTATACATTATCGGGATATTTTGTGATATTATCACTAAAAACACGTTTTTTTCGCTTGAAATTGCGATATTTTTCATATAAACGTGATTTTCAACTACCAGAATCGAGATTTGCCGAAAAATTTTGCTACTATTGTATAGAACTAACTTACTTTAATCGAAATAATACGAAATATGTATACATTATCGGGATATTTTGTGATATTATCACTAAAAACACGTTTTTTTCGCTTGAAATTGCGATATTTTTCATATAAACGTGATTTTCAACTACCAGAATCGAGATTTGCCGAAAAATTTTGCTACTATTGTATAGAACTAACTTACTTTAATCGAAATAATACGAAATATGTATACATTATCGGGATATTTTGTGATATTATCACTAAAAACACGTTTTTTTCGCTTGAAATTGCGATATTTTTCATATAAACGTGATTTTCAACTACCAGAATCGAGATTTGCCGAAAAATTTTGCTACTATTGTATAGAACTAACTTACTTTAATCGAAATAATACGAAATATGTATACATTATCGGGATATTTTGTGATATTATCACTAAAAACACGTTTTTTTCGCTTGAAATTGCGATATTTTTCATATAAACGTGATTTTCAACTACCAGAATCGAGATTTGCCGAAAAATTTTGCTACTATTGTATAGAACTAACTTACTTTAATCGAAATAATACGAAATATGTATACATTATCGGGATATTTTGTGATATTATCACTAAAAACACGTTTTTTTCGCTTGAAATTGCGATATTTTTCATATAAACGTGATTTTCAACTACCAGAATCGAGATTTGCCGAAAAATTTTGCTACTATTGTATAGAACTAACTTACTTTTATCGAAATAATACGAAATATGTATACATTATCGGGATATTTTGTGATATTATCACTAAAAACACGTTTTTTTCGCTTGAAATTGCGATATTTTTCATATAAACGTGATTTTCAACTACCAGAATCGAGATTTGCCGAAAAATTTTGCTACTATTGTATAGAACTAACTTACTTTAATCGAAATAATACGAAATATGTATACATTATCGGGATATTTTGTGATATTATCACTAAAAACACGTTTTTTTCGCTTGAAATTGCGATATTTTTCATATAAACGTGATTTTCAACTACCAGAATCGAGATTTGCCGAAAAATTTTGCTACTATTGTATAGAACTAACTTACTTTAATCGAAATAATACGAAATATGTATACATTATCGGGATATTTTGTGATATTATCACTAAAAACACGTTTTTTTCGCTTGAAATTGCGATATTTTTCATATAAACGTGATTTTCAACTACCAGAATCGAGATTTGCCGAAAAATTTTGCTACTATTGTATAGAACTAACTTACTTTTATCGAAATAATACGAAATATGTATACATTATCGGGATATTTTGTGATATTATCACTAAAAACACGTTTTTTTTCGCTTGAAATTGCGATATTTTTCATATAAACGTGATTTTCAACTACCAGAATCGAGATTTGCCGAAAAATTTTGCTACTATTGTATAGAACTAACTTACTTTTATCGAAATAATACGAAATATGTATACATTATCGGGATATTTTGTGATATTATCACTAAAAACACGTTTTTTTCGCTTGAAATTGCGATATTTTTCATATAAACGTGATTTTCAACTACCAGAATCGAGATTTGCCGAAAAATTTTGCTACTATTGTATAGAACTAACTTACTTTAATCGAAATAATACGAAATATGTATACATTATCGGGATATTTTGTGATATTATCACTAAAAACACGTTTTTTTCGCTTGAAATTGCGATATTTTTCATATAAACGTGATTTTCAACTACCAGAATCGAGATTTGCCGAAAAATTTTGCTACTATTGTATAGAACTAACGTACTTTAATCGAAATAATACGAAATATGTATACATTATCGGGATATTTTGTGATATTATCACTAAAAACACGTTTTTTTTCGCTTGAAATTGCGATATTTTTCATATAAACGTGATTTTCAACTACCAGAATCGAGATTTGCCGAAAAATTTTGCTACTATTGTATAGAACTAACGTACTTTAATCGAAATAATACGAAATATGTATACATTATCGGGATATTTTGTGATATTATCACTAAAAACACGTTTTTTTCGCTTGAAATTGCGATATTTTTCATATAAACGTGATTTTCAACTACCAGAATCGAGATTTGCCGAAAAATTTTGCTACTATTGTATAGAACTAACTTACTTTAATCGAAATAATACGAAATATGTATACATTATCGGGATATTTTGTGATATTATCACTAAAAACACGTTTTTTTCGCTTGAAATTGCGATATTTTTCATATAAACGTGATTTTCAACTACCAGAATCGAGATTTGCCGAAAAATTTTGCTACTATTGTATAGAACTAACTTACTTTAATCGAAATAATACGAAATATGTATACATTATCGGGATATTTTGTGATATTATCACTAAAAACACGTTTTTTTCGCTTGAAATTGCGATATTTTTCATATAAACGTGATTTTCAACTACCAGAATCGAGATTTGCCGAAAAATTTTGCTACTATTGTATAGAACTAACTTACTTTAATCGAAATAATACGAAATATGTATACATTATCGGGATATTTTGTGATATTATCACTAAAAACACGTTTTTTTCGCTTGAAATTGCGATATTTTTCATATAAACGTGATTTTCAACTACCAGAATCGAGATTTGCCGAAAAATTTTGCTACTATTGTATAGAACTAACTTACTTTTATCGAAATAATACGAAATATGTATACATTATCGGGATATTTTGTGATATTATCACTAAAAACACGTTTTTTTCGCTTGAAATTGCGATATTTTTCATATAAACGTGATTTTCAACTACCAGAATCGAGATTTGCCGAAAAATTTTGCTACTATTGTATAGAACTAACTTACTTTAATCGAAATAATACGAAATATGTATACATTATCGGGATATTTTGTGATATTATCACTAAAAACACGTTTTTTTTCGCTTGAAATTGCGATATTTTTCATATAAACGTGATTTTCAACTACCAGAATCGAGATTTGCCGAAAAATTTTGCTACTATTGTATAGAACTAACTTACTTTAATCGAAATAATACGAAATATGTATACATTATCGGGATATTTTGTGATATTATCACTAAAAACACGTTTTTTTCGCTTGAAATTGCGATATTTTTCATATAAACGTGATTTTCAACTACCAGAATCAAGATTTGCCGAAAAATTTTGCTACTATTGTATAGAACTAACTTACTTTTATCGAAATAATACGAAATATGTATACATTATCGGGATATTTTGTGATATTATCACTAAAAACACGTTTTTTTCGCTTGAAATTGCGATATTTTTCATATAAACGTGATTTTCAACTACCAGAATCGAGATTTGCCGAAAAATTTTGCTACTATTGTATAGAACTAACTTACTTTAATCGAAATAATACGAAATATGTATACATTATCGGGATATTTTGTGATATTATCACTAAAAACACGTTTTTTTTCGCTTGAAATTGCGATATTTTTCATATAAACGTGATTTTCAACTACCAGAATCGAGATTTGCCGAAAAATTTTGCTACTATTGTATAGAACTAACTTACTTTAATCGAAATAATACGAAATATGTATACATTATCGGGATATTTTGTGATATTATCACTAAAAACACGTTTTTTTCGCTTGAAATTGCGATATTTTTCATATAAACGTGATTTTCAACTACCAGAATCGAGATTTGCCGAAAAATTTTGCTACTATTGTATAGAACTAACGTACTTTAATCGAAATAATACGAAATATGTATACATTATCGGGATATTTTGTGATATTATCACTAAAAACACGTTTTTTTCGCTTGAAATTGCGATATTTTTCATATAAACGTGATTTTCAACTACCAGAATCGAGATTTGCCGAAAAATTTTGCTACTATTGTATAGAACTAACTTACTTTTATCGAAATAATACGAAATATGTATACATTATCGGGATATTTTGTGATATTATCACTAAAAACACGTTTTTTTCGCTTGAAATTGCGATATTTTTCATATAAACGTGATTTTCAACTACCAGAATCGAGATTTGCCGAAAAATTTTGCTACTATTGTATAGAACTAACTTACTTTTATCGAAATAATACGAAATATGTATACATTATCGGGATATTTTGTGATATTATCACTAAAAACACGTTTTTTTCGCTTGAAATTGCGATATTTTTCATATAAACGTGATTTTCAACTACCAGAATCGAGATTTGCCGAAAAATTTTGCTACTATTGTATAGAACTAACTTACTTTAATCGAAATAATACGAAATATGTATACATTATCGGGATATTTTGTGATATTATCACTAAAAACACGTTTTTTTTCGCTTGAAATTGCGATATTTTTCATATAAACGTGATTTTCAACTACCAGAATCGAGATTTGCCGAAAAATTTTGCTACTATTGTATAGAACTAACGTACTTTAATCGAAATAATACGAAATATGTATACATTATCGGGATATTTTGTGATATTATCACTAAAAACACGTTTTTTTTCGCTTGAAATTGCGATATTTTTCATATAAACGTGATTTTCAACTACCAGAATCGAGATTTGCCGAAAAATTTTGCTACTATTGTATAGAACTAACTTACTTTAATCGAAATAATACGAAATATGTATACATTATCGGGATATTTTGTGATATTATCACTAAAAACACGTTTTTTTCGCTTGAAATTGCGATATTTTTCATATAAACGTGATTTTCAACTACCAGAATCGAGATTTGCCGAAAAATTTTGCTACTATTGTATAGAACTAACTTACTTTTATCGAAATAATACGAAATATGTATACATTATCGGGATATTTTGTGATATTATCACTAAAAACACGTTTTTTTTCGCTTGAAATTGCGATATATTTCATATAAACGTGATTTTCAACTACCAGAATCGAGATTTGCCGAAAAATTTTGCTACTATTGTATAGAACTAACTTACTTTAATCGAAATAATACGAAATATGTATACATTATCGGGATATTTTGTGATATTATCAATAAAAACACGTTTTTTTCGCTTGAAATTGCGATATATTTCATATAAACCTGATTTTCAACTACCAGAATCGAGATTTGCCGAAAAATTTTGCTACTATTGTATAGAACTAACTTACTTTAATCGAAATAATACGAAATATGTATACATTATCGGGATATTTTGTGATATTATCACTAAAAACACGTTTTTTTCGCTTGAAATTGCGATATATTTCATATAAACGTGATTTTCAACTACCAGAATCGAGATTTGCCGAAAAATTTTGCTACTATTGTATAGAACTAACTTACTTTTATCGAAATAATACGAAATATGTATACATTATCGGGATATTTTGTGATATTATCACTAAAAACACGTTTTTTTTCGCTTGAAATTGCGATATTTTTCATATAAACGTGATTTTCAACTACCAGAATCGAGATTTGCCGAAAAATTTTGCTACTATTGTATAGAACTAACTTACTTTTATCGAAATAATACGAAATATGTATACATTATTGGGATATTTTGTGATATTATCACTAAAAACACGTTTTTTTCGCTTGAAATTGCGATATATTTCATATAAACGTGATTTTCAACTACCAGAATCGAGATTTGCCGAAAAATTTTGCTACTATTGTATAGAACTAACTTACTTTTATCGAAATAATACGAAATATGTATACATTATCGGGATATTTTGTGATATTATCACTAAAAACACGTTTTTTTCGCTTGAAATTGCGATATATTTCATATAAACGTGATTTTCAACTACCAGAATCGAGATTTGCCGAAAAATTTTGCTACTATTGTATAGAACTAACTTACTTTAATCGAAATAATACGAAATATGTATACATTATCGGGATATTTTGTGATATTATCACTAAAAACACGTTTTTTTCGCTTGAAATTGCGATATTTTTCATATAAACGTGATTTTCAACTACCAGAATCGAGATTTGCCGAAAAATTTTGCTACTATTGTATAGAACTAACTTACTTTAATCGAAATAATACGAAATATGTATACATTATCGGGATATTTTGTGATATTATCACTAAAAACACGTTTTTTTTCGCTTGAAATTGCGATATTTTTCATATAAACGTGATTTTCAACTACCAGAATCGAGATTTGCCGAAAAATTTTGCTACTATTGTATAGAACTAACTTACTTTTATCGAAATAATACGAAATATGTATAGATTTTTGGGATATTTTGTGATATTATCACTAAAAACACGTTTTTTTCGCTTGAAATTGCGATATTTTTCATATAAACGTGATTTTCAACTACCAGAATCGAGATTTGCCGAAAAATTTTGCTACTATTGTATAGAACTAACTTACTTTTATCGAAATAATACGAAATATGTATACATTATCGGGATATTTTGTGATATTATCACTAAAAACACGTTTTTTTCGCTTGAAATTGCGATATATTTCATATAAACGTGATTTTCAACTACCAGAATCGAGATTTGCCGAAAAATTTTGCTACTATTGTATAGAACTAACTTACTTTTATCGAAATAATACGAAATATGTATACATTATCGGGATATTTTGTGATATTATCACTAAAAACACGTTTTTTTCGCTTGAAATTGCGATATTTTTCATATAAACGTGATTTTCAACTACCAGAATCGAGATTTGCCGAAAAATTTTGCTACTATTGTATAGAACTAACTTACTTTAATCGAAATAATACGAAATATGTATACATTATTGGGATATTTTGTGATATTATCACTAAAAACACGTTTTTTTCGCTTGAAATTGCGATATTTTTCATATAAACGTGATTTTCAACTACCAGAATCGAGATTTGCCGAAAAATTTTGCTACTATTGTATAGAACTAACTTACTTTTATCGAAATAATACGAAATATGTATACATTATCGGGATATTTTGTGATATTATCACTAAAAACACGTTTTTTTCGCTTAAAATAGCGATATATTTCATATAAACGTGATTTTCAACTACCAGAATCGAGATTTGCCGAAAAATTTTGCTACTATTGTATAGAACTAACTTACTTTTATCGAAATAATACGAAATATGTATACATTATTGGGATATTTTGTGATATTATCACTAAAAACACGTTTTTTTCGCTTGAAATTGCGATATTTTTCATATAAACGTGATTTTCAACTACCAGAATCGAGATTTGCCGAAAAATTTTGCTACTATTGTATAGAACTAACTTACTTTTATCGAAATAATTCGAAATATGTATACATTTTCGGGATATTTTGTGATATTATCACTAAAAACACGTTTTTTTCGCTTGAAATTGCGATATATTTCATATAAACGTGATTTTCAACTACCAGAATCGAGATTTGCCGAAAAATTTTGCTACTATTGTATAGAAATAACTTACTTTAATCGAAATAATACGAAATATGTATACATTATTGGGATATTTTGTGATATTATCACTAAAAACACGTTTTTTTCGCTTGAAATTGCGATATATTTCATATAAACGTGATTTTCAACTACCAGAATCGAGATTTGCCGAAAAATTTTGCTACTATTGTATAGAACTAACTTACTTTAATCGAAATAATACGAAATATGTATACATTATCGGGATATTTTGTGATATTATCACTAAAAACACGTTTTTTTCGCTTGAAATTGCGATATTTTTCATATAAACGTGATTTTCAACTACCAGAATCGAGATTTGCCGAAAAATTTTGCTACTATTGTATAGAACTAACTTACTTTTATCGAAATAATACGAAATATGTATACATTATCGGGATATTTTGTGATATTATCACTAAAAACACGTTTTTTTTCGCTTGAAATTGCGATATTTTTCATATAAACGTGATTTTCAACTACCAGAATCGAGATTTGCCGAAAAATTTTGCTACTATTGTATAGAACTAACTTACTTTAATCGAAATAATACGAAATATGTATACATTATCGGGATATTTTGTGATATTATCACTAAAAACACGTTTTTTTCGCTTGAAATTGCGATATTTTTCATATAAACGTGATTTTCAACTACCAGAATCGAGATTTGCCGAAAAATTTTGCTACTATTGTATAGAACTAACTTACTTTTATCGAAATAATACGAAATATGTATACATTATCGGGATATTTTGTGATATTATCACTAAAAACACGTTTTTTTCGCTTGAAATTGCGATATTTTTCATATAAACGTGATTTTCAACTACCAGAATCGAGATTTGCCGAAAAATTTTGCTACTATTGTATAGAACTAACTTACTTTTATCGAAATAATACGAAATATGTATACATTATCGGGATATTTTGTGATATTATCACTAAAAACACGTTTTTTTTCGCTTGAAATTGCGATATATTTCATATCAACGTGATTTTCAACTACCAGAATCGAGATTTGCCGAAAAATTTTGCTACTATTGTATAGAACTAACTTACTTTTATCGAAATAATACGAAATATGTATACATTATCGGGATATTTTGTGATATTATCACTAAAAACACGTTTTTTTCGCTTGAAATTGCGATATATTTCATATAAACGTGATTTTCAACTACCAGAATCGAGATTTGCCGAAAAATTTTGCTACTATTGTATAGAACTAACTTACTTTAATCGAAATAATACGAAATATGTATACATTATCGGGATATTTTGTGATATTATCAATAAAAACACGTTTTTTTCGCTTGAAATTGCGATATATTTCATATCAACGTGATTTTCAACTACCAGAATCGAGATTTGCCGAAAAATTTTGCTACTATTGTATAGAACTAACTTACTTTTATCGAAATAATACGAAATATGTATACATTATCGGGATATTTTGTGATATTATCACTAAAAACACGTTTTTTTCGCTTAAAATAGCGATATATTTCATATAAACGTGATTTTCAACTACCAGAATCGAGATTTGCCGAAAAATTTTGCTACTATTGTATAGAACTAACTTACTTTTATCGAAATAATACGAAATATGTATACATTATCGGGATATTTTGTGATATTATCACTAAAAACACGTTTTTTTCGCTTGAAATTGCGATATATTTCATATCAACGTGATTTTCAACTACCAGAATCGAGATTTGCCGAAAAATTTTGCTACTATTGTATAGAACTAACTTACTTTTATCGAAATAATACGAAATATGTATAGATTTTTGGGATATTTTGTGATATTATCACTAAAAACACGTTTTTTTCGCTTGAAATTGCGATATTTTTCATATAAACGTGATTTTCAACTACCAGAATCGAGATTTGCCGAAAAATTTTGCTACTATTGTATAGAACTAACTTACTT
Organism: Acanthacorydalis orientalis; assembly: GCA_034766995.1. NCBI lineage: Eukaryota > Metazoa > Arthropoda > Insecta > Megaloptera > Corydalidae > Acanthacorydalis > Acanthacorydalis orientalis. Next base: position 413,757 of record CM068323.1, on the reverse strand, counting down.
TAATCGAAATAATACGAAATATGTATACATTATCGGGATATTTTGTGATATTATCACTAAAAACACGTTTTTTTCGCTTGAAATTGCGATATATTTCATATAAACCTGATTTTCAACTACCAGAATCGAGATTTGCCGAAAAATTTTGCTACTATTGTATAGAACTAACTTACTTTTATCGAAATAATACGAAATATGTATAGATTTTTGGGATATTTTGTGATATTATCACTAAAAACACGTTTTTTTCGCTTGAAATTGCGATATTTTTCATATAAACGTGATTTTCAACTACCAGAATCGAGATTTGCCGAAAAATTTTGCTACTATTGTATAGAACTAACTTACTTTTATCGAAATAATACGAAATATGTATACATTATTGGGATATTTTGTGATATTATCACTAAAAACACGTTTTTTTCGCTTGAAATTGCGATATATTTCATATCAACGTGATTTTCAACTACCAGAATCGAGATTTGCCGAAAAATTTTGCTACTATTGTATAGAACTAACTTACTTTTATCGAAATAATACGAAATATGTATACATTATCGGGATATTTTGTGATATTATCACTAAAAACACGTTTTTTTCGCTTAAAATAGCGATATATTTCATATAAACGTGATTTTCAACTACCAGAATCGAGATTTGCCGAAAAATTTTGCTACTATTGTATAGAACTAACTTACTTTTATCGAAATAATACGAAATATGTATACATTATTGGGATATTTTGTGATATTATCACTAAAAACACGTTTTTTTCGCTTGAAATTGCGATATATTTCATATAAACGTGATTTTCAACTACCAGAATCGAGATTTGCCGAAAAATTTTGCTACTATTGTATAGAACTAACTTACTTTTATCGAAATAATACGAAATATGTATACATTATTGGGATATTTTGTGATATTATCACTAAAAACACGTTTTTTTCGCTTGAAATTGCGATATATTTCATATAAACGTGATTTTCAACTACCAGAATCGAGATTTGCCGAAAAATTTTGCTACTATTGTATAGAACTAACTTACTTTTATCGAAATAATACGAAATATGTATACATTTTCGGGATATTTTGTGATATTATCACTAAAAACACGTTTTTTTCGCTTAAAATAGCGATATATTTCATATAAACGTGATTTTCAACTACCAGAATCGAGATTTGCCTAAAAATTTTGCTACTATTGTATAGAACTAACTTACTTTAATCGAAATAATACGAAATATGTATACATTATTGGGATATTTTGTGATATTATCACTAAAAACACGTTTTTTTCGCTTGAAATTGCGATATATTTCATATAAACGTGATTTTCAACTACCAGAATCGAGATTTGCCGAAAAATTTTGCTACTATTGTATAGAACTAACTTACTTTAATCGAAATAATACGAAATATGTATACATTATCGGGATATTTTGTGATATTATCACTAAAAACACGTTTTTCTCGCTTGAAATTGTGATATTTTTCATATAAACGTGATTTTCAACTACCAGAATCGAGATTTGCCGAAAAATTTTGCTACTATTGTATAGAACTAACTTACTTTTATCGAAATAATACGAAATATGTATACATTATTGGGATATTTTGTGATATTATCACTAAAAACACGTTTTTTTCGCTTGAAATTGCGATATTTTTCATATAAACGTGATTTTCAACTACCAGAATCGAGATTTGCCGAAAAATTTTGCTACTATTGTATAGAACTAACTTACTTTTATCGAAATAATACGAAATATGTATAGATTTTTGGGATATTTTGTGATATTATCACTAAAAACACGTTTTTTTCGCTTGAAATTGCGATATTTTTCATATAAACGTGATTTTCAACTACCAGAATCGAGATTTGCCGAAAAATTTTGCTACTATTGTATAGAACTAACTTACTTTTATCGAAATAATACGAAATATGTATACATTATCGGGATATTTTGTGATATTATCACTAAAAACACGTTTTTTTCGCTTGAAATTGCGATATATTTCATATAAACGTGATTTTCAACTACCAGAATCGAGATTTGCCGAAAAATTTTGCTACTATTGTATAGAACTAACTTACTTTAATCGAAATAATACGAAATATGTATACATTATCGGGATATTTTGTGATATTATCACTAAAAACACGTTTTTTTCGCTTGAAATTGCGATATATTTCATATAAACCTGATTTTCAACTACCAGAATCGAGATTTGCCGAAAAATTTTGCTACTATTGTATAGAACTAACTTACTTTTATCGAAATAATACGAAATATGTATACATTATCGGGATATTTTGTGATATTATCACTAAAAACACGTTTTATTCGCTTGAAATTGCGATATATTTCATATAAACGTGATTTTCAACTACCAGAATCGAGATTTGCCGAAAAATTTTGCTACTATTGTATAGAACTAACTTACTTTTATCGAAATAATACGAAATATGTATACATTATTGGGATATTTTGTGATATTATCACTAAAAACACGTTTTTTTCGCTTGAAATTGCGATATATTTCATATAAACGTGATTTTCAACTACCAGAATCGAGATTTGCCGAAAAATTTTGCTACTATTGTATAGAACTAACTTACTTTTATCGAAATAATACGAAATATGTATACATTATCGGGATATTTTGTGATATTATCACTAAAAACACGTTTTTTTCGCTTGAAATTGCGATATATTTCATATAAACGTGATTTTCAACTACCAGAATCGAGATTTGCCGAAAAATTTTGCTACTATTGTATAGAACTAACTTACTTTAATCGAAATAATACGAAATATGTATACATTATCGGGATATTTTGTGATATTATCACTAAAAACACGTTTTTTTCGCTTGAAATTGCGATATATTTCATATAAACCTGATTTTCAACTACCAGAATCGAGATTTGCCGAAAAATTTTGCTACTATTGTATAGAACTAACTTACTTTAATCGAAATAATACGAAATATGTATACATTATCGGGATATTTTGTGATATTATCACTAAAAACACGTTTTTCTCGCTTGAAATTGTGATATTTTTCATATAAACGTGATTTTCAACTACCAGAATCGAGATTTGCCGTAAAATTTTGCTACTATTGTATAGAACTAACTTACTTTTATCGAAATAATACGAAATATGTATACATTATTGGGATATTTTGTGATATTATCACTAAAAACACGTTTTTTTCGCTTGAAATTGTGATATATTTCATATCAACGTGATTTTCAACTACCAGAATCGAGATTTGCCGAAAAATTTTGCTACTATTGTATAGAACTAACTTACTTTTATCGAAATAATACGAAATATGTATAGATTTTTGGGATATTTTGTGATATTATCACTAAAAACACGTTTTTTTCGCTTGAAATTGCGATATTTTTCATATAAACGTGATTTTCAACTACCAGAATCGAGATTTGCCGAAAAATTTTGCTACTATTGTATAGAACTAACTTACTTTTATCGAAATAATTCGAAATATGTATACATTTTCGGGATATTTTGTGATATTATCACTAAAAACACGTTTTTTTCGCTTAAAATAGCGATATATTTCATATAAACGTGATTTTCAACTACCAGAATCGAGATTTGCCGAAAAATTTTGCTACTATTGTATAGAACTAACTTACTTTAATCGAAATAATACGAAATATGTATACATTATCGGGATATTTTGTGATATTATCAATAAAAACACGTTTTTTTCGCTTGAAATTGCGATATATTTCATATAAACCTGATTTTCAACTACCAGAATCGAGATTTGCCGAAAAATTTTGCTACTATTGTATAGAACTAACTTACTTTTATCGAAATAATACGAAATATGTATACATTATCGGGATATTTTGTGATATTATCACTAAAAACACGTTTTTTTCGCTTAAAATAGCGATATATTTCATATAAACGTGATTTTCAACTACCAGAATCGAGATTTGCCGAAAAATTTTGCTACTATTGTATAGAACTAACTTACTTTTATCGAAATAATACGAAATATGTATACATTATTGGGATATTTTGTGATATTATCACTAAAAACACGTTTTTTTCGCTTGAAATTGCGATATATTTCATATCAACGTGATTTTCAACTACCAGAATCGAGATTTGCCGAAAAATTTTGCTACTATTGTATAGAACTAACTTACTTTTATCGAAATAATACGAAATATGTATACATTTTCGGGATATTTTGTGATATTATCACTAAAAACACGTTTTTTTCGCTTAAAATAGCGATATATTTCATATAAACGTGATTTTCAACTACCAGAATCGAGATTTGCCGAAAAATTTTGCTACTATTGTATAGAAATAACTTACTTTAATCGAAATAATACGAAATATGTATACATTATTGGGATATTTTGTGATATTATCACTAAAAACACGTTTTTTTCGCTTGAAATTGCGATATATTTCATATAAACGTGATTTTCAACTACCAGAATCGAGATTTGCCGAAAAATTTTGCTACTATTGTATAGAACTAACTTACTTTAATCGAAATAATACGAAATATGTATACATTATCGGGATATTTTGTGATATTATCACTAAAAACACGTTTTTTTCGCTTGAAATTGTGATATTTTTCATATAAACGTGATTTTCAACTACCAGAATCGAGATTTGCCGTAAAATTTTGCTACTATTGTATAGAACTAACTTACTTTTATCGAAATAATACGAAATATGTATACATTATCGGGATATTTTGTGATATTATCACTAAAAACACGTTTTTTTCGCTTGAAATTGCGATATATTTCATATAAACGTGATTTTCAACTACCAGAATCGAGATTTGCACAAAAATTTTGCTACTATTGTATAGAACTAACTTACTTTAATCGAAATAATACGAAATATGTATACATTATCGGGATATTTTGTGATATTATCACTAAAAACACGTTTTTTTCGCTTGAAATTGCGATATATTTCATATAAACGTGATTTTCAACTACCAGAATCGAGATTTGCCGAAAAATTTTGCTACTATTGTATAGAACTAACTTACTTTTATCGAAATAATACGAAATATGTATAGATTTTTGGGATATTTTGTGATATTATCACTAAAAACACGTTTTTTTCGCTTGAAATTGGATATTTTTCATATAAACGTGATTTTCAACTACCAGAATCGAGATTTGCCGAAAAATTTTGCTACTATTGTATAGAACTAACTTACTTTTATCGAAATAATACGAAATATGTATACATTATTGGGATATTTTGTGATATTATCACTAAAAACACGTTTTTTTCGCTTGAAATTGCGATATATTTCATATCAACGTGATTTTCAACTACCAGAATCGAGATTTGCCGAAAAATTTTGCTACTATTGTATAGAACTAACTTACTTTTATCGAAATAATACGAAATATGTATACATTATCGGGATATTTTGTGATATTATCACTAAAAACACGTTTTTTTCGCTTAAAATAGCGATATATTTCATATAAACGTGATTTTCAACTACCAGAATCGAGATTTGCCGAAAAATTTTGCTACTATTGTATAGAACTAACTTACTTTAATCGAAATAATACGAAATATGTATACATTATCGGGATATTTTGTGATATTATCAATAAAAACACGTTTTTTTCGCTTGAAATTGCGATATATTTCATATCAACGTGATTTTCAACTACCAGAATCGAGATTTGCCGAAAAATTTTGCTACTATTGTATAGAACTAACTTACTTTTATCGAAATAATACGAAATATGTATACATTATCGGGATATTTTGTGATATTATCACTAAAAACACGTTTTTTTCGCTTAAAATAGCGATATATTTCATATAAACGTGATTTTCAACTACCAGAATCGAGATTTGCCGAAAAATTTTGCTACTATTGTATAGAACTAACTTACTTTTATCGAAATAATACGAAATATGTATACATTATCGGGATATTTTGTGATATTATCACTAAAAACACGTTTTTTTCGCTTGAAATTGCGATATATTTCATATAAACGTGATTTTCAACTACCAGAATCGAGATTTGCCGAAAAATTTTGCTACTATTGTATAGAACTAACTTACTTTTATCGAAATAATACGAAATATGTATAGATTTTTGGGATATTTTGTGATATTATCACTAAAAACACGTTTTTTTCGCTTGAAATTGCGATATATTTCATATAAACGTGATTTTCAACTACCAGAATCGAGATTTGCCGAAAAATTTTGCTACTATTGTATAGAACTAACTTACTTTTATCGAAATAATACGAAATATGTATACATTATCGGGATATTTTGTGATATTATCACTAAAAACACGTTTTTTTCGCTTGAAATTGCGATATTTTATATAATAGACGTGATTTTCAACTACCAGAATCGAGATTTGCCGAAATATTTTGCTACTATTGTATAACACTAACTTACTTCTATCGAAATAATATGAAATATGTATACATTATTGGGATATTTTGTGATATTATCACTAAAAACACGTTTTTTTCGCTTGAAATTGCGATATTTTTCATATAAACGTGATTTTCAACTACCAGAATCGAGATTTGCCGAAATATTTTGCTACTATTGTATAACACTAACTTACTTCTATCGAAATAATACGAAATATGTATACATTATTGGGATATTTTGTGATATTATCACTAAAAACACGTTTTTTTCGCTTGAAATTGCGATATTTTTCATATAAACGTGATTTTCAACTACCAGAATCGAGATTTGCCGAAAAATTTTGCTACTATTGTATAGAACTAACTTACTTTTATCGAAATAATACGAAATATGTATACATTATCGGGATATTTTGTGATATTATCACTAAAAACCCGTTTTTTTCGCTTGAAATTGTGATATTTTTCATATAAACGTGATTTTCAACTACCAGAATCGAGATTTGCCGAAAAATTTTTCTACTATTGTTTAGAACTAACTTACTTTTATCGAAATAATACGAAATATGTATACATTATCGGGATATTTTGTGATACATCGCTAAAAACACGTTTTTTTCGCTTGAAATTGGGATATTTTTCATATAAACGTGATTTTCAACTACCAGAATCGAGATTTGCCGAAAAATTTTGCTACTTTTGTATAGAACTAACTTACTTTTATCGAAATAATTATAAAGCCACTGTCGAGGAAGGTAGTTGCGTAAGTAGTTAACATCTTTAATGCTGCACTGAATCTAAATCACTTCCCGACAAACTGGAAAAGAGCTAAGGTTATTCCCAAACCTGGTAATCCAAAAGTCCACCAGTCAAATCCAAACCTGGAAAATCGAAAAAGGTGCCCCAAAACTTCAGACCGATAAGCCTGCTAGCGTCAATCAGGAAGATCTTCGAGCGTATCTTTCAAAGACGACTGCTAGCCCACTTCGATGCCTACAACGTCATACCTGCAGAGCAGGTCGGATTTCGGAGGAAACTCTCGACGATCCACCAGCTAGACAGAATAATTGGTGATGCTATATTTAGTATGAAGAACAAGAGGGCCACTGTGCTCGTAACGCTGGACGTCGAGAATGCGTTCGACTCAGAGTGGCACGACAACCTCCTCATCAAGTTCCTACGCACTAACGCCCTACTTTACTTAATTAAAATTATTCAAACCTATATTACCAGCCGCCACTTATTCGTACATGTATACTAGGCCAAATACTCTCAGAACTATCCCTGCACAGGTACCCCACGGTAGCGTCCTGGGACCATTCCTATTCAATACTTTACGACTTTCCAACCCTCTCTGAGAGTGTTAGTCTAGCGCAATACGCAAAAGATAGCCTTGTACACAACTGTACATCACTCGAACATCTACAAGGCGGTCTCCTCTCTTCAAAAGGCTCTCGTTGTCGTCTCGGACTATATGAACAATAATCGCATCAAGTTTAACGAAGCGAAAACCGTTGCGACCATCTTGAAGTTCGGACGGCACGAGAGATTCCACATATATTTCAACGGGGCAACAATCCCAACGGATAACACAAAACGACATCTGGGTGTCAAACTAGATTCACAGGTGAATTACAGCGCCACGGTCATCGACCGCATACGCAAGGTGAGCGCCACTCTCTCTGCTTGCTGAACAACAGCTCTGTTCGGCTGACCGCCAGACTGCAAATCTACAAGGCCTGCATCAGACTCATGCTCATGTACGTAGTGCCGGTGTGGTTCCACTACCTGCGAAACGAACTAGGCGAGACTGCAGATTTTTCAGAACCGAATACTCAGGTTGATTTCGCTGCTCCTCAGGGATACGCCAATTGAATAATTGCATCGGTACTGCGACGTGCCAACTCTGAAACAACATACAAGAGCCATCATCGATAATTTTCATGACCAGGTGCTGAAACATCATAACCTTCTCATCCGTAAGAGGAAGCTCATTATTCACACCTAATTTCGGGCAGCAAAAAGGAAGCGCATCTCTGAGGAGTGCTTCCTTTAACAAACATTCTTTAACTACGTAACGACGTGCAGTGCAGTGCAGTGCAATTTTAGTGTGGTGTAGTGCAGTGCACAAACTGTGATAGAACAAATAATAGTCGCATAATGACAGGACACTCATAACTTAATACCTAAACATTTACATTCCGGGCTCAGCCGACTAGGTTTAAGTTGGTTTGTAAGTTAGTTGTAAGTTTTTTATAAATTTTTTTGCTCTGCCAGGTTTTGGAAATTTATATAGAAATTCTTATTTATACAGAAATATAATACATAATGATGAAACACGAATACATACACCACGGCCAAACTCGAGTCAACACTACGGTGAGGAATCGAACACTTAACACGCATTCAACACACACTCATGTATATATCATGTTTGTATCCAAATGCATATCAATAAAGTTCATTTTTACTCTTAATTTTTACTTTATTTGCAGAAAAACCTGTCAACTTCCGACTCATATTCAGTTAGCATCTCTTCGCTCATTCATTAATCTTCAATTTTGTACTATAATGGTGTCACTGAATTTTATATATATATATATATATATATATATATATATATATATATATATATATATATACATAAATGCCATTATACCTAAATTTACATATACATATAAAATATACATATATATATATATATATATATATATATATATATATATATATTAGGGTGTAACATATGAAATTGCGGAATTTGTAGGTGAGAATAAAACGTAATATTTTTAACAGAACCAAATATATTTAATCAAAATAAGATCCATCAGCTTCAATGGCCTTTTGCCAACGAAAAATTAGATTGTTTATCCAATTTTTATAAAAATCGTCATTTTTAGAACTTATGAAGTCTTCGAATCTTTGAATCACTTTTATTTGATTTCGGAATTTTTTATGTTTTAAATAAAATTCCGAGTGGCGAAAAAGATAATAATATATAAAGATAATAAATAAAAATAATAATCTGTCGGTAAAAGATCTGGTGAATAAGGAGTATGAGGTAAAATTTCATAATTTAATGAATTTAATTTGGAAATTATGATTCGATATGTGTGTGGACACGAGCATTGTCTTGCAATTGTATTAGCTCATATCTATTGATTAGAATTTGCTGTTTTGTTTTTAATTTTTCATTCATTTTGTCAATTTCGCAACAATATGAATTAGCCGTAATTGCGTCTTCTGGTTTTAAAAAAGAATAATGGATTATTCCCTTATTTGTCCATCACACAGTAACCATACCTTTTTTTGGGTGTAATGATGGCTTGGGTGCGTGTCCTGGAGCTTCATTTGGATTTAACCATTTTCCAGATCTTTTTCTGTTATCATTCAGAGTCCACTTTTCAACATAAGTAATAATTCACTTTAAAAATGGCGTTTCATCATTTCGAATCATCAATGAAGAACACACCTCTACGCGTCTCAGTTTGTGACCATCTGTCAATTCGCTGATGATGAAAAATGGATATTTCATGATAACAGAAAATAAACAATTGTTGTCATCAAATCAGTAAGCTAAGCCAACTCTTAAGCTAGATTTGGCTATTCGAAAAATATTGCTCTGTGTTTGGTGGGATTATAAAGGAATCATTTATTATGAGACGTTAAATCCGGGGAAAACTGTTATTCTTCTCTCTATTGTGAACAACTGGCTCGCTAAAATTAGAATCTAATCAGAAAATGATCAGAAACTCTAAATAAAGTTGGCGTTATTCTTCGATACGACAAAGCACGACTACGTGCACGAAAACATTTCAGAGTCTGGTCGGGAGGATCTGCCGCACCCTCCCTACTCACCAGATATTGCACACTCTGACTATCGCTTATTTCGTTCAATGGAACATTTTTTGAAGAAATCAGACACATGGAAATGCGAACCATATTAAAATGCCCGTTGATTTTTTTCTAAAAAATAAGCAATTTTATAAAACAAGAATATTTTTTTTTCCTGATAAATGACAGAGTGTGATAGATAATGATGGAAACTCTATTATTCAATAAACTACATTTTTTTCCTTTTAATTGGTTTTTATTTTAATATAAAAAAAAACCGATAAAACATTTCCGGCACCCTTAATGTATTTCGGCTCCCCCAGATCGAACTTTTTGTCGTTTATTATATTTGATGACACAATCGAAATTAGGTATGACGACATCCTCGTCGTGATTTAACCGAGTTTCGGATAGAATTGCAACATTTGAATTCTGTATAACTGTGTCCGTGAGATCTATGGAGTGAGTCTGGATAGTTTAACAATTAAAAGTGTGTAGATTGATAATCCTCTTCTGTGATTGATAAAAATGGTACTATGTTTAATAGATAGTTGAAATCAAGAAATTTATTCGATATACGTTGTTTCTGATAGAAAGGGAGAAATATACCCGATACTGTCGTGGTCAGATTAAGATTTTTCATATCGTTACGTGATCAATAATTGTGTGTCTTGCCTTGTCACGGATTGGATAAATAGGAATCTGTAGGTGTCCATTGCTATCGTCACCTGATCATGATCGGTCTCTCAATTTTGTGCCCTGTCGACATTTGATCATGCAGTAATATTTTACTTCACTCAGAGACAAGAGCGTCTTCTTGATAGAGTTCTGTGCAATATTTTAATCAGTGTGTCCTAACAACTATTCATTCTACACATTGTTTTTTTTTTATACTATTTAAACGACGTTCTGTATTTTTTATAATAACTGTATCATTTCATATTGTATAGTGTAGGGATTAATCGACGATTAATAACATCATTATATTCGGTTTTCGCCGCTTTTAAATTTCGTGATCGTTTTTTTACTTATTGAAAGAACTCTATTCAAAAATTACTTTTAAGTCCAATGCTTTAATTGATCTTAACTGTTCGTGCGTACAAGAGCTGTGCCGTGGCAGTGATTATATTCTGTGCAAGTTTCATGAACCCCAACACGAGGTAAATAGATTAAACTGTTCTTCATTTATGTTTTATTGTGAAAAATTCAACAGTTCGCGTATCAAAAGGTGAGTCGTCTTATAAGAACGTATGTTGTAATGTAATTTTGCATTGAATTAGTTCAATCACTGACGTACAGTCTGCAATTGAAATGGAAATTAGATTTATTTTCATGATATACTTTATTATCTCTTAAATATCCGGAAAATTATTACTCATTAAGTTTTAATATCAATAATCGTATTTGTAAAATGAGAAAAAAACACTTGAGTTTTTGAAATTATTTGAAAGGCTTGAACGTTCCTTTCACATTATTCAACACAATAGCTGATTGCATTGCAGGCGGCCGTTCACGTGTAGATGGTTGTAGTTGCGTATGCTGTGGGCAGTGACAGACGTCTCTTATGTCATTTTGAAGTGTAAACATTTCCACTAAATTTCAGTCCACGGACACCATCGTTTGTTTACACGAGTACTTTTCTATAACCGAATTAAAATGGAACGCGATTAAAGTTATTTTTCCGATGTGTACTTCTACACTACTTTGATTCGGAAAGGAAATATGCACGTGAATTGAAGTTAAACTTCCAATCTGTAAATATAGAATAATTTATTTGTTAAATATTTTTCCTGGTACACTCTATTTTATCAGGAAACAATACTGTATCTATCTATCTAGTATAAATATAAATATTATGCTGTGGGTTCTGCATCGTCATCAGAGCAGTCACACATCCACTTTACATTCAATCAGATCACTCACGGAAATATTTATCATTTGTCCCAAAATTCTATAACGCAAGTATCGTAAACGTCGAATTGAGCATAAAAAGAATTCGTGAAAAAATAAGTCGATCCGAGATTATATCGAGCTGAGGCAAGTGGGATGGAATTAATGTTTGAACACAAATTTGTTTTACTGTTATACTAGGTTATATTATATTACATTTTTATACTGTAGTCCTTTGATCACTTAAAAACTTTTTATACATTTTCTTATCTAGGTCTTATTGTCTAATATTTACAAATGATGAATATAAATGAGAACATTAACATTTATGTTTTTCGTAATACAATGATAGTACTTTATTAATATTAATAAACTATCGACATAAATTAAGATTAGAAGTTTATCGTTCCCTTTATCAAGGATAACGGGATCACAGCTTGCGTAAATATAGTCAGCTCTCAGTGTGTGTGAATATTCAGTATTCATTAATCAATAAAACCGTTATTATGATTGCCATAAAAACCGTCGTGGCCGCACACACACTTAAGAAAAGGGTATCATTGAACTGAACCCCTAGTACATGAGGCGTTTGGTGTCAGAGAAGAAAAGTCATTCCTCCACAAAATCTGAATTCAAAACAACACTTTTAAACAAATGTTTGATAAGCTGAAGGCTAATAACCAAAGAACAATACATGATTGCAAACGTCGTATCGTTCATGCCATCGAAAATATTAAAAAACGATGGAAAGATGTAAAGATCACAAACATGAATGCTGTCTGGAAAATATCTATGGACAGATTGTGTTACGAGACTAATAGACGATCTAGTTTATCAGGTAATGTTTACGACGACGTTTCTGAGGTAGTAGTGACACTAGTACGACAATAATGAGATGAAGGACTTAGTGATTTGAATGATTCTGATATTTAAGAAATTTTAAAATTGCACGATTCTGAATTGACAACAAATGATCATATTAAATCAAACCACGAAGAGAAAAACGACGATAGAGAGCAAGAAGATGACGAGAAAGAAGCACCTTTCCTTTATATGTGTATATATGTATATACATGCGTGTGTGTATGTCTATGTTTGTTAAATTTCATTAAAAAAATGATGTAATGTTTAAAATATTGATTTGTTAAAGGTTTTGAAAGAAATTATCATTATTAAATGAAATAAAAACAAAAAAAAATACAGTAATCGTCATGATTCCATCATCATATTTCGTCGACAATGAACAGAACCGGAGTGAACAATTTTCAAATCTTCCTCCACCCATGCCATACTTTAATAAAAATATTCCACCTCCAAATTTCCAACATCCTCCAATTAATGTGAATTTCAGTTATCCTCCGCCTACATTTATTCCTCCTATTCAAATTACGGTTTATCCAATTCTTAACTCAAATGTTTCTCCTTCATCAGCAGTACCAGTAGTAAATAATGACTCTCAGCGGGTAATTATGAATTTCATATAACGTAAACAAATTTGTTTAATCAGTGATTATATATTTTTTTAATTATAATAATATTCATTATATTTCAGTCTTGTAATGAGAGCGCACCAAACTCAAATTCATATCGAAATGAGTCTGAACATTATAGCAGAGATGATTCAAAGATACATATCGAAATCAAGTTGAATATTATCCTTATCGGAAATATAGTAATAGACGTTCATTTAGTAGATGTGATTCAAATATCGAATATGATGGCAGTAAAGATCGATGTAGAAAGAAAAGAATTAGCGACAAGGACACAGAACAGAAATTTAGAAAAACCAGTTCTAGGCGAAGTGATAAAGATAATGATAGAAGTCGACATTATAGTTATAAAACATCGAGTTTAAAACGAGGTAAACGATCGAGGTCTAGAGAACGTAAAGAGCATCGTTCAAAATCTTCTGTAACTCGCAAAAACTTGACAGAACGTGAAGTGTTATTGACAAAACGGCGTAAAAATTATTGTAAGACTAGTGAAGATGTATCTGAAAAATTGAAAGAATGTATAGAATGTGATGATATTAAAAGAGATAATATTGTAAGGTCTACATCTGCTGATGAATATTATCGAAGACAATTAGATAATGCAAAAATAGTTAGAGCCACAAAGACTCTATTGAAATTATGTTCTCGTTTTGAAGAGGAACTGGTTCAAAGGGCACGACGTGTTCGTGATTTGAAACCAGAATATAAACCTCCGCCCAGAGAAAATAGAGCTCGCCTATCTAAATGTAAGTGTGATTATTATAAGTTCAGTATTTAGACATTAGTATAACGAATGATGAAGTATGTTAGATCGACATCCTGTTCACATTATAATTATGTAATTATCGCTTATGTTATTTTTCATTTCAATTTTATAAATATATTAATCTTTGTCCGCTCCTCAAAGTAAGTAACACTAAAGTCCTTAGTGTTTTTATGAAATAGGGCACCCATATATGGATCTATACAAAAACTGAATACTTAATTTCTTTTTAAATTTCTGGTTTAATTTAAATTAAAAAGAAAATAATATACAAAAATTAAAAAGAAAAAAAAACAAATTGAGTACATAAATAATTTAGTTCGTACAATGGGGACACACAGATTTGGTATGAGTTTTGCAGATAAATTCTTTACACTTTGTTTGCACTTTGGTGTGCTCTTGTTCGACTTTCGCAAAAACTACAGCGGCCTCTTTTTTATCAGTTCACTCATTTATAGACGTCGTCGGGGAGGAGTGTTTCGTGTTAGATGCTGTAAGATTAGATATTAAATTTTAACGATTTAGAGACCAGGGTGGATGGATTCTTCTAGCCTCATACTCTTTTATCAAAGTTTCACCGGGTGTTTCGATAGAGAGCCGTCGTCTATAATGTTTATTGATGTTCCAATCTGGGAAGACACTAGTGAAAAGAACAAATTCATTGCTCACTGACATGCCTAATATATTTGAGTACACGACAACAGATCATCGGTTTGTTTTCCTTTTACCAGTGCAAAAAGCTATCTTTTTATGAATTGTGGCATTTTCTCGGTGTCACTTGCAAGCTCTATACTGTTATGCAAGATATTTTGAAGGATCACACACACTTATTCTTTTTTTTATATGTGAGACACAATGGTAGTGTACCGAGTAAACGCAAAAGTTGACGAAAACATTTAAACAGATTTACCTTTCACATCCAAAAGTATAGATGGAATTGATTAACAACATTTTCCCAAGTTCATACGATGTGAAAAAATTATCAAACGTAACATTTCTGCCTCTAAGCTCTCTTGAACTTAAATCCATTATTACCCGTAGAACTTGGTTTCTCTCAGGTGCTGCACGCGCTTCCTTTCCTGTATATACTTGAATGCTCCACACGCATGTATTTGCGCTATCGCAAAATATCCAAAATTTTATTCCATACTTTGATGGTGTCTTGCCAAAACGGGCACCTACCTCGAAATCCAACCAACTTCTTGTCGACCGTTTAGTTTTCACCTGAATTGAGTAATTTTGGCAATATCTCAACACATTTGTCCCACAACTCTCGAATTGGAGCCAACTTATCCGTATTGCTACGAGTAGCTCGTTTGCTACGATCATCAAAGCTTATGACTTGAAATAACTGTAAATCGTTTCAAGGACATAGTAGCACGGAAAATATGTCAACCTTTTTGCTCGTTCTACAAGTTTACGGCTGATTCATTATGTGATTTGTGTACACCAGCTAAGATCAAAAGACCAGTGAATGCACTTCCAGTTCTATGTTATCCAAAGGTTTCCAATTGTTATTATACACTCATTGTCCTAAGTTTGTATTATCGATTGTAATTTCTTCAATATTTTTTTGTAATGAGCAATCGAAAAGCTAAAATTTCATCATGTGTACGATAAATTATGTATCTTGTAATTCCTGGAGTTAGCTGCATTATATTTGAGGATGAAGCTCAACCACTTTGAGTAAACGGATCGTAATATCTTTGAATATCTTTATCTTTGGATACGTATGACGCTATCGGCACTTCCGAGTAAAGGTCGTCTTTACTATTATAAGGATTTTCATAAATTTTCTCATGATATGATGTCTCTCAGCACGTATCGTCTCCAAATAATAATCCTACCTCGAAAGCTGTTTCATCTTCGTTCATCCGTGACATCTTACAAAGATTTCATTTTTTTTTTCATAAATAGTGGAAAAATTCAAATTAAAAAAAGTGCACTTACCTTTACATAAAATAGGCGTTTACCGGATTTATAAAATAACTCGCATGTTTATAAAACAACAATCGTTTAAAATTCCTTGAACGTTAAACGTAGCACAAAAAGCTTCCACAGGAAACACTGAACAGTATTCTGTTAGATGAAAAGTGTACCTATCTATGTATTCTCTGAAAAAGGAATCTGGGTCTTTTGCAATTTTTCCAAGATTATGACCAAGCGCCAAGTTCAACTTTTAAGTTGCCATTCCACGATTTATTCATATCAATTTCATATCATATACTGGTTATCGAATCTCTAACGACTCCCGGGACGGTAATGACGTCGATGGCTCCTCTTTTTCATCTCAAGATAAGCAACAGCGCAATTGGTCAAAAAAAATATATGTATTCTCTCACTTAATGATTTTGAAAACGTATGGTTACTTAGATTATACAACCATGTAAAAATCTAATGCAAATGTGAAACAAAATTATAATTTCTATTGTTACATTGAAAATAATATAAAAAAACAGCAAACTAAGTAATAAAAATCAATGTATGCCTTTTAAGATCCAAGGATCTTTAGTGTTACTTATTTTATAGCGGTGTAACGGTTAAACGTAATTTATTAGAATTTTGTGTAATATATTTTTTGAACATATCATACAAAGTCACTAAATTACACATTTGTAATGTTTATATTTTTGATGATATTTGGAAGACAATTTTCCTTTGGGTCGAAATAGACCCGATGGGCGGATGAAGGTAAACGTACAATACATTTAACATATAAACCGAGGTACAAATTTGTGATTTAATTAGATTTAATTTATTGTTGATTTACTTGCTTTAATATGATGAAGCTGATTTTAATATCTAGAAGAAGAAAAGCGTACATTGATTCTTATAGAAGAATCATAGCCTAATTATTGTGATTCTTTTCTGAGATAAAATAACAAATATTATAATATAACAGATTACATAAACGAATACTATTGTAGATGGAATAGTCCAATGTGTTAATATAGCGGTGTAATGATTAATCGTCATGTATTGAATTTTTCTGCAATATTTTTTTAGAACATATCAGACAAAGTTACTGAATCACACATTTGTAATGTTTATATTTTTAAAAATATTTTGGACAGAATTTTCCTTTGGGTCGAAGTAGACCCGAGGAATGGGTGAAGGTTAATGTTTCATATATATATATATATATATATATATATATATATATATATATATATATATATAGATATATATATAGATATATATATATATATATATATATACATGAACATATGTATTTTACAGCTGAAAAATCTGCTTCTTCATCTGACAGTAATTCTGATGACTGTTTGACTGATGAAGAGGATATCATTATAGAAGAATTTATTTGCAAACAGCAACATACAGATAGATTACATCCCGAAATGTGGTATGTGTGTATATAGGTATTAAAAAAAGGAAAAAAATAATGTAATTATGAGAATGTTTATAATCCCTAAAAGTTGTGATTACATGTTCAGTATCGAATTTTATTCTGTCACATAGAAATTGAACTCAAAAGTCAAAAATATAAATTGAATTTTCTATAATAAATTATTTATTTTTGTACTTCGTAAAAATTAGTAAATTTTTGATCATTTCCCTAGGTTTAACGATCCGGGTGAAATGATCGATGGACCGTTTTGCAAATGTTCACTAAAAGCTCGTGAGTCAGGAATTGTGCATGGAATTTATGAAGGTGAAGGAAGTGTACAGAAATGTGACATGGATGTAAACAATGCGGAAAGACTGTACCATTATCGTGTAACCATTTCACCGCCCACAGATTTTTTGACAAAAACAGCGACCGTCATCTATCATAACGGACGTGAATTCATTTTCGACGGATTTTCTATGTACTCTCATTTTCCTCTAGAGAAACTACCGACTTGTAAAGTAATAAGTCTTAATGTAGAGTACACGCTTCTGTACTGGGAGGAAACAGGAGCAGAAAATTTCTGTATAAGAGAATTGGACCTTTTTCGTAAGTGTTACACTGTAAACACTTAACATTTTTATTTCATAAACGTCATCGATTGAAATAAAGCGGTGTGTGTGAGACGAGAACACTAAACATACCGGCACTTTATATATATATATAGAGAGAGAGAGAGAGAGGAGACTGGGGTAGGTGAACCGTTTTTTTATGAAAATCGTTTTTCATTAACAAAATAAATCTGTTTCTCGAAATAATCGATTCTATTGCAAAGGTCAAATCCTTAACTTTAAAAATATTTAGGTAGTTTTAATATTCATTTTGAATTTTTCTCGTTACTTGAGAAAAAGTGAAGACGTGCAAGACTTGACATATCAAATTTTCCGAGGATAAGTGAACCACTATATTAAAAATTTTAAAGGCAATAGAGGTAAAGAATATCTAATTTTATAAAAGAATATCTAATTTGTTCCTTTCTGTATTGCATGTACGAACTAAGCTTTTCAGAAGCTTCTGTTAAGGATAATTAATTATATATAAAAATTATTGTAATGTTTAAGTAGAGGTTCGAGGTTCGATTGATGTTAAGTAGAGGTTAGAGGTAGATAGAGATAACGGTAATGAACGCCTATTTAGCAGGCCAGAGTCTCGTTTGTTATCAGAATTAACCAGGCATATCGCTCCACCAACTAAGTACGGCCATACATGCATACAAACATACAAATTTTTTAGGAAACAGACTCGACACAAACTGAAGCAATATGGATTACAAGCCCAGCCAATTCTCAACCAGAATCCAGATGTGCTGGTACTCAAACTACATCTACAGATGAACACGATCGTGTTACTCCACGACCGAAGAGGAAAAGGAAAGCTGTATCTGCTTCTGAACGAGCATTGAGAATAGTAGAAGAACGCCTAGCTTCAATACAAGAAGATAAATTTGACATTTTTGGTAAAAATATGGCCGCTAAACTTCGCACATTGCAGAACGAGCAACGCATTCATGCAGAGAAGCTCATTAATGACGGATTATATGAAGCAGAACTTAAAACTTAAGTAGAGATTGTCATATATCTCTCAGTGCGGCCCAAAAATGATCACCTACATTTATGCAGCAGGAAATTTTAAAGGCAATAGGGGTAAAGAATATCTAATTTTATAAAAGAATATCTAATTGGTTCCTTTCTGTATTGCTTGTACGAACCCAGCTTTTCAGAAGCTTCCGTTAAGGATAATTAATTATATATAAAAATTATTGTAATGTTTAAGTAGAGGTTTGAGGTTCGATTGATGTTAAGTAGAGGTTAGAGATAGATTGAGATACCGGTAATGAACGCCTATTTAGCAGGCTAGATTCTCGTTTGTTATCAGAATTAACCAGGCATATCGCTCTACCAAGTAAGTACGGCCATACATGCATACAAACATACAAAATTTTTAGGAAACAGACTCGACACAAACTGAAGCAATATGGATTACAAGCCCAGCCAATTCTCAACCAGAATCCAGAAGTGCTGGTACTCAATCTACATCTACATATGAACACGGTCGTATTACTCCACGATCGAAGAGGAAAAGGAAAGCTGTATCTGCTTCTGAACGAGCATTGAAAATAGTAGAAGAAAGCCTAGCTTCAATACAAGAAGATAAATTTGACATTTTTGGTAAAAATATGGCCGCTACACTTCGCACACTGCAGAACGAGCAACGCATTCATGCAGAGAAGCTCATTAATGACGCATTATATGAAGCAGAACTTAAGTAGAGATTGTCATATATCTCTCAGTGCGGTCCAACAATGATCACTTAAATCTATGCAGCAAGAAATTTTAAAGGCAATAGAGGTAAAGAATATCTAATTCTATAAAAGAATATCTAATTTGTTCCTTTCTGTATTGCATGTACGAACTAATCTTTTCAGAAGCTTCTGTTAAGGATAATTAATTATATATAAAAATTATTGTTATGTTATAAATAAATACAAATTATCCTTAAACAAGACTTGATAATTATTTTATTCTCTATTTTGAATTCCAATGAACATGGAGAAACTACTATCTCGAATAATTCTCCAAGTACCCGACAAACTCAAGTTGAATAGGCGCAGGTCGAAATCCTACTACGACAAGAAGACGAGAAATCTCCCAGTGCTCGTGATCGGTCAACCAGTGACGGTGCAAGTTCACGCGGACGTCGACAAAACGTAGGAAAAAGGAAAAACAGTGAATAAGTTCAGCGACAGAGACTATGTAGTTAATGTCAAGGGAACAAATTATAGACGCAACTTTAGTTCATATTCGACCTACGACTAAGTATTCTCAACGCCTAGTGCCCCTGTGAATTCAGTCATCCACAACAGATTCATTGTCTTTGTTTCAACGACAAAGACTATTGTCTAGTCCACAGGCAACTCCTGCGATTCACCACAAGAATCAAGTCTCGAAATCAATGAACGAATCTCCGAACACGACGTAACCAGTTTCTCAACAGGGAACTTCAAGTGCTGTTTCAAAATCAGAATCGACGCATCCATCGACTCTACCAAACGAGCGTACAAAACTTCCAGGAAAATTTAAGGACTTTATTATGAAGTAATAATTTAAACGAAAAAGGAGAGGATGTTACGTTATCATACGTGCTAGAGAGAGAAGGGTCACGAAGGCAACCGGCGTTGTTGAAAACCTCAGACGGGGAGTTTCATCACGGGTCTAGCACGAAATAGACAGAAATTGAAATTAAAAAACTGAAGATATAAATATCCTGATGGTATGAATTAATTTAACAATTCAAAACATTTCAAAGTTATATGATATATGTACATTTTAGATCGCAACAAGTAATTATTTTAAAATTCAACAGTGTACTAATTTTTTGACGTTTGTAAATGTTTATCGCCAATAAAGACGTGTGAAAGTAGTGTGTCAATAACATTAGACGGGAGAGGTAGTTATAATGATTCATTATTGTGTTTATGGCAAAATTTCAATTTCAAACATTTCCATTTGGTACTATACCGTTTGTACCATAATTGAAGTATATACAATTTAAGTTGAAAATGGCGAGAAGGACGTGACTAAAAGCCTTTACTATTATAAAACAATGATCTGTCTCCTGACGGGAGAGCTATTGCGACATGCTTTCCAGCAATCGCTGTAAGGCAATTAGGGAAATTGCACGGTTTTCTAAACAATATGGCGATTGTTTTCTAGTTTTCTCCCGTAGACAGCGACTGAAAAAAATTTATAGTTAAAAAATATCTTACTCAAAACTTGTTTTCATTATTTTTAGGAAACATACTCGACACAAACTGAAGCAATATGGATTACAAGCCCAGCCAATTCTCAACCAGAATCCAGATGTGCTGGTACTCAAACTACATCTACAGATGAACACGATCGTGTTACTCCACGACCGAAGAGGAAAAGGAAAGCTGTATCAGCTTCTGAACGAGCATTGACAATAGTAGAAGAACGCCTAGCTTCAGTACAGGAAGATGAATTTGACATTTTTGGTAAAAATGTGGCCGCTAAACTTCGCACACTGCAGAACGAGCAACGCATTCATGCAGAGAAGCTCATTAATGACGCATTATATGAAGCAGAACCAAACAACTTAAGTAGAGATTGTCATATATCTCTCAGTGCGGTCCAACAATGATCACCTAAATCTATGCAGCAAGAAATTTTAAAGGCAAATAGGGATAAAGTATATCTAATTTTATAAAAGAATATCTAATTTGTTCCTTTCTTTATTGCATGTACGAACTAATCTTTTCAGAAGCTTCTGTTAAGGATAATTAATTATATATAAAAATTATTGTAATGTTTAAGTAGAGGTTCGAGGTTCGATTGATGTTAAGTAGAGGTTAGAGGTAGATTGAGATACCGGTAATGAACGCCTATTTAGCAGGCCAGAGTCTCGTTTGTTATCAGAATTAACCAGGCATATCGCTCTACCAACTAAGTACGGCCATACATGCATACAAATATACAAACATACAAAATTTTTAGGAAACAGAATCAATTCATAAAGAAGAAATAACGATTACAAGCCCAGCCAAATCTCAACCAGAATCCAGAAGTGCTGGTACTCAAACTACATCTACATATGAACACGGTCGTAACACTCCACGATCGAAGAGGAAAAGGAAAGCTGTATCTGCTTCTGAAAGAGCATTGAGAATAGTAGAAGAACGCCTAGCTTCAATAAAAGAAGATAAATAGGACATTTTTGGTAAAAATATGGCCGCTAAACTTCGCACACTGCAGAACGAGCAACGCATTCATGCAGAGAAGCTCACTAATGACGCATTATATGAAGCAGAACTTAAGTAGAGATTGTCATATATCTCTCAGTGCGGTCCAACAATGATCTTCTAAACCTTTGCAGCAAGAAATTTTAAAGGCAATAGAGGTAAAGAATATCTAATTTTATAAAAGAATATCTAATTTGTTCCTTTCTGTATTGCATGTACGAACTAAGCTTTTCAGAAGCTTCTGTTAAGGATAATTAATTATATATAAAAATTATTGTAATGTTTAAGTAGAGGTTCGAGGTTCGATTGATGTTAAGTAGAGGTTAGAGGTAGATTGAGATACCGGTAATGAACGCCTATTTCGCAGGCCAGAGTCTCGTTTGTTATCAGAATTATTCAGGCGTATCGCTCCACCAACTAAGTACGGCCATACATGCATACAAACATACAAACATACAAAATTTTTAGGAAACAGAATCAATTCAAAGAGAAGAAATAACGATTACAAGCCCAGCCAACACTCAACCAGAATCCAGATGTGCTGGTACTCAATCTACATCGACATATGAACACGGCCGTATTACTCCACGATCGAAGAGGCAAAAGAAAGCTGTATCTGCTTCTGACAAAGTATTGGGAATAGAAGGAGAACGCCTAGCTTCAGTACAAAAAGATGACAAATTTGACATTTTTCGTTAAAAATGTGGCCTCTAAACATCGCACACTGCAGAACGAGCAACGCATTCATGCAGAGAAGCTCATTAATGACGCATTATATGAAGCAGAATTAAACAACTTAAGTAGAGATTGTCATATATCACTCAGTGCGCTCCAACAATGATCACCTAAACCTTTGCAGCAAGAAATTTTAAAGGCAATAGGGGTAAAGAATATCTAATTCTATAAAAGAATATCTAATTTGTTCCTTTCTGTATTGCATGTACGAACTAATCTTTTCAGAAGCTTCTGTTAGGGATAATTAATTATATATAAAAATTATTGTAATGTTGAAGTAGAGGTTCGAGGTTCGATTGATGTTAAGTAGAGGTTAGAGGTAGATAGAGATACCGGTAATGAACGCCTATTTAGCAGGCCAGAGTCTAGTTTGTTATCAGAATTAACCAGGCATATCGCTCTACCAACTAAGTACGGCCATACATGCATACAAATATACAAACATACAAAACTTTTAGGAAACAGAATCAATTCATACAGAAGAAATAACGATTACAAGCCCAGCCAACTCTCAACCAGAATCCTGAAGTGTTGGTACTCAATCTACATCTACATATGAACACGGTCGTATTACTCCACGATCGAAGAGGAAAAGGAAAGCTGTATCAGCTTCTGAACGAGCATTGAGAATAGTAGAAGAATGCCTAGCTTCAATACAAAGGGATGAATATGATATTTTTGGTGAAAAAATGGCCGCTAAACTTCGCACACTGCAGAACGAGCAACGCATTCATGCAGAGAAGCTCATTAATGACGCATTATATGAAGCAGAAATTAACAACTTAAGTAGAGATTGTCTTATATCTCTCAGTGCGGTCCAACAATGATCACCTAAATCTATGCAGCAAGAAATTTAAAGGCAATAGAGGTAAAGAATATCTAATTTTATAAAAGAATATCTAATTTGTTCCTTTCTGTATTGCATGTACGAACTAAGCTTTTCAGAAGCTTCTGTTAAGGTAATTAATTATATATAAAAATTATTGTAATGTTTAAGTTGAGGTTCGAGGTTCGATTGATGTTAAGTAGAGGTTAGAGGTAGATAGAGATACCGGTAATGAACGCCTATTTAGCAGGCCAGAGTCTAGTTTGTTATCAGAATTAACCAGGCATATCGCTCTACCAACTAAGTACGGCCATACATGCATACAAACATACAAACATACAAAACTTTTAGGAAACAGAATCAATTCATACAGAAGAAATAACGATTACAAGCCCAGCCAACTCTCAACCAGTATCCAGAAGTGCTGGTACTCAATCTACATATACAGATGAACACGATCGTGTTACTCCACGATCGAAGAGGAAATGGAAAGCTGTATCAGCTTCTGAACGAGCATTGAGAATAGTAGAAGAACGCCTAGCTTCAATAAAAGAAGATAAATTTTACATTTTTGGTAAAAATATGGCAGCTAAATTTCGAACACTTCAGAACGAGCAACGCATTCATGCAGAGAAGCTCATTAATGACGCATTATATGAAGCAGAACTTAATAACCTAAGTAGCGGTTGTCATATACTCGTAATCGAGATACTGGACAAGTTAGGTAAAGTAAATTATTTTTCGACACTAGATTTAGCAAGTGGCTTTAACCAGATTGAGATCAACCTAAGCGACATTCAGAAAACAGCCTTTTCCACTGAACGCTCACATTCGCTTATTAGGAACACATAAATAATGAGAGGTTATCTGTCTAATTGTGTTATTGAGTTTGGGTTTCAGTGTGTGCGCTTGTTTTCCCCCATACGCTCGCTCACACTAGTTTATTAGGAAAACATAACTGATGAGAGGTTATCTGTCTAATTGTGTTATTGAGTTTGGGTTTCAGTGTGTGCGCTTGTGTTCCCCCATGCGCTCGCTCACACCCGTTTATTAGGAACACATAAGTGATGAGAGGTTATCTGTCTAACTGTGTTATTGGGTTTGGGTTTCAGTGTGTGCGAATGTGTTCCACCACACGCTAGCTCACACCCGTTTATTAGGAACACATAAGTGATGAGAGGTTATCTGTCTTATTGTGTAATTGAGTTTGGGTTTCAGTGTGTGCGCTTGTGTTCCCCCACACGCTCGCTCACACCCGTTTATTAGGAACACATAAGTGATGAGAGGTTATCTGTCTAACTGTGTTATTGAGTTTGGGTTTCAGTGTGTGCGCTTGTGTTCCACCACACGCTAGCTCACACCCTTTTATTAGGAACACATAAGTGATGAGAGGTTATCTGTCTAATTGTGTTATTGAGTTTGGGTTTCAGTGTGTGCGAATGTGTTCCCCCACACGCTCGCTCACACCCGTTTATTAGGAACACATAAGTGATGAGAGGTTATCTGTCTAACTGTGTTATTGAGTTTGGGTTTCAGTGTGTGCGCTTGTGTTCCACCACACGCTAGCTCACACCCTTTTATTAGGAACACATAAGTGATGAGAGGTTATCTGTCTAATTGTGTTATTGAGTTTGGGTTTCAGTGTGTGCGCTTGTGTTCCCCCATACGCTCGCTCACACCCGTTTATTAGGAACACATAAGTGATGAGAGGTTATCTGTCTAATTGTGTTATTGGGTTTGGGTTTCAGTGTGTGCGCTTGTGTTCCACCGCACGCTCGCTCACACCCGTTTATTAGGAACACATAAGTGATGAGAGGTTATCTGTCTTATTGTGTAATTGAGTTTGGGTTTCAGTGTGTCCGAATGTGTTCCACCACACGCTAGCTCACACCCGTTTATTAGGAACACATAAGTGATGAGAGGTTATTTGTCTAATTGTGTAATTGAGTTTGGGTTTCAGTGTGTGCGCTGGTGTTCCCCTCACGCTCGCTCACACCCGTTTATTAGGAAACATAAGTGATGAGAGGTTGTCTGTCTTATTGTGTAATTGAGTTTGGGTTTCAGTGTGTGCGAATGTGTTCCACCGCACGCTAGCTCACACCCGTTTATTAAGAACACATAAGTGATGAGAGGTTATCTGTCTAACTGTGTTATTGAGTTTGGGTTTCAGTGTGTGCGCTTGTGTTCCCCCATACGCTCGCTCACACCCGTTTATTAGGAACACATAAGTGATGAGAGGTTATCTGTCTAACTGTGTTATTGAGTTTGGGTTTCAGTGTGTGCGCTTGTGTTCCCCCATGCGCTCGCTCACACCCGTTTATTAGGAACACATAAGTGATGAGAGGTTATCTGTCTAACTGTGTTATTGGGTTTGGGTTTCAGTGTGTGCGAATGTGTTCCACCACACGCTAGCTCACACCCGTTTATTAGGAACACATAAGTGATGAGAGGTTATCTGTCCGGAAGAATAGACAATACTGGAGAATCGCACCTGGTCTTCGGAAGAATAGACAATACTGGAGATCGCACCTGGTCTCCGGAAGAATAGACAATACTGTAGAATCGAACCTGATCTCCGGAAGAATAGACAATACTGCAAAATCGCACCTGTTCTCCGGAAGGATAGACAATACTGGAGAATCGCACCTGGTCTCCGGAAGAATAGACAATACTGGAGAATCGCACCTGGTCTCCGGAAGAATAGACAATACTGGAGAATCGCACCTGGTCTCCGGAAGAATAGACAATACTGGAGAATCGCACATGGTCTCCGGAAGAATAGACAATACTATAGAATCGCACCTGGTCTCCGAAAGAATAGACAATACTGGAGAATCGCACCTGGTCTCCGGAAGAATAGACAATACTGGAGAATCGCACCTGGTCTCCGGAAGAATAGAAAATAGTAGAGAATCGCATCTGGTCTCCGGAAGAATAGACAATACTGGAGAATCGCACCTGACCTCCGGAAGGATAGACAATACTGGAGAATCGCACATGGTCTCCGGAAGAATAGACAATACTATAGAATCGCACCTGGTCTCCGAAAGAATAGACAATACTGGAGAATCGCACCTGGTCTCCGGAAGAATAGAAAATAGTAGAGAATCGCATCTGGTCTCCGGAAGAATAGACAATACTGGAGATCGCACCTGATCTCCGGAAGGATAGACAATACTGGAGAATCGCACCTGGTCTCCGGAAGAATAGACAATTTTGGAGAATCGCTGCTGGTCTCCGGCAGAATACAAATCTACTGGAGAATCGCACGTGGTCTCCGGAAGAATAGACAATACTATAGAATCGCATCTGGTCTCCGGATGAGTAGACAATACTGGAGAATCGCATCTGGTCTCCGGAAGAATAGACAATACTGGAGAATCGCACCTTTTCTCCGGAAGGATAGACAATAGTGGAGAATCGTACCTGGTCTCCGGAAGAATAGACAATACTGGAGATCGCACCTGGTCTCCGGAAGAATAGACAATATTGGAGAATCGCTGCTGGTCTCCGGCATAATACAAATCTACTGGAGAATCGCACCTGGTCTCCGGAAGAATAGACAATACTAGAGAATCGCACCTGGTCTAAGAAAGAATAGACAATACTGGAGAATCGCACCTTTTCTCCGGAAGGATAGACAATAGTGGAGAATCGTACCTGGTCTCCGGAAGAATAGACAATACTGGAGATCGCACCTGGTCTCCGGAAGAATAGACAATACTGGAGAATCGCACCTGGTTTCCGGAAGAATAGACAATACTGGAGAATCGCACCTGATCTCCGGAAGAATAGACCATACTGGAGATCGCACCTGGTCTCCGGAAAAATAGACAATACTGGAGAATCGCACCTGGTTTCCGGAAGAATAGACAATACTGGAGAATTGCACCTGGTCTCCGGAAGAATAGACAATACTGGAGAATCGCACCTGGTCTCCGGAAGAATAGACAATACTGGAGATCGCACCTGATCACCGGAAGGATAGACAATACTGGAGAATCGCACCTGGTCTCCGGATGAGTAGACAATACTGGAGAATCGCATCTGGTCTCCGGAAGAATAGACAATACAGGAGAATCGCACCTGGTCTCCGGAAGAATAGACAATACTGGAGAATCGCACCTGACCTCCGGAAGAATAGATAATACTGGAGATCGCACCTGATCTCCGGAAGAATAGAAAATAGTAGAGAATTGCACCTGGTCTCCGGAAGAATAGACAATACTGGAGAATCGCACCTAGTCTCCGGAAGAATAGACAATACTAGAGAATCGCACCTGGTCTCCGGATGAGTAGACAATACTGGAGAATCGCATCTGGTCTCCGGTAGAATAGAAAATAGTAGAGAATCGCACCAGGTCTCCGGAAGAATAGACAATACTGGAGAATCGCACCTAGTCTCCGGAAGAATAGACAATACTAGAGAGTCGCACCTGCTCTCCGGATGAGTAGACAATACTGGTGAATCGCATCTGGTCTCCGGAAGAATAGAAAATAGTAGAGAATCGCACCTGGTCTCCGGAAGAATAGACAATACTGGAGAATCGCACCTAGTCTCCGGAAAAATAGACAATACTGGAGAATCGCACCTGGTCTCCGGAAGAGTAGACAATACTGGAGAATCGCATCTGGTCTCCGGAAGAATAGACAATACTGGAGAATCGCACCTGACCTCCGGAAGGATAGACAATACTGGAGAATCGCACATGGTCTCCGGAAGAATAGACAATACTATAGAATCGCACCTGGTCTCCGAAAGAATAGACAATACTGGAGAATCGCACCTGGTCTCCGGAAGAGTAGACAATACTGGAGAATCGTGCCTGGTCTCCGGAAGAATAGAAAATAGTAGAGAATCGCATCTGGTCTCCGGAAGAATAGACAATACTGCAAAATCGCACCTGGTCTCCGGAAGAATAGACAATACTGGAGAGTCGCACCTGGTCCCCGGAAGAATAGACAATACTGGAGAATCGCACCTGGTCTTCGGAAGATTAGGCAATACTGGAGAGCCGCACCTGGTCTCCAGAAGAATAAACAATACTGGAGAATCGCACCTGGTCTCCGGAACAATAGACAATTCTGGAGAATCGCTCCTGGTCTCCGGAATAATAGACAATACTGGAGATCGTACCTGGTCTCTGGAAGAATAGACAATACTGGAGAATCGCACCTGGTCTCCGGAAGAATAGACAATACTGGAGAATCGCACCTGGTCTCCGGAAGAATGGACAATACTGGAGAATCGCACCTGGTCTCCGGAAGAATGGACAATATTGGAGAATCGCACCTGGTCTCCGGAAGAATCGACAATACTGGAGAATCGCACCTGGTCTCCAGAAGAATAGACAATACTGGAGAATCGCACCTGGTCTCCGGAAGAATAGACAATACTGGAGATTCGCACCTGGTCTCCGGAAGAATAGACAATACTGGAGAATCGCACCTGGTCTCCAGAAGAATAGACAATACTGGAGAGTCGCACCTGGTCTCCGGAAGAATAGACAATACTGGAGAATCGCACCTGGTCTCCAGAAGAATAGACAATACTGGAGAGTCGCACGTGTTCTCCGGAAGAATAGACAATACTGGAGAATCGCACCTGGTCTCCGGAAGAATAGACAATACTGGAGAGTCGCACGTGTTCTCCGGAAGAATAGATAATACTAGGAGAATCGCACCTGGTCTCTGGAAGAATAGACAATACTGGAGATTCGCACCTGATCTCCGGAAGAATAGACCATACTGGAGATCGCACCTGGTCTCCGGAAGAATAGACTATACTGGAGAATCGCACCTGGTCTCCGGAAGAATAGACAAAACTGGAGAGTCGCACGTGTTCTACGGAAGAATAGATAATACTAGGAGAATCGCACCTGGTCTCTGGAAGAATAGACAATACTGGAGAATCGCACCTGATCTCCGGAAGAATAGACCATACTGGAGAATCGCACCTGGTCTCCGAAAGAATATACAATACTGGAGAATCGCACCTGATCTCCGGAAGAATAGACCATACTGGAGATCGCTCCTGGTCTCCGGAAGAATAGACAATACTGGAGAATCGCACTTGGTCTCCGGAAGAATAGACAATACTGGAGATTCGCACCTGGTCTCCGGAAGAATAGACAATACTGGAGATCGCACCTGATCTCCGGAAGGATAGACAATATTGGAGAGTCGCACGTGTTCTCCGGAAGAATAGACAATACTGGAGAATCGCACCTGGTCTCCGGAAGAATAGACAATACTGGAGAATCGCATCTGGTCTCCGGAAGGATAGACAATACTGGAGAATCGCACATGGTCTCCGGAAGAATAGACAATACTATAGAATCGCACCTGGTCTCCGAAAGAATAGACAATACTGGAGAATCGCACCTGGTCTCCGGAAGAGTAGACAATACTGGAGAATCGTGCCTGGTCTCCGGAAGAATAGAAAATAGTAGAGAATCGCATCTGGTCTCCGGAAGAATAGACAATACTGCAAAATCGCACCTGGTCTCCGGAAGAATAGACAATACTGGAGAGTCGCACCTGGTCCCCGGAAGAATAGACAATACTGGAGAATCGCACCTGGTCTTCGGAAGATTAGGCAATACTGGAGAGCCGCACCTGGTCTCCAGAAGAATAAACAATACTGGAGAATCGCACCTGGTCTCCGGAACAATAGACAATTCTGGAGAATCGCTCCTGGTCTCCGGAATAATAGACAATACTGGAGATCGTACCTGGTCTCTGGAAGAATAGACAATACTGGAGAATCGCACCTGGTCTCCGGAAGAATGGACAATATTGGAGAATCGCACCTGGTCTCCGGAAGAATCGACAATACTGGAGAATCGCACCTGGTCTCCAGAAGAATAGACAATACTGGAGAATCGCACTTGGTCTCCGGAAGAATAGACAATACTGGAGATTCGCACCTGGTCTCCGGAAGAATAGACAATACTGGAGATCGCACCTGATCTCCGGAAGGATAGACAATATTGGAGAGTCGCACGTGTTCTCCGGAAGAATAGACAATACTGGAGAATCGCACCTGGTCTCCGGAAGAATAGACAATACTGGAGATTCGCACCTGGTCTCCGGAAGAATAGACAATACTGGATAGTCGCACCTGGTCTCCGGAAGAATATACATTACTGGAGAATCGCACCTGGTCTCCAGAAGAATAGACAATACTGGAGAGTCGCACGTGTTCTCCGGAAGAATAGATAATACTAGGAGAATCGCACCTGGTCTCCGGAAGAATAGACAATACTGGAGAATCGCACCTGGTCTCCGGAAGAATAGACAATACTGGAGAATCGCACCTGATCTCCGGAAGGATAGACAATACTGGAGAATCGCACCTGTTCTCCGGAAGGATAGACAATAGTGGAGAATCGTACCTGGTCTCCGGAAGAATAGAAAATAGTAGAGAATCGCATCTGGTCTCCGGAAGAATAGACAATACTGGAGAATCGCACCTGATCTCCGAAAGAATAGACAATACTGGAGAATCGCACCTGACCTCCGGAAGAATAGATAATACTGGAGATCGCACCTGATCTCCGGAAGAATAGACAATACTAGAGAATCTCACCTGATCTCCGGAAGAATAGACAATACTGGAGAATCGCACCTGACCTCCGGAAGAATAGATAATACTGGAGATCGCACCTGATCTCCGGAAGAATAGACAATACTAGAGAATCTCACCTGATCTCCGGAAGAATAGACAATACTGGAGAATCGCACCTGACCTCCGGAAGAATAGATAATACTAGAGAATCGCACCTGGTCTCCGGATGAGTAGACAATACTGGAGAATCGCATCTGGTCTCCGGAAGGATAGACAATACTGGAGAATCGCACCTGGTCTCCGAATGAGTAGACAATACTGGAGAATCGCATCTGGTCTCCGGAAGGATAGACAATACTGGAGAATCGCACCTGGTCTCCGGAAGAATAGACAATACTGGAGATCGCACCTGGTCTCCGGAAGAATAGACAATACTGGAGAATCGCACCTGGTCTCCGGATGAGTAGACAATACTGGAGAATCGCATCTGGTCTCCGGAAGGATAGACAATACTGGAGAATCGCACCTGGTCTCCGGAAGAATAGACAATACTGTAGATCGCACCTGGTCTCTGGAAGAATAGACAATACTGGAGAATCGCACCTGGTCTCCAGAAGAATAGACAATACTGGAGAGTCGCACCTGGTCTCCGGAAGAATAGACAATACTGGAGAATCGCACCTGGTCTCCGGAAGAATAGACAATACTGGAGATTCGCACCTGGTCTCCGGAAGAATAGACAATACTGGAGAATCGCACCTGGTCTCCGGAAGAATAGACAATACTGGAGAGTCGCACGTGTTCTCCGGAAGAATAGACAATACTGGAGAATCGCACCTGGTCTCCGGAAGAATAGACAATACTGGAGAGTCGCACGTGTTCTCCGGAAGAATAGATAATACTAGGAGAATCGCACCTGGTCTCTGGAAGAATAGACAATACTGGAGATTCGCACCTGATCTCCGGAAGAATAGACCATACTGGAGATCGCACCTGGTCTCCGGAAGAATAGACTATACTGGAGAATCGCACCTGGTCTCCGGAAGAATAGACAATACTGGAGAGTCGCACGTGTTCTCCGGAAGAATAGATAATACTAAGAGAATCGCACCTGGTCTCCGGAAGAATAGACAATACTGGAGAATCGCACCTGGTCTCCGGAAGAATAGACAATACTGGAGAATCGCACCTGATCTCCGGAAGGATAGACAATACTGGAGAATCGCACCTGGTCTCCAGAAGAATAGACAATACTGGAGAGTCGCACGTGTTCTCCGGAAGAATAGATAATACTAGGAGAATCGCACCTGGTCTCCGGAAGAATAGACAATACTGGAGAATCGCACCTGGTCTCCGGAAGAATAGACAATACTGGAGAATCGCACCTGATCTCCGGAAGGATAGACAATATTGGAGAATCGCACCTGTTCTCCGGAAGGATAGACAATAGTGGAGAATCGTACCTGGTCTCCGGAAGAATAGAAAATAGTAGAGAATCGCATCTGGTCTCCGGAAGAATAGACAATACTGGAGAATCGCACCTGATCTCCGGAAGAATAGACAATACTGGAGAATCGCACCTGACCTCCGGAAGTATAGATAATACTGGAGATCGCACCTGATCTCTGGAAGAATAGACAATACTAGAGAATCTCACCTGATCTCCGGAAGAATAGACAATACTGGAGAATCGCACCTGACCTCCGGAAGAATAGATAATACTGGAGATCGCACCTGATCTCCGGAAGAATAGACAATACTAGAGAATCTCACCTGATCTCCGGAAGAATAGACAATACTGGAGAATCGCACCTGATCTCCGGAAGGATAGACAATACTGGAGAATCGCACCTGGTCTCCAGAAGAATAGACAATACTGGAGAGTCGCACGTGTTCTCCGGAAGAATAGATAATACTAGGAGAATCGCACCTGGTCTCCGGAAGAATAGACAATACTGGAGAATCGCACCTGGTCTCCGGAAGAATAGACAATACTGGAGAATCGCACCTGATCTCCGGAAGGATAGACAATATTGGAGAATCGCACCTGTTCTCCGGAAGGATAGACAATAGTGGAGAATCGTACCTGGTCTCCGGAAGAATAGAAAATAGTAGAGAATCGCATCTGGTCTCCGGAAGAATAGACAATACTGGAGAATCGCACCTGATCTCCGGAAGAATAGACAATACTGGAGAATCGCACCTGACCTCCGGAAGTATAGATAATACTGGAGATCGCACCTGATCTCTGGAAGAATAGACAATACTAGAGAATCTCACCTGATCTCCGGAAGAATAGACAATACTGGAGAATCGCACCTGACCTCCGGAAGAATAGATAATACTGGAGATCGCACCTGATCTCCGGAAGAATAGACAATACTAGAGAATCTCACCTGATCTCCGGAAGAATAGACAATACTGGAGAATCGCACCTGATCTCCGGAAGAATAGACAATACTGGAGAATCGCACCTGACCTCCGGAAGAATAGATAATACTAGAGAATCGCACCTGGTCTCCGGATGAGTAGACAATACTGGAGAATCGCATCTGGTCTCCGGAAGGATAGACAATACTGGAGAATCGCACCTGGTCTCCGAATGAGTAGACAATACTGGAGAATCGCATCTGGTCTCCGGAAGGATAGACAATACTGGAGAATCGCACCTGGTCTCCGGAAGAATAGACAATACTGGAGATCGCACCTGGTCTCCGGAAGAATAGACAATACTGGAGAATCGCACCTGGTCTCCGGATGAGTAGACAATACTGGAGAATCGCATCTGGTCTCCGGAAGGATAGACAATACTGGAGAATCGCACCTGGTCTCCGGAAGAATAGACAATACTGTAGATCGCACCTGGTCTCTGGAAGAATAGACAATACTGGAGAATCGCACCTGGTCTCCAGAAGAATAGACAATACTGGAGAGTCGCACCTGGTCTCCGGAAGAATAGACAATACTGGAGAATCGCACCTGGTCTCCGGAAGAATAGACAATACTGGAGATTCGCACCTGGTCTCCGGAAGAATAGACAATACTGGAGAATCGCACCTGATCTCCGGAAGAATAGACAATACTGGAGAATCGCACCTGACCTCCGGAAGAATAGATAATACTAGAGAATCGCACCTGGTCTCCGGATGAGTAGACAATACTGGAGAATCGCATCTGGTCTCCGGAAGGATAGACAATACTGGAGAATCGCACCTGGTCTCCGAATGAGTAGACAATACTGGAGAATCGCATCTGGTCTCCGGAAGGATAGACAATACTGGAGAATCGCACCTGGTCTCCGGAAGAATAGACAATACTGGAGATCGCACCTGGTCTCCGGAAGAATAGACAATACTGGAGAATCGCACCTGGTCTCCGGATGAGTAGACAATACTGGAGAATCGCATCTGGTCTCCGGAAGGATAGACAATACTGGAGAATCGCACCTGGTCTCCGGAAGAATAGACAATACTGTAGATCGCACCTGGTCTCTGGAAGAATAGACAATACTGGAGAATCGCACCTGGTCTCCAGAAGAATAGACAATACTGGAGAGTCGCACCTGGTCTCCGGAAGAATAGACAATACTGGAGAATCGCACCTGGTCTCCGGAAGAATAGACAATACTGGAGATTCGCACCTGGTCTCCGGAAGAATAGACAATACTGGAGAGTCGCACGTGTTCTCCGGAAGAATATACAATACTGGAGAATCGCACCTGGTCTCCGTAAGAATAGACAATACTGGAGAGTCGCACGTGTTCTCCGGAAGAATAGATAATACTAGGAGAATCGCACCTGGTCTCTGGAAGAATAGACAATACTGGAGATTCGCACCTGATCTCCGGAAGAATAGACCATACTGGAGATCGCACCTGGTCTCCGGAAGAATAGACTATACTGGAGAATCGCACCTGGTCTCCGGAAGAATAGACAATACTGGAGAGTCGCACGTGTTCTCCGGAAGAATAGATAATACTAGGAGAATCGCACCTGGTCTCTGGAAGAATAGACAATACTGGAGAATCGCACCTGATCTCCGGAAGAATAGACCATACTGGAGAATCGCACCTGGTCTCCGAAAGAATATACAATACTGGAGAATCGCACCTGATCTCCGGAAGAATAGACCATACTGGAGATCGCTCCTGGTCTCCGGAAGAATAGACAATACTGGAGAATCGCACTTGGTCTCCGGAAGAATAGACAATACTGGAGATTCGCACCTGGTCTCCGGAAGAATAGACAATACTGGAGATCGCACCTGATCTCCGGAAGGATAGACAATATTGGAGAGTCGCACGTGTTCTCCGGAAGAATAGACAATACTGGAGAATCGCACCTGGTCTCCGGAAGAATAGACAATACTGGAGATTCGCACCTGGTCTCCGGAAGAATAGACAATACTGGATAGTCGCACCTGGTCTCCGGAAGAATATACAATACTGGAGAATCGCACCTGGTCTCCAGAAGAATAGACAATACTGGAGAGTCGCACGTGTTCTCCGGAAGAATAGATAATACTAGGAGAATCGCACCTGGTCTCCGGAAGAATAGACAATACTGGATAGTCGCACCTGGTCTCCGGAAGAATAGACAATACTGGAGATTCGCACTTGGTCTCCAGAAGATAGACAATACTGGAGAATCGCACCTGGTCTTCGGAAGAATAGACAATACTGGAGAATCGCACTTGGTCTCCAGAAGATAGACAATACTGGAGAATCGCACCTGGTCTTCGGAAGAATAGACAATACTGACCTAGTTGAGGGAATCTTTTGAACTCCTGGTCGCAATAGTTGGAAATAAACGTCCGCACCGAGAATCATCCCGGCGTGCTCCGGTTTCCAATAGTTTGGATCGCCGAGCCCCAACCCAGCCGTACGGATAGCCTGGACGTCGTGTACAGGCTGACTCGGAATCTTGTTTGTCAGCTGCGAGAGTACGAAAGCTTCTACGTCGAGGTGAAATCGTGAGTCAACACGAGAACGGATCCGAAAGACAGCCTTCTTCTGGGTTGTGGAGGCTGTGACTCCACCAATGCCGCTTAGACGAGACTTCGCCTTGATGACCGGAAGATTAAGCATCTGCGCCAGTCGACCGTAGACGAACGAGGCCTCAGACCCGCAGTCGAGGGGAACTCGATTTATCATTGCGACACCTGTAGGGGCCACTACTGTCACCAAGGCTGTGGCTAGAATCACAATCTGATCAGCAATAGGGCCCCTCACTACGAGACTCTGGACCTCCTGAGGACTTGTGTATCCAGCATTCGGACAGACGTCTGACGACATAGACAATGTGGACTTCTTGGATGATGAGTTATCAGCGTGCAACAGAGTGCTGTGCTGCCTGTTGCAATGGACACACTTCTTCTTTGATAAACGTTTCTTGCGAGGGTGCGCGCCGAGACAGTTGTGGCATAGAGCATGCCTCCGGGCCAGGGTTAACCTCTCTTCTACGGGGAGTTTACGCAGCACAGGACAGCTATAATTACGGTGGTCCTGACTGCAGAACGAACAGAGCCTCGTCGCAGGTGGAACTTCCTTGCTGGTGGCATGGTGCACGTTGGAGGTCGAGATTCTTGGAACAGGTTTCCTGGTGGAGGTGCGGTAGTTGATTTCATAAACCCGTATGGGAGTAGTCATCTCGAGAGTATGGATTCTGTCGTCGAGAAAGCTCTCAAACTCAGTCCAGGTGGTTCTTTCTGAAGATGACCTGGAATTCTGTGAAATATTCTCACCGATGGTGTCTAGTTTGATCGGACACCGATTGATCTTCATTTCCCATTCACGTTTGGTAGAAGGGTCGACCCGCTGAATCGCAGGAGTTGCCTGTGGACTAGATAATAGACTTTGTCGTTGAATCAAAGACAATGAGTCTGTTGTCAATGACTGAATTCACAGAGGCTCTAAGCGTTGAGAAAACTTTGTCGTAGGTCGAATATGAACTAAGTTGCGTCTGTAATTTGTTCCCTTGACATTAATTACATAGTCTCTGTCACTGAACTTATTCACTATTTTTCCTTTTTCCCACGTTTTGTCGACGTCCGGGTGAATTTGCACCGTCACTGGTTGACCGATCACGAGCTCTAGGAGATTTCTCGTCTTCTTGTCG
Organism: Acanthacorydalis orientalis; assembly: GCA_034766995.1. Taxonomy (NCBI): domain Eukaryota; kingdom Metazoa; phylum Arthropoda; class Insecta; order Megaloptera; family Corydalidae; genus Acanthacorydalis; species Acanthacorydalis orientalis. Next base: position 375,911 of record CM068323.1, on the reverse strand, counting down.
TAGTAGGATTTCGACCTGCGCCTATTCAACTCGAGTTTGTCGGGTACTTCGAGAATTATTTGAGATAGTAGTTTCTCCATTGTCATTAGAAGTCAAAATAGAGAATAAAATAATTGTCAAGTCTTGTTTAAGGATAATTTGTTTTTATTTATAACAAACAAAACAATAATCTTTATATATATTAAGTATCCTTAACAGAAGCTTCTGAAAAGCTTAGTTCGTACATGCAATACAGAAAGGAACAAATTAGATATTCTTTTATAAAATTAGATATTCTTTATCCCTATTTGTATGTTAAAACTTCTTGCTGCATACATTTAGGTGATCGTTGTTGTACTGCACTGAGAGATACATGTCAACCTCTACTTAAGTTGTTAAGTTCTGCTTCATATAATGCGTCATTAATGAGCTTCTCTGCATGAATGCGTTGCTCGTTCTGCAGTGTGCGAAGTTTAGCGGCCACATTTTTACCAACAATATCAAATTTATCTTCTTGTATTGGAGCTAGGCGTTCTCCTACTATTCTCAATGCTCGGTCAGAAGCAGATACAGCTTTCTTTTGCCTCTTCAATCGTGGAGTAATACGACCATGTTCATATGTAGATGTAGATTGAGTACCAGCACATCTGGATTCTGGTTGAGAATTGGCTGGGCTTGTAATCGTTATTTCTTCTGTTTGTGTGGATTCTGTTTCCTAAAAATTTTATTTACTCATTTTTGGATGTAGTGTTTCAAGATGGATTGTTTCTAATAATCACACCACTATTTTAATCTCAATTATGCACAATTCTAGCCAGTTGGTGGATTGTGGAATATCCACTTCGGAAGCCAAATTGCTCAGGCCGGATGTTGTAGGTCTATACGACCGCACTTAAACACACACGATCGTATGTTTCGCTAACCGCACATAAGGATGTGGGTAGGCCGGAATGTCAATCTTAACGTCAGTCCGTACACACTCTCACATCACTACGCGGCGTGGGTAGTCGGCACATATGTGGTTTTTGTACACAGTCACAGGCACATCACTACACAAGGGCACAGTTAACAGCACATCACTGAACAGCACAGCACATAGACACACCGCACTGTTGTTTATGGTTATCCGCAGACCTGTCGACCCTTGTCAAGCAAGTTGCCCGTCCGCTAGACCACGTTGTCTAGCCGACCCGTGTTTGTCAACACCTTCGACGCGTGGTGTCGGATGTCGGCACTCGGCGGGTGGTTTGTATTACGGAATATTACACAGCTGTTGCTACAGAGCAAAATAAAACACGTCTACTCTGGATGGAATCCAATGAGACACTCCTCAGTGCTGCCAGAACGACACAACGGCTTTTATATATGCCTTAGGGCAGAGATGCATGGAGGAGATCTTGCACACGGCCCTTCAGCACAGAATGTGCTGACCGATCGGAACTCTCGGAAATGTACCGAGAACTATGACGACGCAGCCTGCACCTGCACTGCACCTGCACAAGGCTACGTACCTGCAAGAGATGTATGGTCACGTTGTGCAGTGACGTAGAGTGACCAGTGGGGATGAAGGAGCCATTCGGGATTCTCAAAAAGCCCGAATATACTCCCCACCCTGGCACGTAGTGCCAGTAGACAATGGAGAAATCGAACCTGGAGCTGCCATGGAGTAAGGGGACAGCTTTTGCCCATCACCAGACGTCGTAGAATCCAATGGGATGGGCAACCAGCACAACTTGCTGACAGGTCGGCGGAGCTCAGTGGTGGCGGTCTTGATGGTGCAGATATCAAGAGTACCTGGCATCGTGGGCTCGGCCTGAGACATATGGCCGAGATGTTCATCCTTGGTCATGAAATTGGAATTGTGGAACCTTAGAACTGGGTCTCGGTCGTTTTCGTGCTCGGCTGCAATGGCGGTGCGGAATGGGAGTCTTGCTACGTAGACACCTGTGGAAGTCCTGGAGTGCGTCTTGGCTGGTGTGTTCTTCCCAAGCCGTCTCATCGGGAGTCAGGTTATTGATGAACATTGGTATCTCTTCAAGATTCCAGAATTGAACTGTCTGATCCGGACAGTAACTATGCTCGACAGAGCACTGAAGTGCCTGGATAGGTGGGGGCTGCCCGGAGAAGCCCAACTTGCTGTTAAAAATGTACTGGATCACCGGAAGAGTGGAGAAAACTCCGCCGCACACGGCCCGATCGTGCAGGTGCGGGTAACGACCAGCACTAGATGTACTGGCCATTCGGGATTCTCCGAATCCCTAACACCATGCGTGCGTGGTATCAGTTTGTTTATTTAAACATTTTGTTTTCTTAGATTGGCGCTCTAATGTCTTCCATTTACTTTCTACCACATCAGGACTCATGGAATGTCTATTATCTGCCATTTCTTTGCTAATGTACCGGCACAGTTTTCTCTTTGACTTGAATTTGATCCATTTACCCACTTTTGTTTTGTTTTCTTTATACAATAATAACAAAAGCCTCCGTCTATATATTGTTTATCTGTGATTACAAAAATGTTTATACATTTTTATCCGGTAAATTACAAAACTTTAAAATATTTCGTCGAAAATTCTGTTGCGGATTAATAATACATGTATTTTCATCCTCTTGCGATGTCGAATCTTGAGTTGGACAGTCTGTTTATCCATTTCTTGAACACTCAATCCCGTTTTCTGTGCCACTTTTTCTTTATCGAGTTGCGAAGTCAAATTTGATTTTTTATTTCGACCGTCGGGCTATACCGGAACTCGATCACTGCTGCTTCTCGGTATGTAGAGTGATGCTGTAGTTTTTATGAGGTCTTTCATGTGCATAATGGCCGCATCGATTTTCTCGGCAGTCCCGGATGTTCCTGTGTCGGCTGTCTCCTGGTTGAAGTGTTTATTATATTGTTTTTCAGTCAGCGCGACTGTAATCGTATCATTTCGTCCTTTTTTGCGACTTGGGGTGATGTCACCAAGCTCAGCAATTACAAGAACGTGTTCCGACTGCCTGCGGGCCTTCGGAGGTACTGATTATGACGGATAGGTTGTTGCATAGTTTAGTGATTGCCAAATCTATGGTCGACAAAGACTTTCTGGGGTTGTCAGGGGTATGGGTGTGGGGGTGAAGACGTGTTCGGTGGTGGGGGTATTCTTCAAGGAACTGGAAGATTTTTTTGCTGTTAGTGTTGGTGGTGAGACATTTCCAGGATGTATCTGTGGCGTTGAAGTCGACGATTAGGGCTGAGAGTATGTTGTGAGCTGCAAGACGAGAAGATGGTCAGGATTAATTTGTTCTACATACATACCTGTCAGGTGTATCTTAGTTCTGCCTTCAATTTGAATTATGATGTGTTCGCAGTCAGTCGTCCGGGAAAGAGGCGTGCATGACGTTCCTCTTCTGATGGCGGTCAGCAGTCCCCCTCGTGAAGTTGAACGGTAGCATCTGTACATTAAGTAATTTAGGAGTGTGAAATTTTGCCGCGAGAAGAGGCGTGTGTCACCAATGACGGACATGTCAATACTGTAGACTGATATGAATTGGATGAGGTCATTATCTTTCTAAGACCTCTGGATATTTCGGTTTACTATGTTTACATACGTGTACGGTATGGTGCAGTTTTATCGAATTTGTTAAATGCAATTAGCCTCTCCGTCTGGGAGATACATGTTCTGAGTGTCATGTTCACCTGTTGAACGGTACTGGGAAACTAGTATAGGTCTAGCAACAAGTTTGTTATCTGTATCACCTTTCTCGGCAGGTGTAATTTTTCCATCTCATTGGGATAACAGATGATGTTGCGTTGTTGTTAATGGTTTCGCGTGCATCGCGGGTGCTGGCTGATGTTGCAGCTCGGGCTACGCTGGTCTTATTTTTGAGTGGCGGGAATTCCTCCGCCTTGAGGAGTTCTTGTTTAGACACGGGGCCATGGATCGATCCTAGTTCCCCTTTGAAGAAGAGTTCGTCCGTGGAAGGATCCAGATGAAAACCAAGTACTGATACGGTCGACGAGTCAAGAGCCAGTTCCCCGGAAGTAGGAGCTTTTCTTGTAATCCGTAAGAGCCTGTGCATCATTAGAATTCCATTTCCACAGTTTAAAGTGCCCGACTGAACATACCGTGTCAATATCTGCAGCCAAGCGCATTCTCTCGTTCGTGCAGTTGACACTCGTCAGGAAGTCATCGACGTAAAATGAGGATAAAATCGCCTTCTGTGAGGCAGCTACCCGACTTGGGTCGCATTCACGCATTGCACGTACTGTGTTGTAGGAAATGCTTGCCATGCTACAAATCGCCGTAGTCAGAATGTCAATTTGCTCTGCTGGAGATTCCTTCCAAAGAATTCACTGGAGTCGCGATGCTCTGGAATCATCAACACCTGCCTGAACATCTTCTCAAAGTCGGCAGTAATGCCAACAGGACAGAAGCGGAACATGATGTTAATAAGGGGATCCTGAATCTGAATTTCGAAGTGGCTTGAGCACAGCTGCAATTGGTTACCTAAATGGTCTGAAATAAATTTGACCAGAAATCCAGGATCACAAAGAATACGAGCAAGCTCTAGTGCAGAACCTCCTACTGTTCAAACCCGTACATTTACCAATAATACTACCTGATTGCCTGGAACCAGTTGGTAGCCACAGTGTTGTTGAGTCACCGGAGCCGTCATACGAACCACGGTGTTGGTGAACGTGTTAGAGAGGATGGACGTTTTGCTGAAGGGCCGGGCGATGGCTTCGGATCTCTGCAGATGTTGTTGCTAGTCTGCTCTTTGTGATGAGGACGGTGGGTGTCTTGAGGCGAGCGTAGCCGCTTCATTAAGAGCTGCACTATGTTCTTGTTTTCTACAAGAACCTTGAGGTCTTGTTTCTTACATAGTATCTTCTTTTTCTTTTCGACTGCGTAGAGGTTGTCTATCGAGAGCTAATTCCGTTCGGTCTTCTCTGCGGACGTCCCTGGCCAATTCCCATTTTTTTCTTGGCGTGATATCTGGAACTTACGAGGTCCTGGGTTTCGCGTTAAGATCGATACTGGTGTATGGCTGGTATACGCACCTTCGGGATGTGCAAGTCAACTGATTGCTTCATGCTCTTTTCAAGTTCACTGATACATGTGTAGATGTCAGCAGTGCTCAGTGATTTTTCCGGAAGGCAGATCTGCTGGATGAGAACGTTTGTATCCCTTCCAGTCTACCTGGCTGTACTTTTACCAAGGTTTTGCCCTAGGAGCTATCCTGTTGACCCGGTCGATTGTTAGTAGGACCGGAATGTGATCTGATTTGGGGTATTCGTTCGCACGGTGGTCGGATGATGATCCAAGTGCTTGACAACTATTATGGTTGGCAGACTTCCAAATCTTAACCACGTGTACGACTCCCTAGTTTTTATCACTGCATCGGAAGGAGCTCACCCTTCCTTGTGGCTGGCTTATTAGTACTTGGCCACGTGTGACTCTCTCCTCCGCTGAATTGGAAGGTCGTATCATTGATGACCGGCTATAGACGGTACTAAATACGTTATATATTTCTTTGTTTATTTCCTCCTTCCCCCTACGCATGGACGTAAACAAGCGTAGGAAACATCCGTCAGAAGGGCGATATCTAGTTATCGGTCATCGTCAAATCGTTAAGATGACATCGGATCACCGTAGTAGCAAAAGGAGCCCACCCTTTGCTGACCGACTTATCGGTTCTGGGTACTTATGTATCGTCTTATATATCCCCCTTTTCCATGCGCAAGAACGTAAACATGCGCAGGAGACCTTACGGTCGAAATGTAGGATTGTCCAAGAATCGATTTGCCAATTCGATCGAGAACCTCAGCGCGCATAGTGCAATCATCGTGTTTCGGCATCGCAGTGAAGCACTCCTGGAGGAACGGGACTATTTCATCGGCCGATGTATGACACTGTCATGAAATGAACTGCATCCGCCAAGCATGTGTCCCAGAGAGAACATGACACTCAAAAGTCATGGCACACCAGTTTTGGAGAGCATACTGGTCACTACCACATTCGGTCCGGGTGCACTGTTACACTTGCGGTTTTTGAGGTGATACTCAACCACAACTTCAGTAAAGACTGGAAATATTATATATCTCATATAATATATATATAATATATCTCAGGTGGCGCCGGAGCGCATCGCCCTGATGAGAAAATGCGTTCTAACCAAGTACCTGACCAAACTCTAGCTTCGCGACCTCTCTTCCTTTTGGACGTCGTCGCAGTCGCGGGTGTCTGTCGCTGCTCGGTCCTTATTTCTTTTGCTTTGGTGAGCGTGCCGTTCGTGTTGGGTAAGTTCGCGTTGGAACCCAAACTGCCTGAGGCACTCTCCGCAGAGGGTTACACGCCGCCGAGGCTACAGGTTCCCCTCTCACACTTTGGAAAATGGCAATGAATAGAATGAAAACTCCCCCTGAAAACACCGTCACACTTGTGACACCCCCAGACAGGAATGACGCCACTATGCGCACTCTGGTAATGTTTTATGAGGTCTCTGTGAGAATATAGTCACACTTTTCCTTTTCTTGGTGCATTGTATGCAGTTGGTTGTCACATTCAACCATGGATGGTAATATGGCATTATAGTCCTATTCATCACATCTGTCTAAGATAACTCTTCATCTATCCTCATTCAACGCTTGCTGTGTGGCTTCGGCGACGAACTGCAGTACCTCCATCATTGCTAGGTTCCAGCTATTCACATGCAATAGATAATGGTAATGGTAAAGGTTGCCATCGTATTCGTCATAAAGTGGTTGGCCCAGCCACTCGCTCCATTCGAATGGGGCTAGGATTCCCTTTTTTTAGACTGACTACCGTACGTTCCAAGCCAGAGGCACTGACCTAAGAGGGTCTAGTCCGAAAATGGAGCGTGACTCACACATGCGTTAGAGGGCAGAGCTCCGCATGTGGCTCAAGCTCCTCCAGTAGAATATTCACATACCCATACATTTACTGTAGTGGATGTCGACTCTATTAGCTTTCTCTTGTTGGCCCTCACTCCAGCTTACTGAGGTTACCGGCTCCAACGTGCGGCTTGGTAGGCAGCGGACGTGAGAGTAAGGCACTTGTGATTTTTGTGTCATAGGTAGAATTTCCAAGGCGTTGCGATATGGTATGAGTTTGTCCAAATGATCTCGGCTCTGCCAGTGGCTGTTGAAAATACGCCGTTGTCAGTGATGAGGGCGACAGGAGGATCTCGGAACGATCTTAGTGTCCTGACTAGAGTTCACTGTGTTATTGTTGTCCTGCAGCACCTTCAGGACATGTTTCTTCCAAATATCCTTCCTCTCCGCCCTGACAGCGGCGGAAATGGCTTTAGAGAGCCGGTTCAGTTCGGTCGCATAGCGGACGTCGCGTGTAATTTTCCACTTCCTGGCGTAATATCGGGAACTTATGAATTCAGTGACATCACCGAGGGCCGATACTGAGGTACAGTGGGTCTACGCACTTTCGGGATATGCAAGTCCACCGCTTGCCTCATTGTATTTTCAAGTTCATTGATACAGCTGTCGACATCGACGCTGCTTATCAAATTTCCCGGAAGGCAGATCAACTGGTTGAGGGAACTCTTATAACCCTTCCAGTCTGCCTGGCTATAGTCGTACCTGCCTTTCGCCCTTGGAGCCATTTTGCACATCCGGCCGATGGTTATTAGGACCGGGATGTGATCTGAGTTGGGGCCTTCGACCGTTTGTATGGTGATAGGGTGATTATCCATGTTCCTTACGTGCGCGAGGTTAATGGTTGATGGGTTTCTACCCGGACAATCCGGGTATAGGGTGTAGTCGGGTGGGTGAGGGTGATGTGATAAAAATAATGGATCCTCTGCCTCATCCAAAAATTTGCACAGCTTTTGGCCGTTCTCGTTTATGGTGAGACAGTTCCAGGAAGGGTGAGTGGAATTGAAATCCCCTATAAGGCAGGTAGGAGAATTTTCGGTGGTTATTATGCCCAGGTGACGTGGGTCCAACTGGATAATACAGAGGCTAGTGATACTGAGTCGAGGTCTACAGTCCGTCTGTATAGTTATGTATTCAACGGAGATGTCCGAGTCAGGAAGTCGTACGTGCAGGTTGTCTCTTTTGACAATAAGTGGCCCTTGATATTGATGTATAAGTGGCCCTCTACCCTGCATAGGTCTGTCGCGAATTTTGTTTTTTATAGCGACTTGTGGGTTTTTAAAAAACTGCAAACCGCTCGAGAGGACTCGAGCCGAACTGCTTAGATTTAAGATCAGTTACTGACTGCTTTATTGTATATAAAATAAATAAAATAAAAATAAATTTTATTGATAAATTAATATGGTACAGGGCCTGTGTGGCCGGTTTGTTTACAGACTTATTGCGGGGCCCTTACCGTTGCCGGTATTTATCCGCGTCCGCACCGCCGGAGCGGTGCGGACGCGGATGCCATAGCCGTCACATGGCTTGGTGTTAGTTGGTCGAGAGGTGAAAGCTTGGATTGTTGAGGATGTGTGTGTGTGTGTGTGTCTGGGTAGTGGAGGGTTAGTGGGTGAGAATGTTCTTCGTGGAACTGGAAGATGCTTCCGCCGTTCGTGTTATTGGCATGGCAGTTCCAGACCGCATGTCTGTCGTTAAAGTCGCCGATTAGGATTAAGGAAGTGTTGTGGGCTGTGTGCTGAGCAAGATGGTCAGGGTGTAGGCGGAACCTAGTTCTGCTTTCGATCTGTATTGTTAGTGTTTCACAGTCAACCTCCTAGTCGTCGTCTGGGAGGCGCGCGTGCTTTATGCTTCGTCGTCCCGTAACTAGGACCCTCCCCCCTTGTCAGTCGGTCACCTCTGTGCACATGGTAGTTAGAGATGGTAAAATTGTACCTCGGAGAGAGGTGGGTTTCAATAATGACGGCAACGTCAATACTCTTTTGAGATAGGAGTTGGATGAGGTCATTCTTTTTACTGAGTAGACCTCCCTGGATAAGACTGGTGAGTTTGGCAGCAATTTAAGGGGCGGATTTGTCAAACTTGTTGAATGCGATTAATCTCTCCGTCTGAGAGGTACATGTCCTGAGATTCTCGTTCAGCTGCTTGACCGCCTCGAGGAACCTGTCGAGATCCAGCAGCTGGGTGGTGGTTTTGATGGCGTCGTGCAGGAGTTACAGCTTGTCCAGATCGTCCGGGGCTGCGGCTGCTGGTGCTGTTTTCTTTGGCCCCTCCGAGAACGCGGGGAGCGGTGGCAGCGGTTCTGGCCGTGGACCCACGGGATCTCCTGGCCGGGAAGTCGGCTGGTGTCGGGAGTTCCTGTATTTTCACGGTGTTGCTGGGTGGGCCGAGGGCCCAGGCGTTGATCTTCGGCGGAGGCGCAGGCACGAACCTCTGCATCCGGTTATCCTGGCCTTTCCGGATGGTCTCTAGGTAGTGGTTGTATGCCGGGCACCGCTTAAAGTTGGCGGGGCGATCGCCCTTGCAGTTCGCGCAGGTGTCCGGTCTGTCTGGTGTTTCGGTGCAGGTGCTGGTCAAGTGGTCACCCGCACACTCGACGCATTTCTCCTTGATGTGACAGTTCGCCGTGGCATGCCCGTAGGCTTGGCAGCGGCGACACTGCGTGACCGAGTTAGATAAAAAATATTGTTTTCAGAAACAAGATGTAATTATGTTTTGCCAAGAATTATATATTGCCAAATATATAAAAATTACATAAGAAATATAATATTAAAATCATATAAGCATTATAATATTAAGAATTAATATATTCTTATACACTATACAGACTACAGAGACTCATTTTATAATCGTGGTCGTCTTATATTCGGGCTAATACGGTGTTTTTTTTTTTACTGATGATTGCATAAATCATACGCACGAGTCGTCAGAATTTGAAGGAAACTTAATTTTTTTTATCGAGATTCAATTTTATCATACAGATGTCCGACTAAAAGAAAACAAATGAAGACGAGCGATTTAGATCGAAATCCCTATGCAGAATTATGAATAAAAAACAGATTTTTATATTAAAGAAAAATTAATTGAATTTTAAAATTTGTTTATCAGTAAATACATACACATACACACACACACACATATATATATATATATATATATATATATATATATATACATACAAATATACATAGCACATTTATACACACACATTCATATATATATATATATATATATATATATATATATATATATATATATATATATATATATATAACAAAAATGTACAACTGTACTCACCCTATTTTATTTCAAATCATGTAAAACTGTAACCATTTCTCTCAGTACTTCAGATGATTAACATATGCATTTATTATTTAAACGTTGATAAAAAGAAATTAAGTAAAAACACACACACACACATAAATACCATTAGTAGAAATATATAATTGTAAGAGCAATCCGTTCCAAAAAAGTATTGTTCGTGATAATTGTAAAATGTGCATACTGTTTGTCGCTGTTTTTATTTGAACATGACTGTTACAAAAGACGACTCATTCGTTCGTTATTACTCGGCTATTACTGAGACCGAGCAGACCACCCGCTGGCGCAGCCGTGCACACTAAACAATACACACTATACACAGTGCCTACCTCTAAGCAATAGTGCGATTTCGAACAATAGACGGGTTTAACCCGTCGCGACTAATGACAGTGCGGACAAGAGACACAGTGCTTAGTGCATCTGTGAAGTGAGAGAATACACATTGAGCGAATGCCTCACTGATGCGAGACATCATCACAACTATTTGTCTTGTCAAAATAACCACAGCTGGCGACCCTACCAACCTAGCCTTTATCAATGCTAGCAGCGAAGTAAGAATCATAGGTGGCAGCGTTATTAACTGTTAACATACAGAAAGAACATTTAAATGTTTTGCCACACAATATATATATATATATATATATATATATATATATATATATATATATATATATATACATATATATATATATATATATATAACTAGAAAATACAGCGCGTCGAAGAACCAGCATTGGAGTGCAGTGCGACACAGTAAATCCTCCATTTAACTATATATCTTCATAAATATCGTTGTGATAACTTCAGTATGTGTTATTTCACATGGATTATTTGTAAACCATTATCGTATCAAATCATAAATATGTAAAAAAGAGCAAAACGTACGACGGTACGAAATTGTTTTTTTTTTTTGTAAATTGTATCCTACGATCGGACGCTTCCTTCTCGATTGAATAAATTATGGCACAGTTCCGAATTACGTTATTTTCGCGAACAATTAAATATTTCTGTATGGAAATTTATATAAAAAAATAAAATAAAAATAAAAATGAATTTTATTGATTTTCAATTTTATACAGGGCCGGGTTTGGCCTTATGCTCATGATTTCGTGCGGTGCCCTACCTCACGGTATAGATCCGCATTTGTGGTGTGTGGATTGTGTGTAATGTTTGTGTGGTTTTTATTAATGTCTCGTGCTTTGGTTCCGGAAAAAATTTTCAAAAAACCGGGAGTGTTATGCATTTTTGTATCTTAACCTAACTTAATCTAACTTATGCCTAACTTATGTCTAACTTATCACTAACTTAAATCTAGATTTGCGCGTAGCGCTTGTTCATGACTTAGTGTCCCTAGATCACGTGTCACTGGTCACCGTGTCACTATCACTGCACTGACACTGGTGTTTTTTAATGTTTTAGTAGTTTGGCCTCTGAGATCAGAGGCTTCCCCCTGGCGCGCTTGGACAGCGTCCACTTCTTCGGCAGGCTCATTTTACTGATGTTCTTCACGTACTGGTTGTCGTGCAGTTCACTACTGGACAGGAATTTGGAGGTGAGGGATTTGGCAAATTTCCTGACGGATTCAATGTTACAGGTTTGGTGGATAGACTTATTGGTTGTGTAGCGCTCAGCGCCGGTGATGAGACGGAGAGTTTTGGATTGGAAGGTTTGTAGGTTTTTCCAGTTGGTGTCGCAGGTGGTGGCCCACACGGGCAGCGCGTACGTGAAGATGGAGCGTATGCACGCTCTATCGATGCTGACTTTTGCTGTTATTGGCAGCCCGTTTGACCTGAGCAGCGGCATCAGGGTGTAGCGGGATGTTCTCGCTTTCTTCAGCAGCTCTCGGACTCCAGCAGAGAATCTCAGCTTGGAGTCGAGCGTCAGGCCGAGATACTTTAGGTTGTGCTGGGTGGTGATCGAGGTGTCGCTGATGTTGGCAGGCGAAGATCACGGCATCCGTCTTCGCTGCCTTGATACGGATTTTGTTCCTGGCCATGTACCTCTCGATCCTGTTAAGGGAATCCTCGAGAATGACAACGGAACGATCCAAGGATCGGTTTTGTGAGGATAAGTAGACTGCAGTGTCGTCCGCATATAGTATCAAGTTCGCTGAGTCCGGGAGTTTGGGGTTTTTCAATTTTTTTAATGTGCGATATATCTCGCAGTTGGAGATGGGTGCATATTGCTGCGACAGCTCGCAGGCTCTGAGGTCCCGGGCGGCGTTTGCGACCGCGCGCGCGCGCCTCGGGTTCCCCAGATGCTCACTGACGAGGAAGGCATCGCCGAAGGCTTTGGCGTGTGCGGTAGCACGCTCTTGCGTCGTGACCGCGATGTTACCGCCGCTGGTGGAGAGGGCCGCAGGAGGATCTGGTATTCTTTTCAGCCTGCCGACCAGTGACCAGGCTGCCCTGCTGTTGTTTTTCAGAGTTTTGAGCGTGTGCTCTTCCCACAGCTTGCCACGATGCTCCCTGACAAGGTCACATATTGTCTTGGAGAGCCTGTTCCTTACCTTCCGGTACTCCGGGTCGCCGGTGCGTTGCCAGGTTCGCCTGGCCCAGTTCCGTAAATTTGTTAGGCGCTTGATTTCTGGTGTCGGCCTGTACCGGAAGTCCGGGGGGTTCTCCGCCCTGGGGATGTGGCGTGCTGCAGCGGTCTTTATCAGCTCCTCTAGGTGGAGGATTGCCTCGTCGATCTCCTCGGCGGTGCTCGGGTGGCCGGCGTCTTCGACCTCTTGGTTAATCTGTTTTTTATACGCTCCCCAATCGGCGCGTCTGTAGTCGAGGCCTCTCTCGGGCCTTCTCGTGGTGACTTCAATTCCCCCCAGTGCCATGATGACTGGGACGTGGTCCGATTGGGGCCCTTCGGTCGTGCGGATGCTGATGGGATGACTCTCGCATAGCTTGGTAAGAGCCAAGTCTATGGTCGAGGGGCGGTGGTAGGGAGTGTTGGAGGGGGTTGTTGGGAGGCCGTGGCGTGCCCGAAGGCTTGGCAGCGGCGGCACTGCGTTACGGAGTCGGTTCGGTATTTGTGCCAGTAGACCCGGCAGTTGAATAGCTTGGCTATCCTGTTGACGGAGCGCACGGAGGTATTGTGTCTGAAGTCGACCTTATAGGAAGGCATGTCCGGGGTCCCACCGCTCATCCTGAAGCACCTGAGTACTCCAGGGTTCACAGCGGCTATTGCTGTGGTCAGTTCGTCAACAGAAACCTCTGGCATCCCCTTGAGGACCATTGCCATTGGTTTCTCGTCCGTAGGCGTGAACGTGAAGAACTCTATGAAAGAGTCTTCGGCAAACATATTTTTGAGAGTCAGGTGGTCTTCCTTGGTTTCGCACTGAATGCGAAGACCACTGTTCTCGTTTTTGTATTGTACACGGGATTTGGCCACCAGCGTGACCATGTCGCAGAACTTGACGAAGTTCGGCGGCCTGGTGGTGAGGATGATTGGTGGGGGTTTGTATGGTTTGGGTGCAGGTGCTGGATCCTGCGGTTTTGGGGCGGGAGTGGGTTTGTTTGCCACGGACGCTGTGGCGGGTTTGCCGGCTGCCGATGCAGCTGGAGCAGGAGCGGGTTTTGCTTGCGTGCTCGTGTTTGTCTGTGCAGTTTTGGATTGTTTTTGTTTTTTGTCTGTCGCAGTAGTCTGCGGGGCTGTCTGTGGTTTCTCTTCTCTGAATAACACAGAGAAGACGTTGGGCGTCAGAAAGTTGACGAGCGTCGGTGTCGGTGGTCGTGACGTCTTTGTCACCGTGCCGTCGGATTTGCGCGGCCTTTTGGTTCTGACTAGTGTGAACTCCGGGTCTGATATGTCCAGTAGTTCAGCGCTCTGAGGCGCTGGTGCGATATTCGTGCATTGTTGCGCGCTCGGGGGCGCGGGTGCGGCGATCATTTTCGCGGTGTCAGTTTTTGCGTCTGTTTTTTGGTGCATTGAATTAACTAGCACGCACCGAGGATGGCCATCGGCGCGTACTTTGAATCGGGTCACCTGCTTCCTTTTTAGCGACGCGATGGACACCGCGGCGTTTTTAATAGAGTTTTTTGATGACACTTTGGCCGGCGCTGAGCCGGGCGACGTTTTAATGTTTTTTGTGTATGAAATGTTTATTGACTTACCGGGAACGCCGTTTGCGGCGCAGTGTCACTACCCGCACATTTGTCCACCGTATTGTCCATTAGTGCGGCATGCTCGGCATGCCAGTTGTCCTTTTGTGCACTAATGCTGCTGCTAATGGTCTTTATAACAGTACACAGCACTTAACATTCACTCGTACACAATTGTCCACTTAATAGTTTCGACGGGTTAAACCCGTCTATTGTTCGCACTCACTTAGCACAGTCGTTTGCTATTCACACACCTGTCATTAGACCGTTCGCACAGCGGGCGGTCCGCTTGCGTCCGTACAAGGGTCTTGAATTCCCGGAAGCGAGGTAGACGCGGCTCGCTTGTCACTTGAGATACTTTATCTATGCTTGTCACTATGCCCGACCGTACTCTCCGACCGTCCGTACTGGTCGGTGTTCTGACTGCGAATGGAAATTTATAGCATCTAGCGATGTTATAGAAAGTTAGTACCCCCCACCCCTCCCTTGATCCTTCATTTTCATGGCAAATATTTTTAACAGTACCATATCATCTACAGCAGTGGTTCTCAATCTGACGCCACGTGGCGTCCAGAGAGCTACAGTAGTATGTTCCAAGGGGACCACAGTTGAAAATCATGGAAAAGAGGACCACGGTACGCGATGACCCCCATTAAATGTAATATATTTTACCTGTGTGATCTCTTCGAAAATCTCGACTTGTTAAACAAATAACTAGTGGGTAGGAATTTTGACTTTATTCCGAGCAACGAGATTGGCAGAGAGTTCCTTCGAAAAGTCAAGCTGCATGTCACCGATGTTGGAAGTCGTGAATTCGCCCAGTTCTCCTCTTTGTCAGCAGTTAGTGACGAATTCAAAGATAATGAAATAATTGTGCAAATTTTGTTCTTTATAGCGACTTGTGGGTTTTTAAAAAAACACAAACCGCTCGAGAGGACCCGATCCGAACTGCTTAGAATTAAGATCAGTTACTGACCGCTTTATTATTTGATTATTACAGTATTTATAATGGTTCCTGTCATCTAAACAGTACGTGATTTATAATTTATTAACATCGTTGGAAAATTACAATATTCTTCGTCCTATTACGAAATGTATGTGTTAATTAGTAGTTTTTAATTTATAGTTTTGTTTACAGAAATATTCTTATCGTCTAGACATTTTACTTACTCTACGATAAGACTAATTGGGTACTATGCTATAGGGTTAGATGATAGATGACGTAACTTGCACGTGGATCATTTGAAGCAGCTTCATAATAATATGGAAATTCGTGTCCAGGATCTCGATCTCGATATCGATGTTCCGTCCTGGGTAGTTGATCCACATGATGTGGCTGCTGTAGACGTCGATGTTTCTTTGCAAGAAGCGCTCATAGTGCTACAGGGTAACGCAGCAGCCAAAATAACTTTCGGCCAAGAAGAACACCATTTTCGAATGAAAAGTATAATATCTGAAAAAATTCCACAGCTTTGGCGTAAATGAAAATTGTTTTCCACGGCATCCCCTACATCGTATTCGGTAGAATCAGGTTTCAGTCGTGTGAATAATTTACTCAGCCTGACACGGACTCACCTTAACGTAATGGACAGAGGTGCCCTTATCCTTCACGGCAATAGAACCAGGTATGAAAAATGGAGGGAGGGGGGTTGCGTATGTACACAACCGCACGAGTCTAAGTAGAATTACGTTGGGTCAGACGAGTGAAAATGTTTAAAGTTGTTTAAAAAAAAATGCAATTTCATCTTATCAGATCGGGGTCAAAGCAATTCTTTTCGAACTCTCTGGCCGTCGCTCTTCCGCCGCTTTACGTTTCCTGTGATTCCTTACGCGTTCCACAACAGTTTTTCTGGGTGTTCTGAATTTTGGATACGTTTATGAATTTAATAGCTTGATTTTGGAAAATATTTAACAACTGAAATATGAATCTCGGCTCTTCTTACCGAGTTTCGAAAGCACTCTCCGGAAATATTTTAGTTTTTACCGTACGGCAAATAGTCTTCGAGATATTGACCCTCTTAATGCTGACACGACGTGAAAATTTGCAAGGTCATATCTTTTAATCCACTTAACGGATTTTAACAAATCAAACACTTTTAGGTTCCGAAGTCCGTTAAACACTCGATCCTACGTGAATCTACGACAAAAGCTCGTTTCTGTTCATCAAGCACAAGGATCGCATTGGTCGGGAAATGCTTTAATACAAATTTTTATTTAATTATTGTGTTTTGTATAAATTATAAGAATTACGATTAAAAATGTTCCATCTAGGAACAAAACATTTAACTAACTATTTTTCTACCGGTAGACAGCGCGGGCACAGGAAAGAAACAAAGTCTAAAGGGGGGAACAATCGGAAAAAGGTTGAGAACCACTGATCAGACAGCCTATCTACGCTTGATCTACGGACCGACATGTTGCGACTGTCTTCCTTGTTTGACCGCGGCCGGAGAATGTCGTTCTGCTGTTCGATCGACGGTGAGTAGTTTCGCATTTATTATACGACAAATATTATTTCGTTATCGATACTGCACGCATTGCAGACTAACTGGGTACAAAATCGTCAATTGTATTTTATTTTTTTTTTACGATGCACGTGCATTCGATCCGACTTATCACAAGTATGCCGGTTGCTTCGATAAAAATTTAACCAAGTAAAAGCAAAAGACAAATTCATTGTCCGGTAATTCTTCTAACGTACATGTGACAATGTTGTATGTGCGTGTCGTGTGCATTTCGCGATGCCTCACATTGTGTTCGCTCTTCGTTTTTGCCGTAGCGTTTTTGTGTTGACGCGCAATTTAGTTTTATGCTGTGTGACGTCTGGGCATTTTCAAAGCCGGGCATGAACGTATCGTACCTTCCAACTAAACTTAACCTAGACGGAAATTGCCCGTTGTGTCGCGTTTTGTGCATGTCCTGTCCATAATATGCCATCTGTTACGTGTCGGTCATTGTGCAGTGCAGTGCACTGAGGCACTTGCTCTCACTTGTAGGTCGCATTCCTCTGTGAGTCGTTTTCTTTCCGTCGTCTCGTCTAAAGTCTGCTGCAGGTTCTTCCTTTTCCGAAGGAGGCGATGATGATGGTCATGATGTCTTCGGGTTCGACAGCGATGACTCTCGATGAGAGCTCGTGCGCGTTGCTTCAGTGTGACGCTGCACTGCCGACTGAGAAAAATTTATCGGCCTGATGTTTCCCCTCGATATCCATAAATAATCGATCGATCTTAAAATGCATTCCTGGAAACGATACTGTAGAATCCACCGATCCTTTCTTCCACGCGCGAACGTGTACACGTACGCGCACGCACGTTTCGAAAGAAATTTTCCGATATCGTCTATCTGTACGACCGTATGTTTCTATCCTGCTGTTCGTTAATATTTCTATCCGTTTTCAGTTCGTGTGTCCTCGTTTCGAGTCGAACGTAAGTTCGATATGCGGAGGGCCGGTACGGGAAGTAACGTCGAAATTCGTCACGAGCGGCCCGTTCGTCTATGACCGATCGAGTTCGGAACGAGGCACCGTACGGGCATCGTATCGCACGACGGTTTCCAGGGAAACGCTACGACAAAGTACGTTTCGTAACGACACGTCCGTCTCGAAATTCCTACGGCGATCGCCACCCGCGAATAAATATTCTTTTTCTGTCGTTTTTCTAGGACGATCTCGTACGTTTAATTCCGTACATGACTACGATACGGAAAAGCGACGTGTACGACGACGCTCACGTTCCTCGATAGAAAATCCAGTGCCGAACACGAAGCGCTGTCGTCTTACGATTAGGTTATCGATTAATAGACATTATCGTGCGATATTTTGAACTCTTTCGAGTAGTTCTTCGGCATCGGCGACCGAGGACCCAACCGTATGTCGATACGGAAGGGTTTTATATAATATCGGAAGTTCGGAATCTCTGAAATATAACTTCGTGTGCGATGACGGTCGATCGAATCCGCCGTTCGTAAATCTCTTATACGATCGCGAACGCCACGACCGTTCGGGATTCTTTTTAGCGCGGTGATCTTCGCGGCGGTGCGTCCTGAAGTCCTTCTCGTATCGCTCGTTCGTCTCTCGCGCCGGCTCTGTTCGGTACGCGGCGCCGGTTCGGTTCTCGCCGCCGATCGTGTTTATGAAACGACTCTGAATCGACCGTCTGCCGTTTTGTAAAAAATAACTTCCTATCGAGTCCGTCTAAAACGGTGATTTTTTTATCGAAGTGCGTGCGCGTGTGAAAATAAAATCGAGCGCCGTTCGAATTTTCGAGCGTGTCCCTGACTTCCTGTTCGGATAGCCGACGAGGGCGCGCGCACATCGATGCTCTGCAGGAGAGAGGCACCCGGGAGCGCTCGTTTTTCGGTTATCGAATCGGACGCACGACCGTCTGACAAAAAATAGCGTACGGTAGATTCGGTTCGATCGAGTGTTCTGCGGTTCCTATCGGAGATGGAGAGGAAGAGAGTAAAGAGCACGTCGCACTCAATCACAGGTTTAGTATATCTGTATTTTTCGGAGGTAGACCGTTTTAGTTAAGAACCGTTTTAACCGTGTTTCGATTTATGGTTTCGTTAACGATAATTAAATTTATCGTTCTGTTTACGAGCACTCTTATCGTCTAGACATCGTATAATTAATACTACGTATGTATTTATTCTAAGATGAGGCTTAATTAGACGACTATGCTATAGGGTTAAATGACAGCTCGCGTGTATCGTAAGTGACCGTCCGGTGTGACGAGTCCTTTATGTTTTCGGCTGCCTTCGGCTAATGTTATTTGACGATAACCTGATCCGAGATCGAGAGTCGTGAACCAGCGGTGACTCGATCTTCCATTAACGGTAAAGGGTATCTCTCCTTCACGGCGATAGAATTTAATTTACGAAACACGATTCGATTTTTAATCGATTCGTGATATACATAAGAGAACTATTTACATTCGTGAATTTCTTTTAAACGTCGTAGGCACAAAGGCGGCCGGTCGTCACAAATTGCGCTCGGCTCTTTTTGCGACTACGGGGGAGCCCGTCCGTTCAGACAGTTTTCCGTAGCGTTTTCTACAGCGCTTATGCACACTCCTTGCAGAGTTCGATGCATCGAACACGTCGTCCATCCGTTTACAAAATGCGGTCGGTGATGGGCATTCGTGCATTTCCGGCACGCAGCGCTGACACGTTTCGAAAACATTTTACCGTGGAGCAGCTGCTGAATACCTAGTTGAAAATCGTTCATTATGTATTTTTATTTGATTATTTCCTTCGATAATCTTCGAGACCGGATGAAACGCGCGCGTGTTTTATTGTGGCATGGGAGTGTGTGAGAGAGGGATACGTCGTCCGTGTCATTACAATATAATATTAATTATTATCATTAAATTGTTAAATTTTTCAGCCGATGGTTTCCAAATGTTTTCATTCGGTGTCGGCATGAAAATCGAACTTAATCTTGTCCAAGTAGCATCGCAAACAGTTCTATCGGTCCTACCGTGCTAAGTCCCATGCGATGACTGAACGCAAAGCTCTCGTAACAGTTTCCGGTGGCAAGAAATCTAAAAATAAAATATTCAATTTAAAGTTTTGTAAACGGCAGAAAAAAGTGGAGATGCTGCACGGTGAATGTCGCATTTTACAGTCGCTGACAGTGAAGTATAACGTATAGTCATAGCATTACAAGAAAATAATAAATAAATAAATTAAGACAGTTGCTTCGTGTTGAATTTACCTTAAACACAGGGCGAGTTTTTCTTCCGTACCGATGGCTTCTCGCATTTGCGTGTTCTCGGATCTTATATTCTCTTTGATAAAGCGACGCAGGTACTCGAACTTCTCTTTCGACATCCTGAAGTACATCTCGTACCGATCGGGGTGCTCTTGAAGCTCCTTCACAAGGCGATGGAACTCGCCCTTCTCTTTTCTTTTTAAATTTAGGTCATGAACCCACACATTCTTTTCCTATGAATTCGATTATGAGCTATCACAGTACAAATACTGGTAATGGTTCAGAATGATCACTTTAGTGAAAACGCACTGTAAAAATTCAAATTTGTTGCTAAATCGATTAATTAGAATGTAGAACGTGATTGAAAGTCGGGAAAGTAACACTTTTTCAATAAATAATATGAAAAAAATGTAAAAAAAAGTGCTCCACAGACAGATGGTACGGAACTGCAAAATGTCTTTTTTATCTCAAAAAAGGGCTTTTTTTATCTCAAAAAACGTTTTTCCAGTAAAAAATTAGTGGTATAAGCAGTAAATAACCACTTGCACAATATATTTTCTTACGTTTTGAAAGAAAAAAACTGTGCGTAGAAAATTAATGAAAGTAGACATTGACGTGACTCCAACTGTTTCCATTCTGCGCGGCGCAGCCATATGCATACGCATCCGTTGTAGTGCGTTTGTATGCGTGTAATTTAGTGACGCTTTTAAAGTGAACGTTTTAAGTAGTCGACATTTATCGTAATGTATAACATTAAAAATAGGCCTCCTTCCCCACCCCTTCGTCACTCTCACCTCACCGTCACACCTCACGGTCTCCTAACCTGTCACCCGTATATAATTAAGAAGACTCCTTCCACACCCCTCTGTCCTAAAAACGTCACTTGCTTAAACGCATACGAACGCGCCATAACGATGTGCTGCACGAAAGAATGACATAGCGAATCACGCAAACATCTACTTTCATTAAGTTTCTTACGCGTACTTTTTCGCTTTTAAATGTAGCAAAATGTATTATACAAGTGATTATTTGGTACTTTTACCGGTAATTGTTTAATGTACAAGCCCTTTTTGAGATAAAAAAGGCCTTTTTGGCGATAAATTGCAGTTTGTACCATCTGACACTGAGACACTTTTTTTACATTTTTTTCGTATTTATTGAAAAACTGCTACTTTCCTGACTTTAAATCACGTTTTACATTGTAATTAATCGATTTAGCAAGAAATTTGAATTTTTACAGTGCGTTTTCACCAAAGTGATCTATCTGAACTATTACCCAAATACTTGCTACTCCTTCATCGAACTCGGAAGGACTACTTGTTTCGCTCTCCATTATAATTTCAATAGTAAAATCAATCCAACTATATGATAGTGGCGCGCAAACACAAGTCCTGTCAATTGTGTTCGCGCGGCGCGCAATACAAAACGTGACAGTCACGCGTGTGATAGGTGTGCAACCCTACAACACGTGACGGTACATTTGGCTGCATGTCGTGCCGCGACATGTCAGTACGTGACACTTCACGGTGATATGCTGCTTCCCCGTCAATCGCTGCTACGCGGTTTGCGAATTGCCACGGATTTTTAAATTTTTCCGCCGGCGTTTTCCGAATGTTTCCACTCGGCGTCGGCATGAAAATCCGATTAAATCTCCGGCGGCCTACGCTGTACGTTTGTCGGTATCGTATCGCCGAACCGGCCGTCGGCCTGTACTGCTTCGATTTTTAACGAGTTCTGACAAAATAAGGTCGCTTGTGATAAAAACTCGCGGCGGCCTCTTTCACGGATGACACGACGTATACCTCGGTGGCACTCTGAGCCCTTAGTGTCTTTAGTGCAGGAATCGGACACACACGATAAGGATATGGGTGTCCGTTTCTGCTGCAAGTATACAATGTGGCGGTGGCGCCTGCGGCGTCGTCTTCTATGATGATATAATTATTATTGGGTGTACCAGAAAAGAATGTCGTTCCGGATATAATTCCGCTCGTTAAATACAGTCTTCCTCCATCTCTCAGTCGACATTTCAATTCCTCTTTCATAAACGTCCGGAGGCTCTGAATTAAAATGCTCGGCTAGTGCATCTTCGACATCTTGATCACTTAATTTTTTTACCATCTAAAAAATGTCGCATCGACCTGCAAATATGGTAATCCAACGGCGTCAGTTCTGGAGAGTACGGGCGAGGATGTTGAATTGTTATCCATCCTAACCTTTTAATTTTGTCCTTTGTAAAACATGTGGTCGCACGTCTTTGTGGCTTTCGTCGTATTCTAAAAAATATTTACAATGTATCACTTTAATCGCGATCACATCGTCGAAGCAGCTGTGAGAGCATCATCTTCGCTGAGAGGTGATGCTCTTCATTGCAGATGCGATTGTATGTAAATGAAAGGCGAATTTCTCTCGGGAAACGAACACTATTAGAAAAAATGTATTGTCCACTGTGTTGAACAATATGTATATGGGGTAAAGCTGCTCGTCAATCGTCAGGCATATTCTGTTGGTTTATACGTTGTAGTTAAGTTTGAACACGACATCGTTCAAATATCTCGTGCGGGAGCAGATTTGTCCTCTTCGATAGGAGCTCTTCGAGTATTAGCATCATCAAATCTAATAAATCGTAGACTGTTCCAAAATCTCTTAATTGCGATGGTGGCTCGATATAAGGGATAGGGTGTTGCCTGAATTGGGATCGTAATTCACGAAAACACAATTTAAAAAATAATGCGTTTGTTTGTTAACAAACAAAAGTGTACAGCGACGTGTGAACCGAGTGGTAACTAACACGGGCACACTGAGCGAGGTGTCTGACGCAGGGCACCGCTGCGGCGTCGTCTTCTATGATGATATAATTATTATTAGGTGTACCAGAAAAGAATGTCGTTCCACATATAATTCCGCTCGTTAAATACAATCTTCTTCCATCTCTCAGTCAACATTTCAATTCCTCTTTCATAAAGGTCCGGAGGCTCTGAATTAAAATGCTCGGCTATATACTCGTCATAAGAAACGAATCAAAAGATCCTACCGACAACTGGTACATAAAACGACCACCTCGATGTTAAAGCTGTCGATTGACACACGATTCGTTCCAACGTGTCGAAACGTAGTTTATAACATATGTCATCTGTCTTTGCTGAATACTTTTGGCTCAATCTAGCATGATTCAGTAGACTTTCATTGTTGTCTGCAAGGGTATCTGATACTAACCTTTGAAAGTCTTGAAGTTGTCCTGTCATTTTAACATCAGGTAGAGATATATTGTTTTTTTTTTGTTGTTACCTGCACCGGTCACTGAACCCTTTTAAAATATGTGAAATAAGGTTTCACAGGAGTACTTTACATATGTCTAATGCGCAGATCTTCGTAGCGAAGTGTTTTTTTTTTCGCGATAACCAACGTGCTATTACATGCAAGAACGTTTAAGGTAAATAACGCAGAACAACTATTTTCTGAACTTAATCTGTTTATTTACTAGTTATCACTGTCTAATGGATGCGATTTGCTCGTCGAATATAATTTTGCTTACTTCTGATTTAACTTTAATTCGCGTCTTGGCAGGTAATGTTTTTGCTGCTTTCGATGAACTCAGAAGAAATAAGTCCATCTCGTCCGATGCATTTCTTGCGTCTTTCCGATTGCGTTTTTCCTGCCTCCTTGCTGCATTTTGCTTCGTAATTTCAAGCATTTCCGAGATGGTTTGATTGTTGTTTTGTGTTGTTGTTTCGCCGGCTGCCGGTAGATGCGATCGGGTTATACTTCGTCGAAGTGGCAGACGGAATCATCTTCGCCGAGGTGATTCTCGTCTCCGACGTCGATATCGTCGGAAACTGTACGTTGTACTTCGCTGTCAGAGGTGGGGGGCGAAGTCGAATTCTCATAATCTTTTACGTTCGTTATCGTCCTTCGGGTATGAATCGATGGCATCGAGAGAGACATCCGTTTTTCGAACTTCCACGGGATAATTCGCCTTGCGGCGTCTCCACTTTTTTCCGCCGTCGCCGACTCAGTGCGTTCATATAACATCTTCTTAGCTTCTCCCATTTTTCTTTCACTTCTTGAGCTGAAAAAAGTAAAGTAAGGTTAACATTGTTCGCGAAACTTTTCAAATTGAATATTTTATTTTTAGATTTATTACCACCGAAAACTTTTCCGAGAGCTTCGCGTTCGGTTATCGCACGGCAGAGGACCGATAGTCATAACTGTTCGCGACGCTGCTCGGAAGGGATCGAATCCGATTTTCATGCCGACGCCGAACGAAAGATTTAACGATCCGTGGCGATTCCCGAACCGTGTGGGACCGTCCGTACTTATGGTAGGCGACCGTGATACGGCGAGGACATGATCGAGATTCGAAGTGATTTCCGTACACGAATCAATGAGTGTAATAACATTAAAAAATACGTACGGTCCGTATTCGATTCTTCTCCTGTTTGCTCCCGTGCGTTGTTCCTCATCCGCGCATCTCCATAGTCCGGCGACCGGAAGTCATATAGAAACACCCGGCTACTACGTACTGCCTCTATCGATTTTTCGATTTCTGTCTCGCGTATTCGCACCTGTTCAGTTTATAAATTATATCACTGCAAGACATAAGATGAGATCCAGATAAGGTACAAAATATGGTGTGACAAGTTGTGATTCATAATAGCGATAAATATATACAAGTGCACTCACTACTCGAGAGTCTTATTACACTCACGACCGTTCTATTTCTATGTAACATCTGGTTTTTTACGAACAACGTTTGTTGTAAAAGATATTTTAATAAATGACAACGTTGTTGATTCATTTCAGTTTTTCTTTTTATACATCAGAAAGAAACAAACTGTTTTACGCTAGGGCTTATGTTATAACTGTACTGTGTTGTTGTACCGTAGTCCTTTGATCACTTAAAAAATGTTTCGCGTATGAACCCATTCCTTTACACATGTGGGCGGGGCAA
This sequence comes from Acanthacorydalis orientalis, assembly GCA_034766995.1. Lineage (NCBI taxonomy): Eukaryota > Metazoa > Arthropoda > Insecta > Megaloptera > Corydalidae > Acanthacorydalis > Acanthacorydalis orientalis. Next base: position 350,964 of record CM068323.1, on the reverse strand, counting down.
CTGCCGACTAACGTCTGAGAGCCTCGAACGACTCGAGTTCTCTCTCGCCGAACGCAAATTTCGCACCCTTACGCAACAGATCATACAGTGGTCCAGCTATTATGGAAAAGTTCTCCATGAGCCGACGAGAGAGTGAGCCCGACCCCACGAACGCTCGTGCGTCCCTAACGCTAGTCGGAATCGGAAAGTTCGTCGCCGCTTCAATTCCGCCGTTCGTCGGACGTGACCGTTTCTGTGAAACCCCGGATGACCTACAGGCTCGATCTCGGCGAACAGAATCTTACACTTATATCAACTGTTATTGCAAGATTATTCTTCGCGAACAATCCGAAAATGTCTCTCGACACCTGTAAATGATGCTCGATAGCCACTGTTGGCCACCACGAAGTCGTCCGTGTGCGTTACCACTTCGCCCTCATCTATCGAGTCTTTTCCATTTGATAATGTCGCTGTTTCAAGCGAAAAAAAGTATTTTTAGTGATAATTTCACAAAATATACCGGTAATGTATACATGTTCCGTGTTATACACGACTATCTTACTTTTATTGAAATAACAGAAACAAAAATTTACCGCAAATCTCCAGTTTGGTAGTTGAAAATCAATATAATATGAAAAATGTCGCTGTTTTAAACGAAAAACAAAACGTGTCTTTAGTGATAATCTAACACTTTATGCACTAAATGAATGAATATAGCGGGTGCTGGTTTTATACCTAATGGCGTAACAAACGCGGCATTCTTCGCCGATCCATCGGTCACGCGCACGTGATAAGAACCGTCTTTTAAATCTAACAGACTGAAACACATTTCACCCTCGAATAAATCCGTCTGATCCTCTATGACCGGTGTCGGACGATTGTCGCGAGCTTGATAAAAGTTCAGTGTCCTCTGGTCCACGCGCATTCGCGTCCCACCGTTTTTCTCTTTAAAGAGCACGATCGGGTGTCGCGTGCTCAGATTCGCTTGGTCGAACGATCTTATTATCTAAAATAACTCGTCCGGTTTTTTTTCTAACGTCTAACTCCTCCGCGCACGCTATCCTTCTCTGAGAAAAATGAAATATGGTCGATGGTCTTTTGGGATGAGTTCAATTTCTTCGTTAATTTCCGGTTTTCTGATTAATTTCCAGTTCATCAGCTGGACCATCTTTCTCACCAGACACATCGGTATTCGCACTATCCTGCGCTTCGTTCACACAGTGCGCACCGTCTATACAACCTACGTCGGACGCGGCCGTCCGTCCGGATTCTGTGCACTCTCTCGGAAAGTGGTCGTCCCCGCCGCATCGGTAGGACGACGGGCTCCCCTTTGGCCCGGTGCACGCTCGTAACAGACACCCATCCTCCTGGCAGCTGCTGTAACGGATCACACCTGGGCAAGTCGCCACTGCCGGAGGGCCCGCCGTCTTTCGCCTCGTTTGCGGTTGGTTTCGTCTCTACTCTCGGCGAAACTGTTTGTCGGCACCCGGTGTGCCCGCAGCGTCACCATCTCGAACGCCCCTTTTAGATCACTTGAGTCCGCTCTTTCACTTCCGCGTCGATCAGAAGATCTATTTACCGAACGAATTTTTCCTAACCACTCGAGTTCTTGCCGCGCGATCGCTAGCTCTCGCACAGCCAGCCCTTTCTCACGCGCAATCAGTTCCATTTCTCGCCGTTGCATCGCAGTGTTCGTAATGCCTCTGAAGCTATTATTTGATTCGTCGTCGTCTAAAACTGTCCACTCTCTGGTCTAAGCGCATTCGTCCAGTTTGGCTATCGACTCGGCCTTACTACCTGTTCGCGCTTTTTCTGTGGCCCGATTCGGCGGGCCACGGTCGCACGCGAATAGAGAAAGGATCGAGTAGAAGTTCAAAAGAATACGAACTTTATTATTCAATTTACGATTGAATAATAACACAACAGGGTAGAAATGGTAAAGAATGAAAGAGCGAATACTGCAGAGGAGCACGGCGTCGCCGCTGCAGTCTCTCTCGCGGTTCGATGATGTACTGACTCATGAACTGATACACTGGCGGGGGGTCCTGGCGACCGTACATAAAAATGCACGGTCAGTCCCGAATAGTTCACGTTGCCGGAGGGAAGGGACGTACTGTTGCACACGGCCCGGCCGTGCAGGGATGGAATAGACCAGTCTTAAATTTACTAACCATTCGGGATTCTCCGAATCCGGAACGGCGGCTTTGAAATCTTTGAAAATTGGCGCATGAATTTCCTGTAGTATCCGACTAGACCGAGGAAGGATTTAATCTCTTGTGGGTTTTGAGGACTTTTAATCGCTTAGATTTTGTCTGGGTTCGCTTGTACGCCTTCGTCTGGGATAACGTGGCCCAGGCATGCGACTTCTTCTCTCGTGAATTCGCATTTGTCGAGTTGTATAGTCTTAGATTGTTTTCGCTTAATTTTTGGAACACTTCTAATGATTTGTTGTTACGGTCCCGAAGGGATTTTCCATAAATAACAATGTCGTCCAGGTAAACGAAGCACTTAACACCTTGGATCCCGGTCAAGACATTGTTCATCAGCCTTTGAAAATTGGCTGGCGCGTGTTTTAAAGGAAATGGCATACGATTGAATCCGTAGTGGTGTCGTAAATGCTGTCTTTTGTTTGTCTGATGGCTCCGTTTCAATTTGGTGGAAGCCTGACTCTAGGTCTAATGTGAAATATTCGGACTGACATAATTGGCCTAAAGTGTCTTCGACGTTTGGTAGCGGATATGCGTCGCCTACCGTTATTTCATTTAGTTTTCGGTAGTCTATTACGATGCGCCACTCTCTCTCACCCGAGGCGTCCAACTTTTTAGGCACAGCCCGGACCGGAGAGGACCAAGGAGAGGTAGACGGTCGTGTAATATTTTGATCGAGCATTTGATCGATTTGTTTGTTTACCTCTTGCTCGTCGATTTTGGTGTACCTGCATGATTCGGAGAATATTGGGGTAGGATTCGTGACGGGCACCTTGTGAGTGACGGCAGTAGTACAGGTTAATTAATCTCGTGGGAGATGAGATACGTCGCTGTATTTTTGACAGATTTAGAATAGAGGTTTCGTTTCGTCATCGTTCAGGTGTTCCGAGCGGATATTTTGATTGGACAATTCGTGTCTACTTGTGTTGATTTTAATTTTGGCGAAGCTGCTCGTGTCGACCGAGTCCACTTGTTCAAATGTTTGAATTTCGTCTAAGTTTACGATGGGGGGAGGGGGGCGTTGGTCAATCATACTTCGTGGTTATTCGTATCGATTACTGTGCAGAGTGCTTATCTGGTTTTATCGACACGGACCGTGGCGTTAGGTAATATTACTTCTCTATATGACTTCTTTTCTTAGGAGGTTCTCCTCCATAGGTGGGAGTGGGTTTTGTCTGATGGAGAATAAATAATGGAATTTAATTTTCTGATGACTTCAGAATGATTAGAATCAACCTTATTTTCAATCATATTGATTTTATCTTTCAGCTGGTTGATGGTTTGCCCAAATTTAGCCACTGCCGCTGTCATATATATATATATATATATATATATATATATATATATATATATATATATATATATATATATATTGTCTACGTGTATTAAGTGCTTGTACTTATTGTTTTCATGTATTCAAATAAAAGCCTATTACTAAGTGTACACTCACCAGTACGGTTTTGGCGGTACCGCCAAACGAGTCTTTCAAAAGTACTGTTAATTGAGATTCGTTATAGGGAATGCTGCTCGACTTCTCGATCAAACTCCTTATAAGGTGGACTCAAATCATTCCGAGGTCATCAGAAAATTAAATTCCATTATTCTCCATCAGACAAAACCCACTCCCACCTATGGAGGAGAACCTCCTAAGAAAAGAAGTCATATAGAGAAGTAATATTACCTAACGTCACGGTCCGTGTCGATAAAACCAGATAAGCACTCTGCACAGTAATCGATACGAATAATCACGAAGTATGTATTGACCAAATCCCCTCTCCCCGCAGCGTAAACTTAGAGCGTGGGAAAAACGATAAAATAACGACAAAACCACCCGCGTAATATATTGGGATGGCTTGTGTTCAATAAGAGGGTATTACAATTAACAGGCCTTATTTCGTTCTCCACCGGAGCCACGTTAATCCTCCGAAGGGTACACAACTAGTCCGATAATTTTTACACTACGAAAACCGACAATTTCGAGGCGTAAACCGAATCGAGTAGCCTCAGGCATACAATACTCCTATTAGGCGATCCCGAAGAATCTATTGTCACTGACAAATCGTCCGCTGTCTTATTTTCTGAGAATTTATTAGACCTACGGTCATATTATTCGATACTTTCAGTTCGATTGTCGATTCACTGTGCGGGGGTAGCGTTTATTTTTTATTTGAGATTTGATCGAATTCGCTGTCGAATGGAATAATTTCATTCTGTATTTTTATGTGGCGATGCCGGTAGCTAATTTCGGCTTCTTGAGATTGTAAGAAGTCATCTCCGTGGGTACCGTCGAAAGGAGTGGATGTTCTTTCGGAATCGACAACGTGTGTATCTTTGGATATATTCTGAGGTAATTAAGGTGCAAGTCTATGTTCGAGGATCCTATTGTATTGATAGGACCGTCGGGGTTTATTCCTGTAATTGATAATTGTTGAATATTTATTTGGGTAAAACACAAATAAAGCAACAGAGTTTAAGTAGCTTCAAAATAAAAAAAGAGTTTATTGATAAAATAGAAAAATGTAGGCAAGTTGTGAGTTACAGAGAGATTTGCTCGACAACTGCTCTCAAGTAAATTCGACAAGCGACTGACTGCGGTAGAGACGCTTCTCGAGCGCGTCGCTGCAAAAACTATTGCTTAGTTTATTGCTTGGCTATAGGAAAGGGAAAAGGGGAGCGCAAAAGGTTTTACAACAATTTGGTGTACGTGCCGAAAAACAGTTCTGCACGGCTTATTTTTAATTACGGGAAAATCCCGAGATAACCATCAGCAGTTCATCTGCGCAGCAGAGAACTTTATTACTTTATTGCGGTACAAGAAAGGTATGCGCGCCCTTATACCTGATTTGAACGGTACTGCGATATACTCATATACTAACATTCAAAATACTCTGCGTAATTTAGCTAAAATTCAACAATAATATCTTTTTTTAGACAAGTTTTGTCTGATATCAAAGAGAGTCATGTTTAATTAGGGATATTGTTGCTCCCGTTTCTATTCGAAACGTTAAATGTTTATGAGAGTTAGAAGATGAGAAGGTGATGGATTGTTGGATTGCAAGTGGTTTATGCGGAATTGAATGCCTCTCGAATTCGTCGATCCTCGAGAAGGGCGTTCGTTTCTAGAGGTGCTTTCGAGTTTAAATTATTTATACGGACGGAAACAAACACGGACACAACACAAGCAACAGTATATAAAATAGTGGAGCACTTTCTACTACCACTAATGCATTGCAGTGTGCCGTTTGTGCAAGTGTCAACGAGATCGACTTGCACGGGGGTTGAGAGGTTCAACTTGCCAGTAAGGTTCTTTCGTCTCTGCAAAACCCACACCAATCAAATATTCTCGATTTTGTTTTAATAGATATATTTTTTTTAATAAGAATTTCGTCATTTCGTAATACTGCGATTAAACGTTTCCAGAATAAATTGCAGTCGAAGTACTAAATCTTTTTTTTGAAACAGTTATATTACCATTTCAACGACGCGAATTTCATTTGAGATGTTTTTCTAATTGATCTTTTTGCAGTCATGGAAAAAGATTAATTCTTGTGAACGACAGTACAATTTTGATAATAATTAGGTGTTTGCATGTATGTATATACACACACACATACACACCCCGTATATCTCGGCGTAAAAGGCGACCCTTAAGACCCAAAAAATCTCCAAAAATAGAGGATCGTCTTATACGTCCAGCACAAAAACAGAAACTTTAAAATAACACTAAGAATTTATTGTGCTTATATGGAAAATCAATTCTTTATTTTGAAAAAAAGAACTTCAACTTTAGTGTATGACATGAATTCATTCTGCAATTCGTTCTAAATAAAAAATTTAAAAAATAAAATACATAGCCATGGCCTTCTAGATACAAGCCGTGCACGATGTTTTAATACACAGTATGTCAGAGCGAGGTGTGATTCACCGCGTTTCATTTAAGAACAATTTAATCGCTTAATCGTAATTCCCCGAATTTCGATTTTGGACATAAAATTGTATTGTAACATGCGGAAGAGCTGTTCGATTTAGGATCGTCTTTAAACGTTCGATATATAATGAATTTATACTTTTTTTTAAAGTTTCGACCTCGTCTTATACGCCATGATGTACGGTATATATATATATATATATATATATATATATATATATATATATATATATATATATGTATATATAATTTGCCACGATCGTTTCCGCCACACTTTGATTTATTGTTTTTGTTTAATTGATTTATTTTATAACTGTTTTTGATAACATGCTTCTATGGATATTCTCAAACTGTCATTTGCCTTATTTATCGTAAAATCGAAACGCGATGTTTAATTTATTGATTAAAGGCTGTCGTACATACACTGTTCGCTTTTATTATTATTATTTTTTTAATATCCTACTGTTGACAACGTTTCTATCTACGGGTATTTGAAGATCCGAAGGCTGTACATTCAAATCATACGTAGAGTCCGATTCATTTCTTGATTCATGTCAGGGACATCGTATGCTCTAAGCACTGCATCCACAATCCGGAATAATGAGGTGAAGATCTCCCCTTTGGCCCACGGGATACCAAGGAACCGCCTAACGTGGATGTCTGCCAGCTGCTTCGGGTTATCGTAGCGGCTCGTTAACGTCACCCAAACTTTCTGGTACCCATCCGAATACAGGCCGCCGATGAGTGGGACATCCTCTACTCGTATGGCCTGTCGCAGCTTGCCCCGCTTGTAGGCTACCGGGTAATCCTCCTCGTGAACTAGGATCACGAACGCGTCCTTAAACGTTAGCCAATTATGGAGGGACCCGTCGAAGCTTGGGATGGTTAGCGGGTCTAATTTCATATCCCCCGGTAATTTCAAATGCCTCCGACTGGACGGACTGGTCCGAGGGGGACTCCTCGGAAGCAGCCGCTGCAGCCAGCATGTACAGCGACTCGACCTCATCGAACAAGGTCGAGTGCGCTAGCAGGATCCCGTCTCCAAGCGCCGCCCGAGCCAAACTCGCGCGGGCCGTCAAGAACTGCTGTCAGTGTTCCTCCAAGGAGCTGGAGAGTCGCTCTATCGTGAAGGCGTCGAGCTGAAGGTCCGGCGTCGTGATCCGATCATAGAGACGCTGGATGGCCCTCTGCTCCAACATCCTCACGTTCAAATCCACCATGGCCCGGAATGATGTTTATCGCGAGTAATTCAAAGAGGCACAGATAGCGTCGAGCGAAGGCGCTTGAAGATAATCGACTCGCGCCCAAACAATACGGCCGATCGACGACGCGCGTGTTACGAAGCCACGCCACGAAGGTACGAACACGCGCAGGGTCGAACGAACCGGGACTGCCGACTCTCGCGGAACACGCCGAAAGGTGCGTACACACACGCGCACCGAGTCAAATTAACGTGCCGAGAGCCACGAGGACAATACGCGATACTAACACGAGTATGAGGCGCGAGACCTCGCAGGAGGCGCCAGAAAGTGTTATGGAAGCAAAAGGGCTCCGGCGCAGTTAAATAAACCAAATAAGACAGCGTTTCAACAATATATTTTACAGTATTTACGTGTAACAGTAGGTGCTATTTAAAAGGAGGTTGTTTTCGCTTTTTCCCGTGGTCCGAATCGGCGGACCACAAGTGTACCCGATGAAGGAAATGTTAAACCGTAGAACAATTAAAATCACTTTATTCTAACTTTGTACCATGGATTATTTACAAATAACAAGTTAACAGAAGAATGTATGTTACCGTCCGCCGCGATGTTCGGTGATGCACTCTCTGGAGGTGTGATAGACAGGTGGGAAGGGAAGGAAGGTAGCGTTGCACACGGCCATACGGGCAGAGCTGAGAAGCGGCCAGTATTAGTTGTACTGGCCATTCGGGATTCTCAGAACTACGGGAAGGCGGGTACGCTGCACACGGCCCGATCGTGCAGGGACGGGAAACGACCAGCACTAGATGTACTGGCCATTCGGGATTCTCGGAATCCCGAACAGAGGTGCCCAAGAAACACGACTCCTCGCCAAGCGCTGCACAAGAAGAGATCGACGCTAATGACGCGTAGACCGTCCGTATCGTCGGTAAAACCAAGCGGCGCGAAGTCGTACGCGTAGTGGCGTTAGGGCGAGGTTAGGTGCGCGTGTGGCTTCCGGCTCTAATGTCGCCTAGGCGCGGCAGCTCAGTCGATTGATTCTAAACAGTATTTGAACTCCGACTGTGGAACAACTCGATTTCGCATCCGTCCTCAACGTTGGTTGTCACGTTATTGAATTCAATTCTTTGCTGTTGTCGTTATTAACTACAAAATCAAATGATGATCGTTAAAAAGAAAAGTGTAAACGATGTGTCGCCGAGAGTATGATGAGAAAGTCTCGTTGCCTTGAGAGTGAGGCGCAGTCATCGTTCTACGTTGTAAACGATAGAGTTCTCTTTCGTCTATGAAGAACAAGTCTTCCGCCTGCTTTGCCCACGACGGATTACATAGTGTAGATTATACTACAGGAGATGCGATCATTCCCTGGGTTATTATCTGCTCGGCCGAGCTCCACGACGAAGCCATGTATTTCAATTGCAGACGTGAGCGAAGCGCATCTTCACTGGACAACCGGATCCTTCCGTACCGAACTGCACGGAATCATAGTATTTAAAGTGATCCGGCTCGACGAACACCGTTCCTCTCGTTATCACGACCGTTTAAAATGTCTGAACGTGAGGGATGTTCATTACAAGGAGCTGTGTTTGTTCGCGAAGGGAAAAGAACTAGTCGAGTGCTCGTAGAGGAAAATTCACGAAACTTTCTTGTCACTGAACAACAATCTCAGCAGAGAAGTACGTCTCTGCATTCGATACGAAATGTCTTCCCGAATTCAAAGACATTGACAAGAAAATCATCGCTCGAGTGGATGGTGAAATATATACCTCTTCTCACTCTTCTTCGCCGTCGTTAAAATTGCTAATGCTTCGTTGATCTTCGAGTGTGTGCGTTGTATCGGATTGTTATCCGAATGAGACGATGCGGCGGTGGTTTTGCCCGATCCGTATTTTTCTTCTGATGGCTTCTCTTCGCTTCCTCGTGCCTTCGACATCGAACAGCCGAGTACGCACGTATGGAATTTGACAGGATTTCTACTCATCCATCCTCTATATTAATCGAACGTGCTTCAAAATCGAATTATAAACGATCGCTTACGTCGTCGAGTTATTCGCCACGATCCTACGTGTAACGTACGGCACTCACGAAGATCGACAACAATTTCAACTTTCGAGACGTGACGAACGTTTGCGCGAAAGAGATGTATCGTGATGTACGACGTGAGAACCACATTCTGCAGTACTCTAGGACGGGTCATACCAGACGGTACAGACTGCATTCGACGATACACGAGGCACGAACCGAAGGATACGAGCACTCGATATTAATATACGAATCTTGCACATTCACAGCTTGTCTGTCCGAGTCACGTGTATCATCGTTTATGTTCGGGATTTATGGACGATAATGTGAAGAGAACAACACTCTCAGTACGCAGAACAAACAGTTTGTTTATTGTTCATAACGTATAGAATTAGTTTGATATGGACAGAAGATTGCAGGTGAGTGCAGAGATCTGGTCACATAAATGAATAATAGGACTGTCTTCACAGAACGCACGTCGAAGAATCCATAGCCGTCGAAGTGCATACTGTCCGAAATGTGTGTATCGACGCGGGCAGAAGCGATCGAACGTACAGACTTAAGTCGCATGACGCTCTGCAATAGTCAGTTTGTAAGATGCATACGGCGCCAATATTAAACGTTGATTATTCGGACAACGATATCTTCAGAATGAAGTACACACATAATACTGTCGTCACGCAGCGTCACTCCAAACACAGACAAAATGTGTATCTTCGTTGTCCCGCCACATTCTCTTCAATCGTTCGGATTCGCTGGGAGAATATTTTCGAAATGTATCACCGCACATCGTTAATTAGATCGTGGTCTTATAGTGGAAATCTATGCCGGCACGTCGGGCAACATTTGATTCTTCATCTGTCTGTAATTGTTTCGACATCCTGCCGTTGAAATGAGAATCTGCGTCGCCACGTCATGCAACACTTTGTTCCTCATCGATCTGTCTGTCGCATTCGTCTTGAATTACTTGGACATCTCGGTCTCGCGATGGAAATCCACGTTGATAAATCATGCGACACTCGGTTCTTCGTCAGTCTCACATTTATATTTAATTGCTTGGACGTCGCTGTCTTCGAATCAAAATCTACGTCGACGCAACATGCAGCGTTTTATCCTTCGTCAGTCTATCGCATTTATCCGCAATCATTTCGACGTCTTGCAATGGGAACGCATGACGATACATCATGCAACGCTTCTTCGTTCCGCATCAGTCTGTCACATTTATCCATGATTATTTATTGGTACGTGGCGTCGACATGTTTTCAAAACGCGTTACAAATCGTTAATTCGAACCGTAATCGATGGTTCTACACCGACGAATCAGGCGAAATTCTGTTCTCAAATCACGTATCTCTTCAATTATTCTTGGACACGGTGGTCTTGTTAATTGGGACCTTCGTCGACGCATCAGGCGACATTTTCTTCTTCGTCAGTCTTTGACGTTCATGTTTGACGATTTGAACTCTATATGAGGATATTTTCTACGTCGTGGTCTTGTAATCGGGGATCTACATCGGCACACCATGCAACGTTTGCTTCTTTATCAGTCTATCACATTCGTCTGTAATTATTTCGACATCTTAGTCTTGTAATGGGAATCCATGTCGACACATCAGGCAGTATTTGTTCTTCGTCAGTCTGTCACGTTTATCTGTAATTATCTAGACATCGTGGTCTTGTGACGGGAATCTACGCCGACACATCAGGCAACGCTCGGTTCCGCATCAATCTATTGCATTTATCCATGGTAATTCGTCGGCACGTGGCGTGGACATGTTTTCAAAACTTATTACAAATCGTTGATCCGAACAGAGTGTAATGGATGTCAACACCGACGCACCAGGCAAGATTCTGTTCTCCATCAGTCTTAATTGGGACCTTCGTCGATTCATCAATTTATCGCGTTCCTCTTTCATGATTTGGACTTTGTATGAGGTTATTTTCAAAACTACACCGTACATCTGTAATATTACATCGACGTGGTCTTGTAATTGGGATCTCTATATCGATACATCATGCAACGTTTGCTTGTTCATCAGTCTATTACATGTGTCCATGATTATTTTATTGAGATCGCCATATATTCAAAATGTATCATAAATCGTTAATTACAAATGCAATGAGTGTATCTACGTCAACACATTGAGCAACATGGGCCGAACACATTCTTGTATCACGTATGTATATAATTCTTTGGGACACGGTATGGTTGGTACAGGTATGGCATAATATACCGTATACCAGTACAGGAAATGCGGCGGAGCTGTTGAAGTTGGTCCGGTTGATGATGGTAGTGTCGTGTTGCGTTGTCCGGCGTTAGGGTCGTTGGCAAGTTTGACCCAGGCGCTGGTGGCCGGGGGCGGTGCTGGCACAAAGCGGTTTGGCTGCTGCTTGGGGACGCGCTCTGGTTTCGCAGTCTTTTCCAGATATGCTGCATATACTGGGCATAGGCGATGATTGGCGGTGTGAGGTCCCCTGCAGTTTGCACATGTGGCAGGGGTGTCAGGGGTTTTGACGCAGGTTGCGGTGGCGTGGTTTCCGGCGCATTTGACGCACCGGGGTTGCACGTGACAGTTTCCTGACGAGTGCCCAAATCGCTGGCATCGGTGACACTGTGTGACTCCTGGTCTCGTATTTACGCCAGTAGACCTTGAAATCAAACCGATGTGATACTGCCATGACCGCCCCGATCGGGGTTCCGTTAGTGAAGTCGATCTTATAAACTGGTATCATGCTAGCAGGATCGCTCAATTTATAAGCCCTGATGGCCGAGAGCTTGTTCTCGGCCAGAGCCTCAATTATCCTGTCCGGGTGGACGTCGGGTACGCCGCTGGCCACCAGCGTCAGGGGCTTGGTTTCCAGCGGCGAGAAGGAGTAGAATTGGGCCGCGTTGGACCCAGCCAGGTTCTTGCGGACGGCCTCGAAGTCCGCCAGGTTCTGGCACGAAATTTTCGTGCCAGTGCGGAGCGTCTTGTAGCGCACCTGGCCCGTAGTTATGGCCTTTATGGCGCGCGTGAACTCCAGCATGTCCCTCGGTTTGTCCCTCAACATGATGGGAGGAGGGGGTCTGGGTTTCTGCTGGGCAGCTGGTTGGGCGTTGGCAGCTGGGGCTGCTGATGTGGAGGCGGCGCTGTTGCCGCTTTCGGATGGGGCGGTGCTCGCCGTAGGTATTTCCGGCTGGGGGCCGGGAGCAAACAGGGCAGTGAATCTATTGGCTGTGAAAAAAGTCGAGGAAGAGGTTCCGTCGACTGTGGTAGTCTGCGGGGAGGCGGGCCTACTGGAGCTGGAGGCGGCGGTCGGAGAGGCACGTCCATTTCTCTTATTTTTAACTAGCGTGAACTCGGCGCCGATGTCGTCGGGTACGCTGGGAAGGGGTGGGTACGCTTTCTCCCTGTGTAGCCGGTGCTGCTGGTGCGGCGGGCGCCGGGGCGATGAGGGGCGCCGACGGTTTGGTTCCGGCCGAAGTTCCGGGTGCGCTGATGACTGTTGCTGTAGCGGCCTTGCGGGCTGCTTTGGCGGGTGCTTTGGTTGGCGGCGCCATTTGGGGCGGGGATAAGTTTTTTACTGGGATGCTGACGAGTTCGGTGGTACTCTTTCCTTTCAGGATGACCGGCTGGCCATCCTTTAGTATTTTACGGAAACGTGTCTTTCTCAAAACCGCCACATCAGGAGGCGAGGCGGTTGATGGGGAGTCCCGTAAGATGGAGGAAGCTGGAACGGTTAGTGGCCGTGGGCCTTGAGGATCTGAATGGAGCTGGATGCTCGTGGGGGAGGGTGCGCCACCTGGGGTAGCGGGTTTCGACATCTATGTCTATGAGGTGGGGGAGGAGGTATCTGACATTCCTGTCAGTGCTGGGATGTGGACATGCACAGCGAAATGTTTAATGTGGACGCAAAGACAGAACTATGTATGTTAAAGTATTGACGAGTTAACGGATTGACCCGGTCCCGGTAGCAAAAGACGTAGCGGGTGCTGCGGGCGGTGCCCGTGTGGGGAAGGTAATTTGGGTGGGGGTCAGTACCTGCTGTGCTGACGACACTGTTAAGGTGTTGGGCGCCGAGGAGCTGCTTGGAAGTTACTGCCTCTGGACCCCGGTACTGGCTCCCATCGCTGGGAACTGCTGCAGGCATTGCAGAGCTGGTGGTGGCGGCGACGGTCCAGTTGGCGTCGGGATGACAGCTGGATTTCCAGCGGTGGTGCCGGGCGGGAGTCTGACCCAGGCACTGGTGGTGGGTGGTGGCGCCGGGACGAGACGCCTCGGCTGCTGAGCGGCTTCGTTGTCTGCCTTGTTGTTCTTGGCGGCATATTCAGCGTACACCGGGCAGAGCCGGTGGTTTGCCGTATGCGGCCCACCGCAGTCGGCGCAGGTGGCCGGTGTGTCACGTGGTTTGACACACGTGGCTGTTGCGTGGTTCCCGGCGCATTTCACGCACCGAGGTTGCACGTAGCAGTTGGTGCCAGTGTGCCCAAAGCGTTGACAGCGTCGGCACTGGGTGACGCCGGTGCCCTTATACTTCCTCCAGTAGACCCTGTAATTGAACAGGAAGGAGGTCGCCATGACGGCACTCATGGAGGTGCCGTTGGCGAAGTCGATCTTGTAGAGCGGCTGCCAAGGGTTGGCTCCGCTCATTTTGTAGACCCGCTGGGCCGTGAGGTTGGCTGCTGCCAACGCTTGTATGAGCCTGTCCGGGTGAACATCCGGCAGGCCCCTGGCTACGAACACCACCGGTTTCTTGTCCTGTGGCGTGAAGGAATAGAATTGCGCTGTGCCTGAGCCAGCTAGGTTCTCCCTGACGGCCTCGTAGTCCGCCAGGTTGCTGCACGAGATCTTCAAACCTCGCCGCAGAGTTTTGTAACGAACACGCTCGGTGGTGATTTCCGCAACGTGGTTGCCGAATTCTAAAGCGTCTCTAGGCTTGTCCCTCAGCATAATGGGCGGAGGGCGCCTAGGTTTCCGCTGGGGTGGGGGGAGTGCATCGGCAGCTGGGGCTGCGGTTGTGGAGGCGGCGCCGGTGACGCCGCTGTCGTCTTTCTCAGTCGGGACCGTGCAAGCTGAGGGGATCTCCGGCTGTGGGCCAGGTGCAAACAGGGCGGTGAACCTGTTTGTTGTGAAGACCGCCGAGGTACCGTCGACGTTGGCGACTGCCGCCTGTGGAGAGGCGGGTCGGCTTGAGCTGGTGGAGGCCGGTGAGATACGCCCACTCTTTTTGTGTTTCACCAGCGTATACTCGGCGCCGATGTCGTCGAGCTCGCTGTGAGGGCGAGATTCTTCAGGTCCCGGCGAAGTCGGGGCAGTGGATGCGGCGGGAGCCGGGGCGACGGGGACCGTCGATGTTGTGGGTCCGGCAGCTGTGCCGGGCGCGCTGACGGCTGCTGGCGTTGTGGACTTGCGAGTTGCCTTGGCGGCCGTTTTGGTAGGCGGCGCCATAGGACGTGGTGGGCTCGCGGAGGGGACGTTTACGATCTCCGTGGTGGTTTTGCCTTTTAGGATGACCGGTTGGTCATCCTTAAGAATCTTCCTAAACCTGGTCTTCCTTAGTACCGCCACATTAGGAGGAGAGGCGGTTGAGGGAGTCTCTCAGGACAGAGGAGGCCGAGACGGTCAGTGACCGTGGATCATGAGGACCGGGACGGAGCGGGGTGCTCACTGCGTGGGGTGTAGCAGGTTCCGTCATTAATGCTTACGCGGAAGGGGAATTGACATTTCTGCCAGACGAGGAATCACATATATATAAGCGAAGAGAAATACCGTAGGCGCGGCCAGAAGCGAGACAGATACTAGTTGCGGTTGCGAAAAGTCAAAGCACCAAAGAACAAGGCAGCCGGCACACCGAACAAAAGCCAGATGCAGTGGTGAAAGCAAAAATAAATTGTTTGTTACAGTACCTGGTGATGAACTGCTGCATGCACTCGACACTGACACGAAAAACCCGGAAAAATCGAAAAAATCTTTTATTTATTTCTATGTATTGAGTCACCGAGTCACTGAGTTTAACCGAACTGAATATCACACTGCACCGAACACTGCATACTGGCCTACTAGAAAGAAAGAAAAGAAAAGAAAAATGATTTTATTGATATGAATAAAATACATCTATGCGTTGTACACATGATGGGTGGGGTGTGAATCCGGTGTCTTAGCCGCAGCTTTTAACCCGGGAATAGTGGAGGACGGTGTTGGGTACTGAGATTCTTGGTGGATCTGAGGATTGGATGCCGGAAAAAAGTTTCAAAAAACCGGCGAGAGGAGTGTACTTTTACTTACAAACTAGATCTTACAGACTAACATGCAGCTTAACTAACTTGGTACTAACAAACAAAAACAGAGAACAGAACAAATGCAAAAAACATAATGACATAACAGAACGTAATAACAAAACAAGACAGAACAAAAAATATAACAAAAAATAACAAAATGCATAATAGAACAGAATAAAACAATCAAACGAGACTTAACAAAACAAAAAACCGAACAAAAACACTACATTATGACTCGGCTAGAGACAGCCGAGGTCAGTTCGACAGACCTCAGCGTGGAGCTGGGTCAAGCGTCATTTCGCGGCCGAGATTGTTTTTCGCGCACTGTGCCACACAGGCGGAGGTGATCTGGCGGATCTTGAGTTTATCGCGCACAATGGGTGTGTTCGCGAACACAGAACACAGGAATGTTTCTGGGTCGCGAAACGAGTGAGAACCTTTGCATGAGCGCACTACGAGGCCATGTCTTCGAGACGGACTTCTTGCGGAAGACGCTTCTTCCGCGCCGTCTTCGAAAGTGTCCACCACGCCTTCGGTAGTGGTTCGTTGGTGCGCTTAACATACACGCTGGTATGCTTGGCGCACCTCTTGATGTGGTTCCGGTATAGGTCGTCCACGTGGTCAGCGATGCGCTCGAGCTTGCACAGGCGGTGCAGCTCAGCGATGGGAGTGTCTGCCGGGGATCCAGTGATCTGCCGCAGGCAGTGATTCTGGAGGACTTGAAGCTTCCTCCAGGTGGTCTTGCAGACTGGCAGCCATACCGGGGCAGCGTAGAGGAGGGTGGAGCGAATGCAGGCCTTATAGACGTGGATTTTGGCCGCAAGTGGGATGTTCACGGATCTCAGGATGCTGGATAACTGGAATTTTGCTACTCTCGCCTTGGCCAGTCTGTCGTTGGCGGCGGAGGTGAAGGTGAGTTTGTGATCCAGGAGGAGGCCGAGGTAGCGTAGCCTGTTCGACGTGCGGACGACCTCTCCCTGGAATTTGATACCGAGAGGCGGGGCGTAGCCTGTTGAGAAGACTATCGCCTCGGTCTTGGAGCCGTTGACGCGGATCTTGTTTTTATTGAAATAGGCGCTTGTTTGGGCGAGAGCAGTCTCCATGCTACGCAGAGAGGTAGCCACGGAGTTTTTGAGGGAAGAGGTGAACAGGGCGGTGTCGTCAGCGTAGAAGGCCCTGTTAATGGAAGTTCGGAGCTTCGGGAAGTCGTGGATGTAGAATGTGAACAGGAGTGGGCCCAGGACACTGCCCTGGGGTACTCCTGCTGGAATGGGAATGAGGTCGGAACGAGACCCATCTGAGTCGACGTAGAACTGACGCTGGTTCAGGTAGGAATGGATCGTTTTGACTAGGTAGGTCGGGACTAGTCGTTGGTCAAGCTTCCACACAAGGTGGTCAAGCCAGACCGAGTCGAAAGCTTTCTCGATGTCAAGCGAGACAAGCAGTGTGGGGCGTCTGCGTTTCAGGTCAACAGTTACATGTCTGGTGATCCTGGCAAGTTGGTGGGTTGTTGAGTGTTTTTTCCTGAACCCAAATTGTTCAGGAGGGATGATATTAAAGGCATCCAGGTAACTCTGGATGCGGGAGTGAATGGTGCGCTCGTAAAGTTTACTGAGGGCAGGTAGGAGGCTGATTGGCCGGTAGCTGGAGGGGTTGGATTTAGGCTTACCGGGTTTGGGGATGGGTATGACCTTAGCAGTCTTCCAGTGCTGCGGGAAGTGGTTAAGGTCCATGGCGGCGTTGAAGACGCGCACCAGGTACGAGATGGCGAGGCGGGGAAGGTTCCTCACCATCTGATTTGCAATGCTGTCCTGGCCTGTGACTTGCGGTTTTTCAACGCTTTGATGAGCCCATTCAGCTCAGCGTTGGTCGTCGGCGTTGCACACGGCGACGGGGGGAGTGCAGCCAGCTTGGCTACGGCAGCAGTGACTTTGCGGTCATGGGAAGGATTCCCCAGGTGTTGGGATATGGTGTGGACATTGGCGAAGGCTCAGGCAATTGCCTCGGCTCTCCCGGCTTGTGTGGAGACAACACCCTGGTCGGGGATGAGTGCGGTGGGGGGGTCCCGGTGGGCCCGCAGTCTCCTGACCAGGGGCCAGACAGTGTTGTTATTGTCCTGAAGGACCTTCAGGGCGTGCTGCTCCCACTGAGCGGAGCGATCGGCCTTAATGGCCTCGGAGATTAACTTGGAGAGCCGGTTCAATTCGGTCTTGTGGCGCGGATCACGAGTGGCTTTCCATAGTTTCTTGGCGCGATATCGAGAACTTAGGAGGTCCTTGATCTCGCGCGAGGGCCGATATTGACTTGATGGTGGTCTACGCACCTTCGGGATGTGCAGGTCCGCCGCCTGCTTCATGGATTTCTCCAGAGTTCTGACGCAGCTGTCGACATCGGCAGCGGTCAGAAACTCTCCCGGAAGGCAGATCGACTGGTTGAGCGAGCTTTTGAAGCCCTTCCAGTCTGCCTGGCTGAAGTCGTACGTAGGTTTCAACCTAGTAGCCATTTTGTACATCCGGTCAATGGTGATGAGAACCGGGATGTGGTCTGAGCTCGGGCCTTCGACGGTTTGAAGGCTGAGGGGGTGATTTTCTAGGTTCCTTACGAGCGCAAGGTCGATGGTTGAGGGGTTTTGGTCCGGACGGTCGGGGTAGTGGGTGTAGTCCGGAGGGTAGTGCAGGATCAATGGAGTCAGTGTCTCGTCCAGAAACTTAAATAGCTTGCGGCCATTGTCGTTAATGGAGAGACAGTTCCAGGAGAGGTGGGTAGCATTGAAGTCACCTACAATGCACGTGGGGGTGTCCTGGGAGGCAAGTATGTCCAGGTGGTGAGTGTCAAGTTTGGTGACGTACAGTCCGTTTATTTTGAGTCGGGGTCTGCCGTCTATTTGGACATTAATATGTTCGGTGGGGATGTCCGAGTCAGGGAGTCGTACGTGCGGGATGTCGCGTTTGACTAGCATGACTAGCCCTCCGCCCCGCGTGGGTCGGTCACGTCGGTGTACGTGGTAGTTCGGTATGCGTAGGGTATACCTAGCGGAGAGGTTGGTTTCGGTAATGACGGCGACGTCGGCGTCATGGAAGGAGAGGAGTTGTAGCGGGTCGGGCTTCTTGTTAAGAATGCCCCCCCTGGATATTGAAGTTAATTATTTTTAGTTGAGGGGTGAAGGTGGCGGCTTAAGGGAACAGCATCTGGAATTCGTTGAGAGCGCTAATTCTCTCGAACGGTCCAGTTGCTACTAGGAGCTTGGAAGTGAGGGTGGTGAGGGCTTTGCCGAGGGATTTGAGGTCGACGAGTGACCCCAGAAGCCTCAGCTGAGTGATGCAGAGATCGAAGTCTGAGGTGATCTCTTGCATAGAGGAAGCGTCAGCGGTCGCAGAAGGGTTGCGGCCCAGAGGGGGTGCTGCGGGCGGTGCCCGAGTGGGGAAGGAGATTTGGGTGGGGGTCGGTACCTGTTGTGCTAACGGCACTGTTGAGGTGTTGGGCGCCGAGGAGCTGCTCGGAAGTGGCTGCCTCTGGGCTCCGGCTCTGGCTCCCATCGCCGGGAACTGGTGCAAACATTGCAGTGCTGGTGCTGGCGGTGACGATCCGGTTGGTGTCGATGCAGTTGCTGGATTACCAGCGGCGGTGGCAGGCGGGAGCCTGACCCAGGCACTGGTGGTAGGAGGCGGCGCCGGGACGAGACGTCTCGGTTGCTGGGCTGTGTTGTCAGCCTTGCCGTTTTTGGCGGCATACTCCGCGTACACCGGGCAGAGTCGGTGGTTGGCAGTATGCGGCCCACCGCAGTTTGCGCAAGTGGCCGGTGTGTCGCGTGGCTTTACGCACGTGGCCGTTGCGTGATTCCCGGCGCATTTTACGCACCGGGGTTGGACATAGCAGTTTGTTCCGGTATGTCCGAAGCGTTGGCAGCGACGGCACTGAGTGACACCAGTGCCCTTGTACTTCCTCCAGTAGACCCTATAATTGAATAGGTAGGAGGTCGCCATTATGGTGCTCACGGGGGTGCCGTTAGCAAAATCAATTTTGTAGAGCGGCTGCCAAGGGTTGGCACCACTCATTTTATAAACCCGCTGGGCCGTGAGGTTGGCTGCTGCCAACGCTTGTATGAGCCTGTTCGGGTGAACATCCGGCAGGCCCCTGGCAACGAACACCACCTGTTTTTTGTCCTGCGGTGTAAAGGAATAAAATTGGGCTGTGCCTGAGCCAGCTAGGTTATCTCTGACGGCCTCGTAGTCCGCCAGGTTGCTGCAGGTGATCTTCAGACCTCGCCGCAGCGTCTTGTATTGGACACGCTCGGTTGTAATCTCCGCAACGTGATCTCCGAATTCGAGGGCGTCCCTAGGCTTGTCCCTCAGCATGATGGGCGGAGGGCGCCTAGGTTTCCGCTGGGGTGCGGGGGGTGCATCGGCAGCTGGGGCTGCGGATGTGGTGGCGGCGCCGGTGACGCCGCTCTCTTCCTTCTCAGTCGAGACCGTACTCGCCGAGGGGATCTCTGGCTGTGGGCCAGGTGCGAACAGGGCAGTGAACCTGTTGGTGGAGAAAAACGCCGAGGTACCGTCGACGTTAGCGGCAGCCGCCTAAGGAGAGGCGGGTCGGCTGGAACCGGTGGAGGCCGGCGAGGTGCGCCCGCTCTTTTTACGCTTCACCAGCGTGTATTCGGCGTTGATGCCGTCGAGCTCGATGTGAGGGCGAGGTTCTTCGGGTCTCGGCGAGGCCGGGGCAGCGGATGCGGCAGGTGCCGGAACAGCGGGTGCGGCGGAGGCCTGGACGACGGGGGACGTCGATGTGGAGGGTCCGGCAACAGTGCCGGGCGTGCTGACGGCTGTGGATGTTGCGGCCTTGCGGGTGGCCTTGGTGGCCGTTTTGGCAGGCGGCGCCATTTGACGTGGCGGACTCGCGGAGGGGACGTTCACGATCTCCGTAGTAGTTTTGCCTTTTATGATGACCGGCTGGCCATCCTTGAGGATCTTCCTAAATCTGGTTTTCCTCAGTACCGCCACATTAGGAGGAGAGGCGGTTGAGGGAGAGGGGTCTCTTAGGACAGAGGTGGCCGAAACGGTCAGTGACCGTGGCTCATGGGGACCGGGACGGAGCTGGGTGCTCACTGAGTGGGGCGAAACAGGTTCCGACATAAATGCTTACGCGGAAGGGGAAGGGGAGGTTGACATTTCTGCCAATGGAGGAATCACATATATGTATAGGCAATAGGGATACCGTGGCGCAGCCAGAAGCGAGACAGATCTAGTTGCTGGTGATGAGACTGCTGGATGCACTCGACACTGACACTGTTTGCACTGTTCACTGAATTGAGTTTAAGATTAAAAATTAATAATTAAAATTCTTAAAAATTTTAAGAATTTAAAATTTAAAACTCAAAAATTTAAAAATTTAAAATTCAAAAAATTTAAAAATTAAAAAATTAAAATTAAAATCAATACTTGAAAATAATATTGATATTATTGATATTGATATTAATTAGATTAAGTCCAAGAAGTAAAGTTTTTTAAAAATAAAAAGAGATGAAATAAAATGAAATGAAAATAAAATTTAAAAATTATGAAAAAATTATGACAAGTCACTATAACTATAACCGAACTGTATGTTACTGCACTAGACACTGTGTACTGTATGCTGCGCACTGTGATCCACAGGCTGAAGCAGTGGTGGTGGTGGTATAACAATGCTCGAGCGGTGGGAGCTGCTGCTCCGTCAGACGTCCGCTTCTTTCGGCTGCTTGCTTCGGAATGATGGCCTACTAATAGAAAATAAAATAAAAATGAATTTTATTAATCTGAATCTTAATACAGGGCCGGGTTTGGCCTTATGATAATGGTTTCGTGCGGTGCCCTACCTCTCGGTATAGATCCGCATTTGTGGTGTGTGGACTCTTTGCGCAAAGCATACTCTTCCATTAGTACAATATTTATTATCAAACGATTTGATCATATTTATAATACCATTTCTCAACTATTTTTTCTGTTAGTTGTGTACGCATAGGTTCTATTTTACTAGACATTTATGGGTTATATTTAGTAAATTACTGAAAATATCAAAATACAAACAAATACGATATTAATAATAATAAATACTTAGCAACATTTTGAAATAAATAAGAATCTGGTAGTAAACGTTTTTTTTGATAATATTTAATTTGAATTGTTAAACATTTTATATATATATATATATATATATATATATATATATATATATATTAATATTTTCGACCGCTTACTTTATTATTATTTTTTTGTTGTAGAATTGATCTTCATATTTTATTTATTATTTTTGTAATCAGTTAATGCATGTTTACATATATTAATCTCTTTCAGACAAATTTGATTTATTCGATTTGTGTTTGAATTTTATTAGGTCGATAGGAAAATAATTATGGTTCATGACCTTCAAATTCATAATGAAAACCATAATTATTTTCCTATCTAATAATTTATCTCAAGCCTATTTGTATGATAAGCAGAAAATGGTTGAAGTAGGTAAAAAAAGCAGCAGCTCTAAAAATGTAATATGAAGAATAGTTGCAATAGGATTGTCTATTAAGTTAACACAGTATGTAACTATTTCATAATCGGTTTAAAAATTAAATTATTTTTAGATATTTTATTTACAATTACGTTATAGTTTTTGTTTAAATTTAAAATTGAAGGTAAATAATAACAGGATTGAAATTATTAGTCCTGCAGGTATAAAAATAAAGAAACTTGTTTCAGTTCTTCGAGTTTTAGATACTTTATTAGAGATTTAATAGTGTAAAAAATACAAACACAAAGGGAAAATATCTAAAGATGATTCATGAGATGGAACCTGTGGAAATTCGTACAAATAATTTTTTTTTGGTGAAAAATTTTAATTCGTTATCATTTTTGATTATTGATTATGCGTATTTCGATCGCAATGTTTTTGAGTGCCAAGGTATTGAAAAAATGATAAGATTTTTTTTACTTGTGAGCTTTGAAGATGATAGCATCGTTATCGAAATGTACATAAGTAATGATCAGTAATGATTTATATTGGACAGAAAAAAAATGTGGTTTGTGAGATGAAAAAAGAATAACTCACTTGCGAAATTCAATTAGTCACAGTGCAAACAATTGTATTGTTACGAAAATTTACAATGGAAACAAAAATTAAATGGTTATGAAAAAATATAAAATTGATATGACAAGAATGTGAAAATAATGTAATTATATTTTGAATTAATGTGTAATTTTTATTTCAAATTAATTTATTAATTAGGCGAGAAGAAATCCTACTCAATATCTAGTTTTTTTTTAAAAAAATAATGGATTATTAATTGAAATTAAATGTATTAGGTTGGTTGAAAAATAATTGCGGTTTATGATGATTTTAATAATATGCGGTATTTGATAAATTAATATAGCTTTTCAGGTTGTTAGAAAAATAATTGCGGTTTATGACCTTTAAATTCATATACAATTTTTCTCTTTTTCAATTTTCCTGTTTTAAATGGTCCAAAACTGTTGTACGATTAACGCCTAAATTTTGTGCAAAGTCTCGAATTGTCGTGCATGGTTCTAATTCAACTAACGCCTTCAGTTAGTCGTTATAAACTGAAGAAGGACTCCTGGGACCTTAACCATCTTCAAGGCTCTCGTTTCCAGTACGACATTTTTGAAACTACCACTGCACCGTACGTTTCTTAATAACACTCACACCAAAAACATCGTTTAGTTTTCGAGAAGTTTCTGCTGTTTTACCACCCTGTTTTCAACTCATACAAAAAATGATCTTATTTGCTTCTTTTCCACGCATAATTCAATAGCCCAATTTGAAGCAAAATTAATAATAAAACCAAAGTCCATATTACCAAAGTATATACTGAAAAATACATTTTGAAATGATATTAACACTTTCACGGCGGGCGTTCAAGATGCGAGACTCGTTATTCGCGGGTACTTTTTGCAGTCACTTAGGCGGCAGCAACCGATCTAAAACGCATTTATGATAATTGATTTTAGTCCACTTTTTGGTTTTTCAAAAAATTATGTATTTAAAATGATATTGATCGGCTCGATCTACACCTTTCATATATTTATTATATTCTACTACACATGCCGACTTCTTTTGTTCCTTTCGGAATTTGTAACATTAATTGTATTTGCAGAATGTAAATTGTTGATATCTTAAGTAAAATCTGTTTTTTTTCGTCTTCCATTCTTGCACCAGAACATTCTTTTTTCTACGGAACATTGTAGAGTTTTTCTCTAATTTTAACATTTTTTAGACAAGCTGGAACACCTCTATTCTTCCTTATAGTTCGGTACACACCTGTTCTATTTTGTAATAATCCTTATGCGACTTGTTTACTGTTTCAGTAATTATCCATATAGATATATGGATAATTATTATAATACGCTATACATTTATGAATGGGTTTAATAATGAATATATAGTCGTATTCAGTGTATATCCTTGTGGGTAATATACTTCAAAATTGAAAGCATATCCTGTGATACTTTCATTGATCATCGCATCAATATTTCGTATTCTGTGATTTTGGCTGGATTGTATGTTCGAAATGAGTCTTCCCCTCCAAAGTATGATGCTTTCATCAAGGAGCAGTTCTTTTTCTGGTTTGTATGCTGATCGAAATTTTTCTTGAATATATATATACGAACAGGTTTAATTTTGTCTAATCTGTCTTTGCAATTTTCATTATTGCTGAAGTACCAGTATCTCCTTATCTGACGGAATCTGTCTCTGCTCATTGTATCACCGAAGCTAGGTATGAAGTAATGGATATGTGGATCAGTAATAATCTATCTCAGATTTTTTCACAAAACCTATTAGAATGATAAGGCCAATAATTTTTTTCATTTCTATATTGCTAATGTCAGCCTAACCTTTCGTTTTATTTATTATCCTGTAGAAGGATTATACTTGCCACTAGCGATGGACATAGTCATTTTTATCTCGACCTGTACTTTAAATAAACATTCGATATCATGTTCGGTATAGATTGACATGAGAATGATTACATAGACACCTGACACCCCCCGTGAAAGTGTTGATATGAACACGATGAAATGACACTTTCGTTAAAAAAGATTATGGTTAGAATTCAGAAACCAAAGACCGTAATTATTTTTCTACCAACCTAATATTTATTAAATTTTATTTTTACTGATTTTTATTTTAAATGTATTTTGCAAGATTTTTATCGAAAAATCAGCTGAAATTAATTTTATTCTAGTAATAAACACTTGAATATTTGCCAAGCAGTTCTTTTTTATAATTTTTGAACTTAATGCCTGATCATTTCCTTTGGGTTGTCTTTAAACATACAAGAAAAATTATATCGAGACATGTCGCATTTTATAGTTTTTTTCTAAAAATTAAGTATTTATCTACCATACCATATCATCCACCATTAAATTTATCCAATTGGTCTCGGATTGCAGAAATGTTAGACATAAGCTTTGAATTAAATTCGCGACTCAATTTTTAAACTTCCGTTATGCTTACTATTTCTCTATCAGAATAAAAAGAAATGGTTCTTCAAAATAAACGAAAGATTGTAAAACTACAAGAAATGTAGCAAAAGAATCACCACATTCGAGACCAAACAGTTATTTTAATTAAACCGTCACCATCGTCATAATATTCGAAGACAAACGATATAAAAATCGATTACACGAATCAATTTCGCATCCGAAAGAAATGTCAAGAGAAAATTCATTCTTTCATCGCTCGGATAGGTGTAACTACGAAATCATTACAACCATCTGTTCGAAATGGAGTAACGTTTAATGCGAAAATACTGTGAATGGCGGGTACAAATTACTGAATAAACTATGCGAATATGCTTTTTCCGTGCACATTTAATCATACTTAACGGCCGTAAAAACGTATTTTACTACATAAGTATGTATCCGGCTGACGGGAATTATAATTTATAAATTAAACGTTTCGTCTCATGCAAGAATTATAATAGTTGTAAAAGTTTTTCGATCTCTAAATGAATAATGTATTTGAAGTGAAGAAGTACGTTACTATTTTACGTGACCTGTTTAAAAATTGATACAGGCTTTCTTAACAAGGAGTATTATATGCTCGCGGTGTCTTTCTTTAATTAGTACAAAATGCGGAAGTGGTTCAGTTATGAATAGTAGTTTAAGTAGTGTAGAAACCATGTTTTTAAAACAACTGTTAAAAGTTTTATTATCATTCGTGTTGGATTAGTTCAAATATTATGTCAAGTCATAAATAAGTCATATACTTTAAAAACAAATTCTACGACATTTCGAACAGACATTTATTTAGAAATTATTTATTGAATTAGAATAATTTTTATAGAATTATTTCAAGTCAATGTTCGGAGATGCATTAAAGAAACACATTTAGGTATAAGAAGTAGTGATAAATAGAGAAGATTCATTTTGAAAAGAGTTAGATTTTTCTGTACAGAGGACACACTGAAAATAATAGCATTGACATTGAAATGAGAATAAGTAACAATCAAAAACGACCAATAATTATTTATTAAATATTTTAGATAAGAAAAATGATGGTTTATGAGGTGAAAAATTCATTTGTGAGAGCATAAAATTCTATTTTATTAGGTGTAAAGATTAATCCGGTGTCTTTACATTGAATTAATCATAACCCTATTTTATTGGGTGGGTTAATAGGTATTGTCGGATTTTTCGTTTATGCTGCTTTAAAACAAAAAACAATTCGTAACCTATAAAATGCATGAACAGATTAAAAGCTGAGGCTCTGATGTGCAATTTAAAAATCATTATATTTAATTAATTTTTTTAGTGTTTTTCTTGTTTTGTAGCTAATAAACCAAAAGATGTATTTTTGTGCAATTATCCTTTTTATTTTCACAAAGGTAAAAATGCGGTATAAACAGCAAAAAGATTTTCTAATGTGCATGATGATGATGCTGTGAATGAAAGAATGGTGCAAAAATGGTTTAAAAAGTTTCGTAATACAGATTTTACTCTTATCGATGATAAACGCTCGGGGAAACCTACCAAGATTAATAACGATCAAATCTCTTCGGTCCTAATTGAAAATAATCCACTGCTATACCTGAAGAGAGACTGTTGAAATGTTTCCTGAATATCAAAATCCAGCGTTGAGAATTATTTGCATCAATCTTGGTATGGTTTCCAGGCATGATGTTTGGGTTTCGCACAATTTTAAGCGAAAGAGAATTTAGCTCGAATTTCATCATGCAGATTCATTGCTAAAATGCGATAAGGAACGAAACATTTTGAGGTGGCTTGTTACTGGAGCTTAAACATGGATTGTCCACAATAATTTAACATGAAAAAAGAAGTAAATGCTACTATTTATGAATGTGGGATTGGAAAGTGGTATTGTTTTTGTGAGTTCCTATCGCTTTATAAAATTATTAACTCTGTTAAATACTGTTCAGAACTGGATAGACTGAAGAAGAACATTAAGGAAAAACGATCAGAACTTTCCAACAGGAAAGGAGGAGTAGTTTTCCACCAAGATAAAGCAAGGCCACACGTATATTTACAGAATCGGAAAAAATGAGCGAGCTGAATTAGGGGAAGTCCTTATTTATTCACTATATTCATCGGACTTAGCAATTCATTAGATTTTTACTTATTTAGTTAATAAAGTTTTCTTTGATTCTTCAGAGGCCTGTAAAATGCATGTTCCAAGATTTTTGCTGAAAAAGTATGAAAATTCTGGGAGTGATGGTATTATGAAACTAGCTATAAGGTGGTAAAAATTCATTGATCACAATGGTTAATACATTATTTTAAAAGTTTTCTTACATTAAAAAAATGCTCCTGGGTTTCTTATCGACAAATCCGACACTTATTGGTCAATCCAATAAATTAAATATTTTATTATTGTTTTAGGATTTTAAAGTGATAACCTTAACACTTTAAAAACTATATCTTGGTCAAGCAGTTAACAAACCACATAAAAACGGTAGTGAACATGATGGCGTCCGAAAAGAAGTAGCATATTAGGAATTGCATATTTTCGCATTAGTAGTTTGAAAAAATATTCTCAAGCTGCGGGAATGATTTTTTCAGTTTTGAAAAAGAAGATGTTGTGACGTATAGAATAAAACAAAAATGATAGAATAGTGAAAGAGATCCGAAAATGCATTATGATTTCATCTGGCTCATAGCTTTGCTTAATCTTTTTTTCGACAAAGGGGATTCATCGAATTACCGAACAGACGGAGTAAAGTTATGTAAAATAATGGGGGATGTTTTGATGATTGAAATATATTCTATTTTTCTCTGTAAAAATCGTTTTCTATAAAAAGGACACTTTGAATTAATTTGAACACCTAATATTTTATGTATAAGAAAACAAATCCCATTGCAATTAATAAAATGTCAATATGTAATGAATCACCTGAATGTTTCATAGAGGAAAACTCCTACACTGTGACCATTTTTAGACCAACAAGATTTGATATTCAAAGTGGCAGACAAGTAAATGCAAAATTGATTTAGGGGAGCTGCGTGCAGACGATTGTCTGATCGCTCAACAACTTTGGCCTAAATGATTTGTTTGTGCATTTTTTACAATATCGCATGTTCTTTTAAATTAACAATATTGACATGATTTTATTTTAAAATTAGTTGTGTAATTATCACCTGTAATCTATTTTTGAAGTGTTTTCTGTATTATTTTCTATATTTTATAAGTTGATTAAAATTATAATTTGTCATTTAACTAAATTCACTTTCGTCATTGATTTAACATTTTAAAAACTCATTAAGTTTTATGAAAACGTCGAGTAATTGATTAATAATAAATGATTAATCATTTAAAATTCTGCTATTTCAGGCGTTAGTTTTGTTTGTGAAGATTAGAAATTGTTTCTTTTTTCAAAATCATAAGAGTTTACTTTTAAAAATTTCTTTCTCATCCTTGGTTCCTCAATTTTCTGTCTCCAGATATCCCTTTGCCTATCAGTTCTCCAGTTCCTTAATCTTAATAGTTCTGCATCCTTTCTCTATATTGTCCTTTCCATATTCTGTGCATCCTTAGCCATCTGAGCTTTGGTTTGCCCAGAAATCTTCTTCCACCTGGTTGTCCATCCAAGGCTTTTTTGGTACTCTTGAGTCCGGCATCCGCTCGGTGTGACTTGATCATCGCAGACGGAATATTTTTATAAAGACCAATCGTTTTGGTTCCTTTATAGATTTTATATAATTCGAAGTTGTAGCGTCTTCTCCATATACCTCTCTATCTAAGTTTACTGGGTTTTCCTAAATATTCTTCCTCAACATTCTTTCTTTTCAACGGTGTTCAACATTTCCTGCGATCTTAGCTAACATGATCCACACTTCACCTCCCTATAAGATATATAATAGTACGGATGAGGGCTTTATGAAAATCAGATTTATTGGTCTTCCCTAAGTGCATGATTTTTGAGATTTCATTATGAGTAAGAGCACGAAATATATTCTATTTACTGGGCTGATATTCGTTTTTAAACTTTTTGACATTCCTCATTTTCACTGGTGATGTTTGAACCAAGATATGTGTGAAATTGTTTACAACCTCAAATTGTACCAATCATCGATGGTAACGTTTTATCCTTTCTGCGTCTTCTATTTTGCAGCATTAGTTTGATTTTATTTCCATTTATTTTAAGGTCAGTGTTCATTGTTGTAGCGGTCTCAAGGGGCCTAAAGATTTCTTTAGTGCTAATATAGAAAGCTTGCCATGATGATGTGGAGTCATCGGGCATATTCTGCTATTTGTTATGCTTTGTTGAGTATGGTGGAGTTCACGTTTACTGGGATGGTCCGTTCAGTCCACAAACTACATAAAACCTTTTCCTGGCCAACGAATCATTACTGATCATTTTTTGGATTATTATTTATGCACATTTTTAATGACAGATGTCATCCTTTTCTAGAAATACAAGATATTGAAACAGAATTTTTAATTACTCCGTCCATTTGAAAATGATGGGACATCGTTATATAGAAATGCGCTTTAAGGAACAATCAAAGATGATAGATAATTATTTATTGAACATTCTTGATCGGAAAACTATTTGTTTGTTGATTAAAGAAGAATTGATTTGGTGAAAGTTGATTTATGAAACAGTGTCAGAAATGTATTGTATCTTGAGTTCTCATTGTATTAAATCAGATTCTTACAATATGTGTGTATTTGTACTAATATTTCCGGACTAATAATGGAAGCATTTGTTCATTTTATACTCATGTCAGGAAAAAATGCCTGTTTGTTTTAATCTTCCCTGCAGTTCGTAAAGCGAATAATAAAAAGTGGATTAATGGATTGAAAATCAACATGTTAATTTAATGATTAATAATATACAGTCTGTTAGAAAATCCTATAAAACTTTTTGATCAATTTATGGATGAAAAGAGGGGAAGAAATTAACCATCATTGATCAATATGCGTATAATTCTGTTCGAGTCTTATAACTTTATTCTCATTGTCATTTTTTGTTAAGAAAAGAAACTAAAGTTGTGAAAAGACCATAGCGTATTTTTATTTCTGCCAGTGTTATAAAATAAATAAAAAAGCACTTTCGATAAAATTCACATACCTTCCACATAAGTGTATATGTGTGTTTGTTTTTTATGTCAGTAAAAGAGTATTTTTTACAACTTCAAAATATTATTTGAACTAATATTGTTAAATCAAATTTGCCGTACATCATAACAAGTTCAGCACAACTACGCAATATGTTATTTTAACGAATTGTGACTATACACGTAAAACATACGCATCGTAGATCGACTTGGATATTTTAGTAAACCCCTCGATGGTGGTGTTTTACTGGTAAAATATTTATCGTGCCATCCGTAACTCGTGAAATGCGACCTTTCGTACTCTGTGTCTATGTCAGAAAATTTCCACTTCTGTATTACGCAGTTATACATACACGTCCAAACAGATAAATATATATATTACAGATGTTCCAAGTCGAACAAAGGATTACATTGAACAAATGTATCTATATTTTTAATAAATGTTTCCAGAAAATTTAATTTCTAATGATTCTTTATTTAATTTGTAATAAAACTCTATATATATTTTTAAATTTACTGTGTAGTTTTTATTTATTCTCAAAATAATCTATATATATATACATATATATATATATATAATATTATAAGAATTTAAAAAAATTGTCAAATTTTTTTAATAAATATGTAGTTTGCATTAAATTATAATTAACATTAGCATTATTGGTATGATACCAATATTTTAATATTGGTATCATAATAATTACAAACAAAAATGTGCGATGAAACGAAGATCATTCCAAATTAATTATTTTAGAAAGTGTACAAATTAATTTTATGAAAAATCAATGTTCATGGAAAAATGGAATACATTTCACTCTCCAAAATATCCTTAATTATTTTGTGTATCTTTGCTTTGTCTGTCGGGTAACTGACAGATCCGTTATTGGAAAGAGATAGCGCATGCCTTGAGTCGATAGAAGTTGAATAATGCATTTTTCGGATCTCTTTTCACTGTTTTTAGCACATTTTTTGTAAAAAGATGTTTTCTAAGCGTCGTCAATTATTGTTTTTATACATATTTTCCTATATCCATGTTATTTAAATCCATTTTTTAATAAGATATTAAGCAGAAATGCAATAGGAAGGTTAAATACAAAAAGATTATTGAGAAACATCTTAATTTAATTAATAAGGTCCTTCTATAAGTATCCTTAAAATATATTTTTAATCTAAATGCTTAATAACGTTGTATTGATTTGTCTCTAATAAGATTTTGAAATGGAAATACTAAATATTTCAGAGAGTGGAAGCAAAAAGGACTCAAATAAATCAAAAAATAGTATAATTACTCTTAAGTCACGCAAAAAATGAAATAACTTAGTAAAAAAGAGAAGACAAGAGCTTCGAGAAACGAAGATCGTTTCCAAATTAATTACTTTAAGTGTACAAATTAATTCGGTGCACTTTTTAATAGAAAATCAATGTTTATTAAAAATGGAATAAATTCAATCTTCAAAATATATTCCATTCTTTTGTGTAGCTTTGTTGTACATGTGAAATCTAATTAAATCTATCTCTAGTAAATATGTTTCCATATAAAGGAATATAACTCTACTTCATTAGTATGTTGATAGTGGGGATATCAACTATACGGTGACACAAAAAGTATTTTACTCTCTACCGAAAATATAATTATTTAGAATTTTTATGAATGCTAATAAGAATTATTTTGAGGTACACATACAGAAAACATGAAATAAACTTTCAAATAGTATAGAGATAATATAAGGTTTGGTTTGTAAAATTAATTAATTTAATTAATCATCAGGTAGACAAATACATTTTGAGTCATTGTACATGTCTTACATCACATAATATTATTCTACTGAAAAATAAATTGAAACGTAAACAACATTCTCTGCTTAATCCACGTATCGGAGCCTACTCGTTTTCTATTTCATAAGTGTGATATTCCAGGATCAGAGCTTTTCGATTCGTTAAAGGTTAAGATATTTTATTAAAAAAAAATATCTAAGTGAAAATTCAATCAGAAATATTGTTAAGTGATATTTCACTGACCAGTCAAATTGATTGGTGGCACATCTGGTGAACTGGAAGGAGTGACGCTAGAGAGATTACTAAAGCGATGTAGATTTAAAATGTAAAAATATCAGTCAGTGTAAGTAAGCGTCAAATCAGCGTACGACCGACTGCATCGCATGTGTGAATACAGTCAGCACAGAGTGTGTGTGTAAATAAAGAGATATTCCTTCTTTAGTAACAAAACTGTTGTTATTCCCTTAAAAGCAAATCGTGGTCGTATATACGAGTACAAAGGGCATCTTTGGATTGGACACTCACTTTATAAGGTGTGCTTGGTGTTTAGGAAGAAAAATCATTCCTCCCCGACATGTAAATTCAATACAAATATAAAAGTACTGATAGTAGTCTCTGGTTATATTGGTTATGTATTTTATTTTATTTTTTATATTTTTAAAGGAATGACAAATATAATGGCATGCATTAGTTTATGTTTCGGTGTATAGAGGATTGTTTATTAATAAATCCCAGTGTCAGAAATGAGCTTCAAGTTCTAAAGATGATATACAAGTTTATAATATATACAACTATTTTTTTAATAAAAAAATATAAATAATGTATTAAAAAGACTAATAACAGAAATGAAATTTATAACACCAATTTAATGAATGTGATAAAATTCAGAAATAGATTTATGTTATGAATACTTGTATTTAAAATATTTTATATGCAAAAACGATCGATACAAAAATTAAAAATTAGAAAATAATAAGCATCATATAAATATATACGATAATTGAACGACACAGTCATTTTGTAAGAATCTGTACATATATTTAATCTTTTATTCAAGTGACGATTTCATAGGGTTTTCATATACCATAAATCTTTAATGTACAAATTGACGATTAAACTGGATGATTGACTGACAGAACCATCAATCTGTTTCTAAATTTCGACATTTTGTAGTCTTTGGCTCGAACTCGGGAATATTCCAAACCTTTGAAATTTCTACTCTTTCTTTCTTCTGATGATAGACATTTCTACAAGAGTTTTAATGATGTTATATATATATATACATATATATATATATATATATATATATATATATATATATATATATATATATACATATATATATATACATATATATATATATACATATATATATATTATATATATATATATACATATATATATATATACATATATATATATATACATATATATATATACATATATATTATATATACATATATATATATATATATTATTACACACATATATACATATATTTACACACATATATATATATACATATATATATATATATATATACATATATATATACATATATATATATATATATATATATATATATATATATATATATGTATGTATTATATTTAAGATTTTAAGAGATTTGTTACACAAAATGTGAGATTAGAGGATTTAAATATTTGGTTTTGTGTCAATTAAAAAAACTTGTGTTTACGAATACATTTAAATTAAAATAATAATGAAAGGTATATTTTTTACAAAAAAATAATTGAAGCTAGAACATATATTTTATAAATCATATATATATCATTTTTTTATATTAATATCAAATCATTCATTCATTATACCACACACACAGACACACACATATATATATATATATATATATATATATATATATATATATATATATATATATATATATATATATATACTAATCATATATATAATTAGCTGTACACATTTGTTCTGTGTATTTTAATTGAATCAATTATAATTGTTTTAAATAAAAATACTTTCTCCCCGTTTTAGGAATTTTGAAGTGTCAGCCTTAAAATTTAAAAACACTATAAATTTTGAGCCAATAAGTTGGTATATCCTCACAAAACAGAAGTGAACACAATGCTGTCTCGAAAAGCAGCATTTAAGCATCGTTTAATTTTCGCATTTTTGTTGAAAAAAATGATGTGCGTAGAGAATATGCGCATTAGAAGTGAAACTTCTGCAAGGAAGTACGACGGCAATGGAATATATAATAAATCGGCCAAAA
>CM068323.1:161486-316679 GCA_034766995.1 Acanthacorydalis orientalis | reverse complement strand
ATCTTAACCTAACTTAATCTAACTTATGCCTAACTTATGTCTAACTTATCATCAACTTAAATCTAGATTTGCGCGTAGCGCTTGTTCATGACTGAAATCCCTAGATCACGTGTCACTGGTCACCGTGTCACTATCACTGCACCGACACCGGTGTTTTTTGCACGTTTTAGTAGTTTGGCCTCTGAGATCAGAGGCTTCCCCTGGCGCGCTTGGACAGCGTCCACTTCTTCGGCAGGCTCATTTTACCGATGTTCTTCACGTACTGGTTGTCGCGCAATCACCAGCTGGACATTGCGGAACTGGCGTGAGGGATTTGGCAAATTTCCTGACGGATCTCAATGTTGGCAGGTTTGGCGGATTAGCTTATTGGTTGTGTGGCGCTCAGCGCCGGTGATGACGGGAGAGTTTTGGATTGGAAGGTTTGTAGGTTTTTCTCCAGTTCGTGTCGCAGGTGGTAGCTCCACACGGGCAGCGCGTACGTGAAGACGGGATCGTATGCACGCTCTTGTAGATGTTGACTTTTGTTGTTATTGGCAGCCTGGTTTGACCTGAGCAGCGGCATCAGGGCGTAGCGGGCTGCTCTCGCCTTCTTCAGCAGCTCTTGGACTCCAGCAGAGAATCTCAGCTTGGAGTCGAGCTTCAGGCCGAGATACTTTAGGCTGTGCTGGGTGGTGATCGAGGTTTCGCCTATGGAGATGCTTCGGGGTCGTTGATGTTGGCAGGCGAAGATCGCGGCATCCGTCGTCGCTGCGTTGATACGAATTTTGTTCCTGGCCATGTACCTCTCGATCCTGTTAAGGGAATCCTCGAGAAGGACAACGGAACGATCCAAGGATCGGTTTTGTGAGGATAAGTAGACTGCAGTGTCGTCCGCATATAGTGCGAAGTTCGCTGAGTCCGGGAGTTTGGGGTTTTTCAATTTTTTTAATGTGCGATATATCTCGCAGTTTGAGGTGGGTGCATATTGCTGCGACGGCTCGCAGGCTCTGAGGTCCCGGGCGGCGTTTGCGACCGCGCGCGCGCGCCTCGGGTTCCCCAGATGCTCACTGACGAGGAAGGCATCGCCGAAGGCTTTGACGTGTGCGGTAGCACGCTCTTGCGTCGTGACCGCGAGGTTACCGCCGCCGGTGGAGAGGGCCGCAGGAGGATCTGGTCTCCTTTTCAGCCTGCCGACCAATGGCCAGGCTGCCCTACCGCTGTTTTTCAGTACTTTGAGCGTGTGCTCTTCCCCACAGCTTACCAGACGATGTGCTCCCTGACGAGTTCACATATTGTCTTGGAGAGCCTGTTCCTTACCTTCCGGTACTCCGTTGCCAGGTTCGCCTGGCCCAGTTCCGTAAATTTGTTTGGCGCTTGATTTCTGGTGTCGGCCTGTACCGGAAGTCCGGGGGTCTCTCCGCCCTGGGGATGTGGCGTGCTGCAGCGGTCTTTATCAGATCCTCTAGGTGGAGGATTGCCTCGTCGATCTCCTCGGCGGTGCTCTGGGTGGCCGGCGTCTTCGACCTCTAGGTTAATCTGTTTTTATACGCCCCCAATCGGCGCGCGCGTCTGTAGTCGAGGCCTCTCTCGGGCCTTCTTCGTGGTGACTTCAATTCCCCAGTACCATGATGACTGGGACATGGTCCGATTGGGGCCCTTCTGGTCGTGCGGATGCGGATGGGATGACTCTCGCACTTAACTAGGTAAGAGCCAAGTCTATGGTCGAGGGGCGGTGGTAGGGAGTGTTGGGTAAGCATACGTGTGCAAAGAGTCGGGGTGATGGAGTGTTAGGGGTGCTCTTCGAGAGGCTTAAAGAGTACTCTGCCGTATTGGTTGTTTCCGTGGCAGTTGCAGGCAACGTGCCTCGCGTTGGGAAGTCGCCAATAAGGGAGTGTGGGCAACGGTGTGGGCTGTGAGCCGAGCAATTTGGCCAGGGTGTAAGTTTTTGACATACATACCTGTAAGGCGTATCCTAGTTCTGCCTTCGATTTGTATTGTTAGTGTTTCACAGTCAACCTCCTCGTCGTCGTCGGGGAGGCGCGCGTGTTTGATGCCGCGGCGTACGGCGACTAGGACTCCTCCTCCCCTGGCCGGCCTGTCACGCCTGTGCACTAGGTAGTTGGGGATAGTGAGGTTGTGCCTCGGAACGAGGAAGGTTTCAGTAATAACAGCGACGTCAATACTGCAACGGGATAGGAGTTGGATGAGGTCGTTCTTTTTACTTAACAGACCTCCCTGGATATTGAGGTTCAGGTTGGTGAGTTGTGCAGCCATTTAAGGTGCGGTTTGGTCGAAGCGGGTAAATGCGATTAATCTCTCGGTTTGAGAGCTACATGCCTTAAGGTCCTCGTTCAGCTGCTTGACTGCCCCGAGGAACTTGTCGAGGTCCAGCAGCTGGGTTGTAGTTTGGATGGCCTCGCGCAGAAGCTGCAGCTTGCCCAGGTCACCTGGGGCTGCCGTTGACGGTGTGATGTTAGGCCCCGCCGATAGCGAGGAGATGGTGGCCGCAGCTCTGGCCGTGGATCCACGGGATCTCATGGCCGGGAAGTCTGCCGGAGTCGGGAGCTCCTGCACGGGTGCAGGAGCGGCGTTGGCGGTCGGCCCGGAAGCCCAGGCGTTGGTTTTTGGTGGGGGTGCAGGGACGAACTTTTGCATCCGTTTCGCCTGCCCCTTCCGGATGGTCTCAATGTAGAAGTTGTACGCCGGGCACTGCCTGAAGTTTGCAGGGTGGTCGCCCTTGCAATTTGCGCAGGTTGCCGGCGTGTCTGGCGTCTTGGTGCACGTGCTGGTCAAGTGAGCTCCTGCGCACTTGACGCACCTTTCCTTTACGTGGCAGTTCGCCGTGGCGTGCCCGAAGGCTTGGCAGCGGCGGCACTGAGTTACGGAGTCGGTTCGGTATTTGTGCCAGTAGACCCGGCAGTTGAATAGCTTTGCTATCCTGTTGACGGAGCGCACGGAGGTATTGTGTCTGAAGTCGACCTTATAGGAAGGCATGTCCGGGGTACCGCCGCTCATCCTGAAGCACCTGAGTACTCCAGGGTTCACAGCGGCTATTGCTGTGGTCAGTTCGTCAACAGAAACCTCTGGCATCCCCTTGAGGACCATTGCCATTGGTTTCTCGTCCGTTGGTGTAAACGTGAAGAACTCTATGAAGGAGTCTTCGGCAAACATATTTTTGAGAGTCAGGTGGTCTTCCTTTGTTTCGCACTGAATGCGAAGACCACTGTTCTCGTTCTTGTATTGTACACGGGATTTGGCCACCAGCGTGACCATGTCGCAGAACTTGACGAAGTTCGGCGGCCTGGTGGTGAGGATGATTGGTGGAGGTTTGTACGGTTTGGGTGCAGGTGCTGGATCCTGCGGTTTTGGGGCGGGAGTGGGTTTGTTTGCCACGGACGCTGTGGCGGGTTTGCCGGCTGCCGATGCAGCTGGAGCAGGAGCGGGTTTTGCTTGCGTGTTCGTGTTTGTCTGTGCAGTTTTGGATTGTTTTTGTTTTTTGTCTGTCGTAGTAGTCTGCGGGGCTGTCTGGGGTTTCTCTTCTCTGAATAACACAGAGAAGACGTTGGGCGTCAGAAAGCTGACGAGCGTCGGTGTCGGTGTTCGTGACGTCTTTGTCACCGTGCCGTCGGATTTGCGCGGCCTTTTGGTTCTGACTAGTGTGAACTCCGGGTCTGATATGTCCACTAGTTCAGCGCTCTGAGGCGCTGGTGCGATATTCGTACATTGTTGCGCGCTCGGGGGCGCGGGTGCGGCGATCATTTTCGCGGTGTCAGTTTTTGCGTCTGTTTTTTGGTGCATTGAATTAACTAGCACGCACCGAGGATGGCCATCGGCGCGTACTTTGAATCGGGTCACCTGCTTCCTTTTTAGCGACGCGATGGACACCGCGGCGTTTTTAATAGTGTTTTCTGATTACCACTTTGGACGACGCTGAGCCGGGCGACGTTTTAATGTTTTTGTGTGTATGAAATGTTTATTGACTTACCGGGAACGCTCGGTTTGCGGCGCAGTGTCACTCACCCGCACATTTGTCCACATTGTTATCTACATTCAATTTGACTTCCAGCAAGCATACCAGTTGTCCTTTGTGCACTAATACTGCTAACAATAGTCTTTATAACAGTTGTACACAGCACTTATCATTCACTCGTACACAATTGTTCACTAATAATAGTTTCGACGGGTTCAAGGCCATCTATTGTTCGCACTCACTTAGCACAGTCGTTTGCTATTCACACACCGGTCATTAGACCGTTCGCACAGCGGGCGGTCCGCTTGCGTCCGTACAAGGGTCTTGAATTCCCGGAAGCGAGGTAGACGCGGCTCGCTTGTCACTATGCCCGACCGTACTGGTCGGTGTTCTGACTGCGAATGGAAATTCGTTTGTATGCAGCGAGGGTCTGATGGACCCATGCTTGTTGAGCGCCGAACCAATGGTGAATGGAAATTTATAGCATCTAGCGATGTTATAGAAAGTTAGTACCCCTCGCCCCCCCCCCGTTCGTTCATTTTCATGGCAAATATTTTTAACAGTACCATATCATCTACAGCAGTGGTTCTCAATCTGACGCCACGTGGCGTCCAGAGAGCTACAGTATATTCCAAGAGGACCACAGGTGAAAATCATGGAAAGGAGGACCACGGACGAGATGACCCCCATTAAATGTAATATATTTTACCTGTGTGATCTCTTCGAAAATCTCGACTTGTTAAACAAATAACTAGTGGGTAGGAATTTTGACTTTATTCCGAGCAACGAGATTGGCAGAGAGTTCCATCTGAAAGAGTCAAGCTGCATGTCACCGATGTTGGACGTCGTGAATTCGCACAGTTCTATACTGTTGTTAGCATTAAGTGACGAGGTCAAAGATGACGAAATAATTGTGCAAATTTTGTTCTTTATAGCGACTTGTGGGTTTTTAAAGAAGCACAAAACCGCTCGAGAGGACTTTCGAGCCGGAACTGCTTAGAATTAAGATCAGTTACTGACTGCTTTATTATTTGATTATTACAGTATTTATAATGGTTCCTGTCATCTAAAGCAGTACGGCTGATTTATAATTTATTAACATCGTTGGAAAATTACAATATTCTTCGTCCTGTTACGAAATGTATGTGTTAATTAGTATTTTTTAATTTATAGTTTTGTTCTAGAAATATTCTTATCGTCTAGACATTTTACTTACTCTACGATAGGAGCTAATTGTGTCTTACTATGTTATAGGTTTAGATGATGAGATGACGTAACTTGCACGTGGATCATTTGGAAGCAGCTTCATAATAATATGGAAATTCGTGTCCGGAGGATCTCGATCTCTCGATATCGATGTTCCGATCCTGGAGTAGTTGATCCACATGATGTGGCTGCTGTAGACGTCGATGTTTTCTTTGCAAGAAAGCGCTCATAGTGCTACAGGGGGTAACGCAGCAGCCAAAATAACTTTCGGCCAGGAAGAACACCATTTTCGAATGAAAGTATAATATCTGAAAAAAATTCCACAGCTTTGGCGTAAATGAAAATTGTTTTCCACGGCATCCCCTACATCGTATTCGGTAGAATCAGGTTTCAGTCGTGTGAATAATTTTACTCAGCCTGACACGGACTCACCTGTAACGTAATGGACCCGGAGAGGTGCCCTTATCCTTCACGGCAATGAGAATAGGTATGAGAAAAAGTGGAGGAGGGGGTTGCGTATGTACACAACCGCACTTTTGAGTCCTAAGTAGAAGTACGTTGGGTCAGACGAGTGAAAATGTTTAAAGTTGTTTAAAAAAAAATGCAATTTCATCTTATCAGATCGGGGTCAAAGCAATTCTTTTCGAACTCTCTGGCCGTCGCTCTTCCGCCGCTTTACGTTTCCTGTGATTCCTTACGCGTTCCGCAACAGTTTTTCTGGGTGTTCTGAATTTTGGATACGTTTATGAATTTAATAGCTTGATTTTGGAAAATATTTAACAACTGAAATATGAATCTCGGCTCTTCTTACCGAGTTTCGAAAGCACTCTCCGGAAATATTTTAGTTTTTACCGTACGGCAAATAGTCTTCGAGATATTGACCCTCTTAATGCTGACACGACGTGAACATTTGCAAGTCATATCTTTTAATCCACTTAACGGATCCACTTTTAGGTTCCGAAGTCCGTTAAACACTCGATCCTACGTGAATCTACGACAAAAGCTCGTTTCTGTTCATCAAGCACAAGGATCGCATTGGTCGAGAAATGCTTTAATACAATTTTTTATTTAATTATTGTGTTTTGTATAAATTATAAGAATTACGATTAAAAATGTTCCATCTAGGAACAAAACATTTAAATAACCATTTTTCTACCGGTAGACAGCGCGGGCACAGGAAAGAAACAAAGTCGAAAGGGGCGAACAATCGGAAAAAGGTCGAGAAACACTGATCTAGACGTCTATCTACGCTTGATCTACGGACTGTACATGTTGCGACTGTCTTCCATGTTTGACCGCGGCCGGGGAATGTCGTTCTGCTGTTCGATCGACGGTGAGTAGTTTCGCATTTATTATACGACAAATATTATTTCGTTATCGATACTACACGCATTGCAGACTAACTGGGTACAAAATCGTCAATTGTATTTTATTTTTTTTGACGATGCACGTGCATTCGATCCGACTTATCACAAGTATGCCGGTTGCTTCGATAAAAATTTAACCAAGTAAAAGCAAAAGACAAATTCATTGTCCGGTAATTCTTCTAACGTACATGTGACAATGTTGTATGTGCGTGTCGTGTGCATTTCGCGATGCCTCACATTGTGTTCGCTCTTCGTTTTTGCCGTAGCGTTTTTGTGTTGACGCGCAATTTAGTTTTATGCTGTGTGACGTCTGGGCATTTTCAAAGCCGGGCATGAACGTATCGTACCTTCCAACTAAACTTAACCTAGACGGAAATTGCCCGTTGTGTCGCGTTTTGTGCATGTCCTGTCCATAATATGCCATCTGTTACGTGTCGGTCATTGTGCAGTGCAGTGCACTGAGGCACTTGCTCTCACTTGTAGGTCGCATTCCTCTGTGAGTCGTTTTCTTTCCGTCGTCTCGTCTAAAGTCTGCTGCAGGTTCTTCCTTTTCCGAAGGAGGCGATGATGATGGTCATGATGTCTTCGGGTTCGACAGCGATGACTCGATGAGAGCTGCGTGCGGCGTTACTTCAGTGTGGCGGCTGCACTGCCGACTGAGAAAAATTTATCGGCCTGATGTTTCCCCTCGATATCCATAAATGTCGATCGATCTTAAAATGCATTCCTGGAAAGCGATACTGTAGAATCCACGATCCTTTCTTCCACGCCGAGCGTGTACACGTCTGTACGCCGCGCCGCTTCGAAGAAATTTTCCGATATCGTCTATCTGTACGACCGTATCGTTTCTATCCTGCTGTTCGTTAATATTTCTATCCGTTTTCGGATTCGTGTCCTCGTTCAGTCGAGCGTAAGTTCGATATCGCCGGAGGGCCGATGCGGAAATGCGTCGAAATTCGTCACGGCTGACCCGTTCGTCTATGACCGGTCGAGTTCGGAGCGAGGCACCGTCACGGG
The DNA here is from genome assembly GCA_034766995.1 of Acanthacorydalis orientalis. Classification (NCBI taxonomy): domain Eukaryota; kingdom Metazoa; phylum Arthropoda; class Insecta; order Megaloptera; family Corydalidae; genus Acanthacorydalis; species Acanthacorydalis orientalis. The sequence goes on along the minus strand of CM068323.1, from coordinate 309,140 downwards.
GCATCGTATCGCCGACGGTTTCCAGGGAAGCGCTACGACAAAAGTGCGTTTTCGTAGCGACACGATCCGTCTCGAAATTCCTACGGCGATCGCCACCCGAATAAATATTCTTTTTCTGTCGTTTTTCTAGGGCGATCTCGTCACGTTTAATTCCGTACATGACTACGATCACGGAGCGGCGTGTACGGCGGCTCCACGTTCCTCGATAGAAAATCCAGTGCGAACACGGCGCTGTCGTCTTACGATTAGGTTATCGATTAATAGACATTATCGTGCGATATTTTGAACTCTTTGAGTAGTTCTTCTTCGCATCGGCGACCGAGGACCCAACCGTATGTCGATGCGGAAGGGTTTTATATAATATCGGAAGTTCGGAATCTCTGAAATATAACTTCGTGTGCGATGACGGTCGATCGAATCCGCCCGTTCGTAAATCTCTTATCTCGATCGCTTGAGCATACGACCGTTCGGGATTCTTTTAAGCCTTGGTGATCTTGGCGCGGTGCGTCCTGAAGTCCTTCTCGTATCGCTCGTTCGTCTCTCGCGCCCGGCTCTGTTCGGTCATGCGGCGCGGTTCGGTTCTCGCCGCCCGATCGTGTTTATGAAAGCGACTCTGAATCGACCGTCTGCCGTTTTGTAAAAAATAACTTCCTATCGAGTCCGTCTAAAGCGGTGATTTTTTATCGAAGTGCGTCGCGGCGTGTGAAAATAAAATCGGCGCCCGTTCGAATTTTCGAGCGTGTCCCTGACTTCCTGTTCGGATAGCCGACGAGGGCGCGCAGACATCGATGCTCTGCAGGAGAGAGGCACCCGGAGCGCTCGTTTTCGGTTATCGAATCGGACGCCGCGACCGTCCTGACAAAAAATAGCGTCACGGTAGATTCGGTTCGATCGAGTGTTCTGCGGTTCCTATCGGAGATGGAGAGGAAGAGAGTAAAGACCGCGTCGCACTCAATCACAGGTTTAGTATATCTGTATTTTTCGGAGTAGACCGTTTTAGTTAAGAACCGTTTTAACCGTGTTTCGATTTATGGTTTAGATTAACGATAATTAAATTTATCGTTCTGTTTCACGAACACTCTTATCGTCTAGACATCGTATAATTAATACTACGTATGTATTTATTCTAAGATGAGGCTTAATTAGGCGACTATGCTATAGGGTTAAATGACAGCTCGCGTGTATCGTAAGTGACCGTCCGGTGTGGCGAGTCCTTTATGTTTTCGCTGCCTTCGTGCTAATGTTATTTGACGATAACCTGATCCGAGGTCGAGAGTCGTGAACCAGCGGTGACTCGATCTTCCATTAACGGTAAAGGGTATCTCTCCTTCACGGCGATAGAATTTAATTTATTTAAACACGATTCGATTTTTAATCGATTCGTGATATACATAAGAGAACTATTTACATTCGTGAATTTCTTTTAAGCGTCGTGAGGCACAAAGCGGCCGATCGTCACAAATTGCGCTCGGCTCTTTTTGCGACTACGGGGAGCCCGTCCGTTCAGACAGTTTTCCGTGGCGTTTTTCTACAGCGCTTATGCACACTCCTTGCAGAGTTCGATGCATCGAACACGTCGTCCATCCGTTTACAAAATGCGGTCGGTGATGGGCATTCGTGCATTTCGCACGCAGCGCTGACACGTTTGAAAACATTTTACCGTGGAGCAGCTGCTGAATACCTAGTTGAAAATCGTTCATTATGTATTTTTATTTGATTATTTCGCTTCGATAATCTTCGAGACCGGATGAAAGCAGCGTGTTTTATTGTGGCATGGGAGTGTGTGAGAGAGAGGATCATCGTCCGTGTCATTTACAATATAATATTAATTATTATCATTAAATTGTTAAATTTTCAGCCGATGGTTTCCAAATGTTTTCATTCGGTGTAGGCATGAAAAATCGAACTTAATCTTGTCCAAGTAGCATCGCAAACAGTTCTATCGGTCCTACCGTGCTAAGTCCCATCACGATGACTGAGCATAAAGCTCTCGTAACAGTTTCGGTGGCAAGAAATCTAAAAATAAAATATTCAATTTAAAGTTTTGTAAGCGGCAGAAAAAAGTGGAGATGCTGCCACGGTGAATGTCGCATTTTACAGTCGCTGACAGTGAAGTATAGCGATATAGTCATAGCATTACAAGAAAATAATAAATAAATAAATTAAGACAGTTGCTTAGTGTTGAATTTACCTTAAACACAGGGCGAGTTTTTCTTCGTACCGATGGCTTCGCATTTGCGTGTTCTCGGATCTTATATTCTCTTTGATAAAGCGACGCAGGTACTTTCGAACTTCTCTTTCGACATCCTGAAGTACATCTCGTACCCGATCGGGTGCTCTTGAAGCTCCTTCACAGAAGGCGATGGAACTCGCCCTTCTCTTTTCTTTTTAAATTTAGGTCATGAACCCACACATTCTTTTCCTATGAATTCGATTATGAGCTATCACAGTACAAATACTGGTAATGGTTCAGAATGATCACTTTAGTGAAAACGCACTGTAAAAATTCAAATTTGTTGCTAAATCGATTAATTAGAATGTAGAACGTGATTGAAAGTCGGGAAAGTAACACTTTTTCAATAAATAATATGAAAAAATGTAAAAAAAGTGCTCCACAGACAGATGGTACGGAACTGCAAAATGTCTTTTTATCTCAAAAAGGGCTTTTTATCTCAAAAACGTTTTCCAGTAAAAAATTAGTGGTATAAGCAGTAAATAACCACTTGCACAATATATTTTCTTACGTTTTGAAAGAAAAAACTGTGCGTAGAAAATTAATGAAAGTAGACATTGACGTGACTCCAACTGTTTCCATTCTGCGCAGCGCAGCCATGTACATACGCATCCGTTGTAGTGCGTTTGTATGCGTGTAATTTAGTGACGCTTTTAAAGTGAACGTTTTAAGTAGTCGACATTTATCGTAATGTATAACATTAAAAATAGGCCTCCTTCCCCACCCCTTCGTCACTCTCACCTCACCGTCACACCTCACCGTCTCTAACCTGTCACCCGTATATAATTAAGAAGACTCCTTCCACACCCCTCTGTCCTAAAAACGTCACTTGCTTAAACGCATACGAACGCGCCATAACGATGTGCTGCACGAAAGAATGACATAGCGAATCACGCAAACATCTACTTTCATTAAGTTTCTTACGCGTACTTTTTCGCTTTTAAATGTAGCAAAATGTATTATACAAGTGATTATTTGGTACTTTTACCGGTAATTGTTTAATGTACAAGCCCTTTTTGAGATAAAAAAGGCCTTTTTGGCGATAAATTGCAGATTGTACCATCTGACACTGAGACACTTTTTTTACATTTTTTTCGTATTATTTATTGAAAAACTGCTACTTTCCTGACTTTAAATCACGTTTTACATTGTAATTAATCGATTTAGGAAGAAATTTGAATTTTTACAGTGCGTTTTCACCAAAGTGATCTATCTGAACTATTACCCAAATACTTGCTACTCCTTCATCGAACTCGGAAGGACTACTTGTTTCGCTCTCCATTATAATTTCAATAGTAAAATCAATCCAACTATATGATAGTGGCGCGCAAACACAAGTCCTGTCAATTGTGTTCGCGCGGCGCGCAATACAAAACGTGACAGTCACGCGTGTGATAGGTGTGCAACCCTACAACACGTGACGGTACATTTGGCTGCATGTCGTGCCGCGACATGTCAGTACGTGACACTTCACGGTGATATGCTGCTTCCCCGTCAATCGCTGCTACGCGGTTTGCGAATTGCCACGGATTTTTAAATTTTCCGCCGGCGTTTTCCGAATGTTTCCACTCGGCGTCGGCATGAAAATCCGATTAAATCTCCGGCGGCCTACGCTGTACGTTTTGTCGGTATCGTATCGCCGAACCGGCCGTCGGCCTGTACTGCTTCGATTTTTAACGAGTTCTGACAAAATAAGGTCGCTTGTGATAAAAACTCGCGGCGGCCTCTTTCACGGATGACACGACGTATACCTCGGTGGCACTCTGAGCCCTTAGTGTCTTTAGTGCAGGAATCGGACACACACGATAAGGATATGGGTGTCCGTTTCTGCTGCAAGGATACAATGTGGCGGCGGGGCCTGCGGCTTCGTCTTCTTTGATGATATAATTATTATTGGGTGTACCAGAAAGAATGTCGTTGCGGATATAATTCCGCTCGTTAAATACAGTCTTCCTCCATCTCTCAGTCGACATTTCAATTCCTCTTTCATAAACGTCCGGAGGCTCTGAATTAAAATGCTCGGCTAGTGCATCTTCGACATCTTGATCACTTAATTTTTTTACCATCTAAAAAATGTCGCATCGACCTGCAAATATGGTAATCCAACGGCGTCAGTTCTGGAGAGTACGGGCGAGGATGTTGAATTGTTATCCATCCTAACCTTTTAATTTTGTCCTTTACCAGTAAAACATATGTGGTCGCACGTCTTTGTGGCTTTCGTCGTCATTCTAAAAAATATTTACAATGTATCACTTTAATCGCGATCACATCGTCGAAGCAGCTGTGAGAGCATCATCTTCGCTGAGAGGTGATGCTCTTCATTGCAGATGCGATTGTATATGTAAATGAAAGGCGGAATTTCTCTCGGGGAAACGAACACTATTAGAAAAAATGTATTGTCCACTGTGTTGAACAATATGTATATGGGAGGTAAAGCTGCTCGTCAATCGTCAGGCATATTCTGTTGGTTTATACGTTGTAGTTAAGTTTGAACACGACATCGTTCAAATATCTCGTGCGGGAACAGATTTGTCCTCTTCGATAGGAGCTCTTCGAGTATTAGCATCATCAAATCTAATAAATCGTAGACTGTTCCAAAATCTCTTAATTGCGATGGTGGCTCGATATAAGGGATAGGGTGTTGCCTGAATTGGGATCGTAATTCCACGAAAACACAATTTAAAAAATAATGCGTTTGTTTGTTAACAAACAAAAGTGTACAACGACGTGTGAACCGAGTGGTAACTAACACGGGCACACTGAGCGAAGGTGTCTGACGCAGGGCACCGCTGCGGCGTCGTCTTCTATGATGATATAATTATTATTAGGTGTACCAGAAAGAATGTCGTTTCCACATATAATTCCGCTCGTTAAATACAATCTTCTTCCATCTCTCAGTCAACATTTCAATTCCTCTTTCATAAAGGTCCGGAGGCTCTGAATTAAAATGCTCGGCTATATACTCGTCATAAGAAACGAATCAAAAGATCCTACCGACAACTGGTACATAAAACGACCACCTCGATGTTAAAGCTGTCGATTGACACACGATTCGTTCCAACGTGTCGAAACGTAGTTTTATAACATATGTCATCTGTCTTTGCTGAATACTTTTGGCTCAATCTAGCATGATTCAGTAGACTTTTCATTGTTGTCTGCAAGGGTAATCTGATACTAACCTTTGAAAGTCTTGAAGTTGTCCTGTCATTTTAACATCAGGTAGAGATATATTGTTTTTTTTTTGTTGTTACCTGCACCGGTCACTGAACCCTTTTAAAATATGTGAAATAAGGTTTCACAGGAGTACTTTACATATGTCTAATGCGCAGATCTCCGTAGCGAAGTGTTTTTTTTTTTCACGATAACCAACGTGCTATTACATGCAAGAACGTTTAAGGTAAATAACGCAGAACAACTATTTTCTGAACTTAATCTGTTTATTTACTAGTTATCACTGTCTAATGGATGCGATTTGCTCGTCGAATATAATTTTGCTTACTTCTGATTTAACTTTAATTCGCGTCTTGGCAGGTAATGTTTTTGCTGCTTTCGATGAACTCAGAAGAAATAAGTCCATCTCGTCCCGATGCATTTCTTGCGTCTTTCCGATTGCGTTTTTTCCTGCCTCCTTGCTGCATTTTTGCTTCGTAATTTTCAAGCTTTTCCGAGATGGTTTGATTGTTGTTTTGTGTTGTTGTTTCGCCGGCTGCCGGTAGATGCGATCGGGTTATACTTCGTCGAAGTGGCAGACGGAATCATCTTCGCCGAGGTGATTCTCGTCTCCGACGTCGATATCGTCGGAAACTGTACGTTGTACTTCGCGGTCAGAGGTGGGGGGGGGGGCGAAGTCGAATTCTCATAATTTTTTACGTTCGTTATCGTCCTTCGGGTATGAATCGATGGCATCGAGAGAGACATCCGTTTTTCGAACTTCCACGGGATAATTCGCCTTGCGGCGTCTCCACTTTTTTCCGCCGTCGCCGACTCAGTGCGTTCATATAACATCTTTTTAGCTTCTCCCATTTTTCTTTCACTTCGTGAGCTGAAAAAAAGTAAAGTAAGGTTAAGTTAACATTGTTCGCGAAACTTTTCAAATTGAATATTTTATTTTTAGATTTATTACCACCGAAAACTTTTCCGAGAGCTTCGCGTTCGGTTATCGCACGGCAGAGGACCGATAGTCATAACTGTTCGCGACGCTGCTCGGAAGGGATCGAATCCGATTTTCATGCCGACGCCGAACGAAAGATTTAACGATCCGTGGCGATTCCCGAACCGTGTGGGACCGTCCGTACTTATGGTAGGCGACCGTGATACGGCGAGGACATGATCGAGATTCGAAGTGATTTCCGTACACGAATCAATGAGTGTAATAACATTAAAAAATACGTACGGTCCGTATTCGATTCTTCTCCTGTTTGCTCCCGTGCGTTGTTCCTCATCCGCGCATCTCCATAGTCCGGCGACCGGAAGTCATATAGAAACACCCGGCTACTACGTACTGCCTCTATCGATTTTTCGATTTCTGTCTCGCGTATTCGCACCTGTTCAGTTTATAAATTATATCACTGCAAGACATAAGATGAGATCCAGATAAGGTACAAAATATGGTGTGACAAGTTGTGATTCATAATAGCGATAAATATATACAAGTGCACTCACTACTCGAGAGTCTTATTACACTCACGACCGTTCTATTTCTATGTAACATCTGGTTTTTTACGAACAACGTTTGTTGTAAAAGATATTTTAATAAATGACAACGTTGTTGATTCATTTCAGTTTTTCTTTTTATACATCAGAAAGAAACAAACTGTTTTACGCTAGGGCTTATGTTATAACTGTACTGTGTTGTTGTACCGTAGTCCTTTGATCACTTAAAAAATGTTTCGCGTATGAACCCATTCCTTTACACATGTGGGCGGGGCAACTGCCGACTAACGTCTGAGAGCCTCGAACGACTCGAGTTCTCTCTCGCCGAACGCAAATTTCGCACCCTTACGCAACAGATCATACAGTGGTCCAGCTATTATGGAAAAGTTCTCCATGAGCCGACGAGAGAGTGAGCCCGACCCCACGAACGCTCGTGCGTCCCTAACGCTAGTCGGAATCGGAAAGTTCGTCGCCGCTTCAATTCCGCCGTTCGTCGGACGTGACCGTTTCTGTGAAACCCCGGATGACCTACAGGCTCGATCTCGGCGAACAGAATCTTACACTTATATCAACTGTTATTGCAAGATTATTCTTCGCGAACAATCCGAAAATGTCTCTCGACACCTGTAAATGATGCTCGATAGCCACTGTTGGCCACCACGAAGTCGTCCGTGTGCGTTACCACTTCGCCCTCATCTATCGAGTCTTTTCCATTTGATAATGTCGCTGTTTCAAGCGAAAAAAAGTATTTTTAGTGATAATTTCACAAAATATACCGGTAATGTATACATGTTCCGTGTTATACACGACTATCTTACTTTTATTGAAATAACAGAAACAAAAATTTACCGCAAATCTCCAGTTTGGTAGTTGAAAATCAATATAATATGAAAAATGTCGCTGTTTTAAACGAAAAACAAAACGTGTCTTTAGTGATAATCTAACACTTTATGCACTAAATGAATGAATATAGCGGGTGCTGGTTTTATACCTAATGGCGTAACAAACGCGGCATTCTTCGCCGATCCATCGGTCACGCGCACGTGATAAGAACCGTCTTTTAAATCTAACAGACTGAAACACATTTCACCCTCGAATAAATCCGTCTGATCCTCTATGACCGGTGTCGGACGATTGTCGCGAGCTTGATAAAAGTTCAGTGTCCTCTGGTCCACGCGCATTCGCGTCCCACCGTTTTTCTCTTTAAAGAGCACGATCGGGTGACGCGTGCTCAGATTCGCTTGGTCGAACGATCTTATTATCTAAAATAACTCGTCCGGTTTTTTTTCTAACGTCTAACTCCTCCGCGCACGCTATCCTTCTCTGAGAAAAATGAAATATGGTCGATGGTCTTTTGGGATGAGTTCAATTTCTTCGTTAATTTCCGGTTTTCTGATTAATTTCCAGTTCATCAGCTGGACCATCTTTCTCACCAGACACATCGGTATTCGCACTATCCTGCGCTTCGTTCACACAGTGCGCACCGTCTATACAACCTACGTCGGACGCGGCCGTCCGTCCGGATTCTGTGCACTCTCTCGGAAAGTGGTCGTCCCCTCCGCATCGGTAGGACGACGGGCTCCCCTTTGGCCCGGTGCACGCTCGTAACAGACACCCATCCTCCTGGCAGCTGCTGTAACGGATCACACCTGGGCAAGTCGCCACTGCCGGAGGGCCCGCCGTCTTTCGCCTCGTTTGCGGTTGGTTTCGTCTCTACTCTCGGCGAAACTGTTTGTCGGCACCCGGTGTGCCCGCAGCGTCACCATCTCGAACGCCCCTTTTAGATCACTTGAGTCCGCTCTTTCACTTCCGCGTCGATCAGAAGATCTATTTACCGAACGAATTTTTCCTAACCACTCGAGTTCTTGCCGCGCGATCGCTAGCTCTCGCACAGCCAGCCCTTTCTCACGCGCAATCAGTTCCATTTCTCGCCGTTGCATCGCAGTGTTCGTAATGCCTCTGAAGCTATTATTTGATTCGTCGTCGTCTAAAACTGTCCACTCTCTGGTCTAAGCGCATTCGTCCAGTTTGGCTATCGACTCGGCCTTACTACCTGTTCGCGCTTTTTCTGTGGCCCGATTCGGCGGGCCACGGTCGCACGCGAATAGAGAAAGGATCGAGTAGAAGTTCAAAAGAATACGAACTTTATTATTCAATTTACGATTGAATAATAACACAACAGGGTAGAAATGGTAAAGAATGAAAGAGCGAATACTGCAGAGGAGCACGGCGTCGCCGCTGCAGTCTCTCTCGCGGTTCGATGATGTACTGACTCATGAACTGATACACTGGCGGGGGGTCCTGGCGACCGTACATAAAAATGCACGGTCAGTCCCGAATAGTTCACGTTGCCGGAGGGAAGGGACGTACTGTTGCACACGGCCCGGCCGTGCAGGGATGGAATAGACCAGTCTTAAATTTACTAACCATTCGGGATTCTCCGAATCCGGAACGGCGGCTTTGAAATCTTTGAAAATTGGCGCATGAATTTCCTGTAGTATCCGACTAGACCGAGGAAGGATTTAATCTCTTGTGGGTTTTGAGGACTTTTAATCGCTTAGATTTTGTCTGGGTTCGCTTGTACGCCTTCGTCTGGGATAACGTGGCCCAGGCATGCGACTTCTTCTCTCGTGAATTCGCATTTGTCGAGTTGTATAGTCTTAGATTGTTTTCGCTTAATTTTTGGAACACTTCTAATGATTTGTTGTTACGGTCCCGAAGGGATTTTCCATAAATAACAATGTCGTCCAGGTAAACGAAGCACTTAACACCTTGGATCCCGGTCAAGACATTGTTCATCAGCCTTTGAAAATTGGCTGGCGCGTGTTTTAAAGGAAATGGCATACGATTGAATCCGTAGTGGTGTCGTAAATGCTGTCTTTTGTTTGTCTGATGGCTCCGTTTCAATTTGGTGGAAGCCTGACTCTAGGTCTAATGTGAAATATTCGGACTGACATAATTGGCCTAAAGTGTCTTCGACGTTTGGTAGCGGATATGCGTCGCCTACCGTTATTTCATTTAGTTTTCGGTAGTCTATTACGATGCGCCACTCTCTCTCACCCGAGGCGTCCAACTTTTTAGGCACAGCCCGGACCGGAGAGGACCAAGGAGAGGTAGACGGTCGTGTAATATTTTGATCGAGCATTTGATCGATTTGTTTGTTTACCTCTTGCTCGTCGATTTTGGTGTACCTGCATGATTCGGAGAATATTGGGGTAGGATTCGTGACGGGCACCTTGTGAGTGACGGCAGTAGTACAGGTTAATTAATCTCGTGGGAGATGAGATACGTCGCTGTATTTTTGACAGATTTAGAATAGAGGTTTCGTTTCGTCATCGTTCAGGTGTTCCGAGCGGATATTTTGATTGGACAATTCGTGTCTACTTGTGTTGATTTTAATTTTGGCGAAGCTGCTCGTGTCGACCGAGTCCACTTGTTCAAATGTTTGAATTTCGTCTAAGTTTACGATGGGGGGAGGGGGGCGTTGGTCAATCATACTTCGTGGTTATTCGTATCGATTACTGTGCAGAGTGCTTATCTGGTTTTATCGACACGGACCGTGGCGTTAGGTAATATTACTTCTCTATATGACTTCTTTTCTTAGGAGGTTCTCCTCCATAGGTGGGAGTGGGTTTTGTCTGATGGAGAATAAATAATGGAATTTAATTTTCTGATGACTTCAGAATGATTAGAATCAACCTTATTTTCAATCATATTGATTTTATCTTTCAGCTGGTTGATGGTTTGCCCAAATTTAGCCACTGCCGCTGTCATATATATATATATATATATATATATATATATATATATATATATATTGTCTACGTGTATTAAGTGCTTGTACTTATTGTTTTCATGTATTCAAATAAAAGCCTATTACTAAGTGTACACTCACCAGTACGGTTTTGGCGGTACCGCCAAACGAGTCTTTCAAAAGTACTGTTAATTGAGATTCGTTATAGGGAATGCTGCTCGACTTCTCGATCAAACTCCTTATAAGGTGGACTCAAATCATTCCGAGGTCATCAGAAAATTAAATTCCATTATTCTCCATCAGACAAAACCCACTCCCACCTATGGAGGAGAACCTCCTAAGAAAAGAAGTCATATAGAGAAGTAATATTACCTAACGTCACGGTCCGTGTCGATAAAACCAGATAAGCACTCTGCACAGTAATCGATACGAATAATCACGAAGTATGTATTGACCAAATCCCCTCTCCCCGCAGCGTAAACTTAGAGCGTGGGAAAAACGATAAAATAACGACAAAACCACCCGCGTAATATATTGGGATGGCTTGTGTTCAATAAGAGGGTATTACAATTAACAGGCCTTATTTCGTTCTCCACCGGAGCCACGTTAATCCTCCGAAGGGTACACAACTAGTCCGATAATTTTTACACTACGAAAACCGACAATTTCGAGGCGTAAACCGAATCGAGTAGCCTCAGGCATACAATACTCCTATTAGGCGATCCCGAAGAATCTATTGTCACTGACAAATCGTCCGCTGTCTTATTTTCTGAGAATTTATTAGACCTACGGTCATATTATTCGATACTTTCAGTTCGATTGTCGATTCACTGTGCGGGGGTAGCGTTTATTTTTTATTTGAGATTTGATCGAATTCGCTGTCGAATGGAATAATTTCATTCTGTATTTTTATGTGGCGATGCCGGTAGCTAATTTCGGCTTCTTGAGATTGTAAGAAGTCATCTCCGTGGGTACCGTCGAAAGGAGTGGATGTTCTTTCGGAATCGACAACGTGTGTATCTTTGGATATATTCTGAGGTAATTAAGGTGCAAGTCTATGTTCGAGGATCCTATTGTATTGATAGGACCGTCGGGGTTTATTCCTGTAATTGATAATTGTTGAATATTTATTTGGGTAAAACACAAATAAAGCAACAGAGTTTAAGTAGCTTCAAAATAAAAAAAGAGTTTATTGATAAAATAGAAAAATGTAGGCAAGTTGTGAGTTACAGAGAGATTTGCTCGACAACTGCTCTCAAGTAAATTCGACAAGCGACTGACTGCGGTAGAGACGCTTCTCGAGCGCGTCGCTGCAAAAACTATTGCTTAGTTTATTGCTTGGCTATAGGAAAGGGAAAAGGGGAGCGCAAAAGGTTTTACAACAATTTGGTGTACGTGCCGAAAAACAGTTCTGCACGGCTTATTTTTAATTACGGGAAAATCCCGAGATAACCATCAGCAGTTCATCTGCGCAGCAGAGAACTTTATTACTTTATTGCGGTACAAGAAAGGTATGCGCGCCCTTATACCTGATTTGAACGGTACTGCGATATACTCATATACTAACATTCAAAATACTCTGCGTAATTTAGCTAAAATTCAACAATAATATCTTTTTTTAGACAAGTTTTGTCTGATATCAAAGAGAGTCATGTTTAATTAGGGATATTGTTGCTCCCGTTTCTATTCGAAACGTTAAATGTTTATGAGAGTTAGAAGATGAGAAGGTGATGGATTGTTGGATTGCAAGTGGTTTATGCGGAATTGAATGCCTCTCGAATTCGTCGATCCTCGAGAAGGGCGTTCGTTTCTAGAGGTGCTTTCGAGTTTAAATTATTTATACGGACGGAAACAAACACGGACACAACACAAGCAACAGTATATAAAATAGTGGAGCACTTTCTACTACCACTAATGCATTGCAGTGTGCCGTTTGTGCAAGTGTCAACGAGATCGACTTGCACGGGGGTTGAGAGGTTCAACTTGCCAGTAAGGTTCTTTCGTCTCTGCAAAACCCACACCAATCAAATATTCTCGATTTTGTTTTAATAGATATATTTTTTTTAATAAGAATTTCGTCATTTCGTAATACTGCGATTAAACGTTTCCAGAATAAATTGCAGTCGAAGTACTAAATCTTTTTTTTGAAACAGTTATATTACCATTTCAACGACGCGAATTTCATTTGAGATGTTTTTCTAATTGATCTTTTTGCAGTCATGGAAAAAGATTAATTCTTGTGAACGACAGTACAATTTTGATAATAATTAGGTGTTTGCATGTATGTATATACACACACACATACACACCCCGTATATCTCGGCGTAAAAGGCGACCCTTAAGACCCAAAAAATCTCCAAAAATAGAGGATCGTCTTATACGTCCAGCACAAAAACAGAAACTTTAAAATAACACTAAGAATTTATTGTGCTTATATGGAAAATCAATTCTTTATTTTGAAAAAAAGAACTTCAACTTTAGTGTATGACATGAATTCATTCTGCAATTCGTTCTAAATAAAAAATTTAAAAAATAAAATACATAGCCATGGCCTTCTAGATACAAGCCGTGCACGATGTTTTAATACACAGTATGTCAGAGCGAGGTGTGATTCACCGCGTTTCATTTAAGAACAATTTAATCGCTTAATCGTAATTCCCCGAATTTCGATTTTGGACATAAAATTGTATTGTAACATGCGGAAGAGCTGTTCGATTTAGGATCGTCTTTAAACGTTCGATATATAATGAATTTATACTTTTTTTTAAAGTTTCGACCTCGTCTTATACGCCATGATGTACGGTATATATATATATATATATATATATATATATATATATATATATATATATATATGTATATATAATTTGCCACGATCGTTTCCGCCACACTTTGATTTATTGTTTTTGTTTAATTGATTTATTTTATAACTGTTTTTGATAACATGCTTCTATGGATATTCTCAAACTGTCATTTGCCTTATTTATCGTAAAATCGAAACGCGATGTTTAATTTATTGATTAAAGGCTGTCGTACATACACTGTTCGCTTTTATTATTATTATTTTTTTAATATCCTACTGTTGACAACGTTTCTATCTACGGGTATTTGAAGATCCGAAGGCTGTACATTCAAATCATACGTAGAGTCCGATTCATTTCTTGATTCATGTCAGGGACATCGTATGCTCTAAGCACTGCATCCACAATCCGGAATAATGAGGTGAAGATCTCCCCTTTGGCCCACGGGATACCAAGGAACCGCCTAACGTGGATGTCTGCCAGCTGCTTCGGGTTATCGTAGCGGCTCGTTAACGTCACCCAAACTTTCTGGTACCCATCCGAATACAGGCCGCCGATGAGTGGGACATCCTCTACTCGTATGGCCTGTCGCAGCTTGCCCCGCTTGTAGGCTACCGGGTAATCCTCCTCGTGAACTAGGATCACGAACGCGTCCTTAAACGTTAGCCAATTATGGAGGGACCCGTCGAAGCTTGGGATGGTTAGCGGGTCTAATTTCATATCCCCCGGTAATTTCAAATGCCTCCGACTGGACGGACTGGTCCGAGGGGGACTCCTCGGAAGCAGCCGCTGCAGCCAGCATGTACAGCGACTCGACCTCGTCGAACAAGGTCGAGTGCGCTAGCAGGATCCCGTCTCCAAGCGCCGCCCGAGCCAAACTCGCGCGGGCCGTCAAGAACTGCTGTCAGTGTTCCTCCAAGGAGCTGGAGAGTCGCTCTATCGTGAAGGCGTCGAGCTGAAGGTCCGGCGTCGTGATCCGATCATAGAGGCGCTGGATGGCCCTCTGCTCCAACATCCTCACGTTCAAATCCACCATGGCCCGGAATGATGTTTATCGCGAGTAATTCAAAGAGGCACAGATAGCGTCGAGCGAAGGCGCTTGAAGATAATCGACTCGCGCCCAAACAATACGGCCGATCGACGACGCGCGTGTTACGAAGCCACGCCACGAAGGTACGAACACGCGCAGGGTCGAACGAACCGGGACTGCCGACTCTCGCGGAACACGCCGAAAGGTGCGTACACACACGCGCACCGAGTCAAATTAACGTGCCGAGAGCCACGAGGACAATACGCGATACTAACACGAGTATGAGGCGCGAGACCTCGCAGGAGGCGCCAGAAAGTGTTATGGAAGCAAAAGGGCTCCGGCGCAGTTAAATAAACCAAATAAGACAGCGTTTCAACAATATATTTTACAGTATTTACGTGTAACAGTAGGTGCTATTTAAAAGGAGGTTGTTTTCGCTTTTTCCCGTGGTCCGAATCGGCGGACCACAAGTGTACCCGATGAAGGAAATGTTAAACCGTAGAACAATTAAAATCACTTTATTCTAACTTTGTACCATGGATTATTTACAAATAACAAGTTAACAGAAGAATGTATGTTACCGTCCGCCGCGATGTTCGGTGATGCACTCTCTGGAGGTGTGATAGACAGGTGGGAAGGGAAGGAAGGTAGCGTTGCACACGGCCATACGGGCAGAGCTGAGAAGCGGCCAGTATTAGTTGTACTGGCCATTCGGGATTCTCAGAACTACGGGAAGGCGGGTACGCTGCACACGGCCCGATCGTGCAGGGACGGGAAACGACCAGCACTAGATGTACTGGCCATTCGGGATTCTCGGAATCCCGAACAGAGGTGCCCAAGAAACACGACTCCTCGCCAAGCGCTGCACAAGAAGAGATCGACGCTAATGACGCGTAGACCGTCCGTATCGTCGGTAAAACCAAGCGGCGCGAAGTCGTACGCGTAGTGGCGTTAGGGCGAGGTTAGGTGCGCGTGTGGCTTCCGGCTCTAATGTCGCCTAGGCGCGGCAGCTCAGTCGATTGATTCTAAACAGTATTTGAACTCCGACTGTGGAACAACTCGATTTCGCATCCGTCCTCAACGTTGGTTGTCACGTTATTGAATTCAATTCTTTGCTGTTGTCGTTATTAACTACAAAATCAAATGATGATCGTTAAAAAGAAAAGTGTAAACGATGTGTCGCCGAGAGTATGATGAGAAAGTCTCGTTGCCTTGAGAGTGAGGCGCAGTCATCGTTCTACGTTGTAAACGATAGAGTTCTCTTTCGTCTATGAAGAACAAGTCTTCCGCCTGCTTTGCCCACGACGGATTACATAGTGTAGATTATACTACAGGAGATGCGATCATTCCCTGGGTTATTATCTGCTCGGCCGAGCTCCACGACGAAGCCATGTATTTCAATTGCAGACGTGAGCGAAGCGCATCTTCACTGGACAACCGGATCCTTCCGTACCGAACTGCACGGAATCATAGTATTTAAAGTGATCCGGCTCGACGAACACCGTTCCTCTCGTTATCACGACCGTTTAAAATGTCTGAACGTGAGGGATGTTCATTACAAGGAGCTGTGTTTGTTCGCGAAGGGAAAAGAACTAGTCGAGTGCTCGTAGAGGAAAATTCACGAAACTTTCTTGTCACTGAACAACAATCTCAGCAGAGAAGTACGTCTCTGCATTCGATACGAAATGTCTTCCCGAATTCAAAGACATTGACAAGAAAATCATCGCTCGAGTGGATGGTGAAATATATACCTCTTCTCACTCTTCTTCGCCGTCGTTAAAATTGCTAATGCTTCGTTGATCTTCGAGTGTGTGCGTTGTATCGGATTGTTATCCGAATGAGACGATGCGGCGGTGGTTTTGCCCGATCCGTATTTTTCTTCTGATGGCTTCTCTTCGCTTCCTCGTGCCTTCGACATCGAACAGCCGAGTACGCACGTATGGAATTTGACAGGATTTCTACTCATCCATCCTCTATATTAATCGAACGTGCTTCAAAATCGAATTATAAACGATCGCTTACGTCGTCGAGTTATTCGCCACGATCCTACGTGTAACGTACGGCACTCACGAAGATCGACAACAATTTCAACTTTCGAGACGTGACGAACGTTTGCGCGAAAGAGATGTATCGTGATGTACGACGTGAGAACCACATTCTGCAGTACTCTAGGACGGGTCATACCAGACGGTACAGACTGCATTCGACGATACACGAGGCACGAACCGAAGGATACGAGCACTCGATATTAATATACGAATCTTGCACATTCACAGCTTGTCTGTCCGAGTCACGTGTATCATCGTTTATGTTCGGGATTTATGGACGATAATGTGAAGAGAACAACACTCTCAGTACGCAGAACAAACAGTTTGTTTATTGTTCATAACGTATAGAATTAGTTTGATATGGACAGAAGATTGCAGGTGAGTGCAGAGATCTGGTCACATAAATGAATAATAGGACTGTCTTCACAGAACGCACGTCGAAGAATCCATATCCGTCGAAGTGCATACTGTCCGAAATGTGTGTATCGACGCGGGCAGAAGCGATCGAACGTACAGACTTAAGTCGCATGACGCTCTGCAATAGTCAGTTTGTAAGATGCATACGGCGCCAATATTAAACGTTGATTATTCGGACAACGATATCTTCAGAATGAAGTACACACATAATACTGTCGTCACGCAGCGTCACTCCAAACACAGACAAAATGTGTATCTTCGTTGTCCCGCCACATTCTCTTCAATCGTTCGGATTCGCTGGGAGAATATTTTCGAAATGTATCACCGCACATCGTTAATTAGATCGTGGTCTTATAGTGGAAATCTATGCCGGCACGTCGGGCAACATTTGATTCTTCATCTGTCTGTAATTGTTTCGACATCCTGCCGTTGAAATGAGAATCTGCGTCGCCACGTCATGCAACACTTTGTTCCTCATCGATCTGTCTGTCGCATTCGTCTTGAATTACTTGGACATCTCGGTCTCGCGATGGAAATCCACGTTGATAAATCATGCGACACTCGGTTCTTCGTCAGTCTCACATTTATATTTAATTGCTTGGACGTCGCTGTCTTCGAATCAAAATCTACGTCGACGCAACATGCAGCGTTTTATCCTTCGTCAGTCTATCGCATTTATCCGCAATCATTTCGACGTCTTGCAATGGGAACGCATGACGATACATCATGCAACGCTTCTTCGTTCCGCATCAGTCTGTCACATTTATCCATGATTATTTATTGGTACGTGGCGTCGACATGTTTTCAAAACGCGTTACAAATCGTTAATTCGAACCGTAATCGATGGTTCTACACCGACGAATCAGGCGAAATTCTGTTCTCAAATCACGTATCTCTTCAATTATTCTTGGACACGGTGGTCTTGTTAATTGGGACCTTCGTCGACGCATCAGGCGACATTTTCTTCTTCGTCAGTCTTTGACGTTCATGTTTGACGATTTGAACTCTATATGAGGATATTTTCTACGTCGTGGTCTTGTAATCGGGGATCTACATCGGCACACCATGCAACGTTTGCTTCTTTATCAGTCTATCACATTCGTCTGTAATTATTTCGACATCTTAGTCTTGTAATGGGAATCCATGTCGACACATCAGGCAGTATTTGTTCTTCGTCAGTCTGTCACGTTTATCTGTAATTATCTAGACATCGTGGTCTTGTGACGGGAATCTACGCCGACACATCAGGCAACGCTCGGTTCCGCATCAATCTATTGCATTTATCCATGGTAATTCGTCGGCACGTGGCGTGGACATGTTTTCAAAACTTATTACAAATCGTTGATCCGAACAGAGTGTAATGGATGTCAACACCGACGCACCAGGCAAGATTCTGTTCTCCATCAGTCTTAATTGGGACCTTCGTCGATTCATCAATTTATCGCGTTCCTCTTTCATGATTTGGACTTTGTATGAGGTTATTTTCAAAACTACACCGTACATCTGTAATATTACATCGACGTGGTCTTGTAATTGGGATCTCTATATCGATACATCATGCAACGTTTGCTTGTTCATCAGTCTATTACATGTGTCCATGATTATTTTATTGAGATCGCCATATATTCAAAATGTATCATAAATCGTTAATTACAAATGCAATGAGTGTATCTACGTCAACACATTGAGCAACATGGGCCGAACACATTCTTGTATCACGTATGTATATAATTCTTTGGGACACGGTATGGTTGGTACAGGTATGGCATAATATACCGTATACCAGTACAGGAAATGCGGCGGAGCTGTTGAAGTTGGTCCGGTTGATGATGGTAGTGTCGTGTTGCGTTGTCCGGCGTTAGGGTCGTTGGCAAGTTTGACCCAGGCGCTGGTGGCCGGGGGCGGTGCTGGCACAAAGCGGTTTGGCTGCTGCTTGGGGACGCGCTCTGGTTTCGCAGTCTTTTCCAGATATGCTGCATATACTGGGCATAGGCGATGATTGGCGGTGTGAGGTCCCCTGCAGTTTGCACATGTGGCAGGGGTGTCAGGGGTTTTGACGCAGGTTGCGGTGGCGTGGTTTCCGGCGCATTTGACGCACCGGGGTTGCACGTGACAGTTTCCTGACGAGTGCCCAAATCGCTGGCATCGGTGACACTGTGTGACTCCTGGTCTCGTATTTACGCCAGTAGACCTTGAAATCAAACCGATGTGATACTGCCATGACCGCCCCGATCGGGGTTCCGTTAGTGAAGTCGATCTTATAAACTGGTATCATGCTAGCAGGATCGCTCAATTTATAAGCCCTGATGGCCGAGAGCTTGTTCTCGGCCAGAGCCTCAATTATCCTGTCCGGGTGGACGTCGGGTACGCCGCTGGCCACCAGCGTCAGGGGCTTGGTTTCCAGCGGCGAGAAGGAGTAGAATTGGGCCGCGTTGGACCCAGCCAGGTTCTTGCGGACGGCCTCGAAGTCCGCCAGGTTCTGGCACGAAATTTTCGTGCCAGTGCGGAGCGTCTTGTAGCGCACCTGGCCCGTAGTTATGGCCTTTATGGCGCGCGTGAACTCCAGCATGTCCCTCGGTTTGTCCCTCAACATGATGGGAGGAGGGGGTCTGGGTTTCTGCTGGGCAGCTGGTTGGGCGTTGGCAGCTGGGGCTGCTGATGTGGAGGCGGCGCTGTTGCCGCTTTCGGATGGGGCGGTGCTCGCCGTAGGTATTTCCGGCTGGGGGCCGGGAGCAAACAGGGCAGTGAATCTATTGGCTGTGAAAAAAGTCGAGGAAGAGGTTCCGTCGACTGTGGTAGTCTGCGGGGAGGCGGGCCTACTGGAGCTGGAGGCGGCGGTCGGAGAGGCACGTCCATTTCTCTTATTTTTAACTAGCGTGAACTCGGCGCCGATGTCGTCGGGTACGCTGGGAAGGGGTGGGTACGCTTTCTCCCTGTGTAGCCGGTGCTGCTGGTGCGGCGGGCGCCGGGGCGATGAGGGGCGCCGACGGTTTGGTTCCGGCCGAAGTTCCGGGTGCGCTGATGACTGTTGCTGTAGCGGCCTTGCGGGCTGCTTTGGCGGGTGCTTTGGTTGGCGGCGCCATTTGGGGCGGGGATAAGTTTTTTACTGGGATGCTGACGAGTTCGGTGGTACTCTTTCCTTTCAGGATGACCGGCTGGCCATCCTTTAGTATTTTACGGAAACGTGTCTTTCTCAAAACCGCCACATCAGGAGGCGAGGCGGTTGATGGGGAGTCCCGTAAGATGGAGGAAGCTGGAACGGTTAGTGGCCGTGGGCCTTGAGGATCTGAATGGAGCTGGATGCTCGTGGGGGAGGGTGCGCCACCTGGGGTAGCGGGTTTCGACATCTATGTCTATGAGGTGGGGGAGGAGGTATCTGACATTCCTGTCAGTGCTGGGATGTGGACATGCACAGCGAAATGTTTAATGTGGACGCAAAGACAGAACTATGTATGTTAAAGTATTGACGAGTTAACGGATTGACCCGGTCCCGGTAGCAAAAGACGTAGCGGGTGCTGCGGGCGGTGCCCGTGTGGGGAAGGTAATTTGGGTGGGGGTCAGTACCTGCTGTGCTGACGACACTGTTAAGGTGTTGGGCGCCGAGGAGCTGCTTGGAAGTTACTGCCTCTGGACCCCGGTACTGGCTCCCATCGCTGGGAACTGCTGCAGGCATTGCAGAGCTGGTGGTGGCGGCGACGGTCCAGTTGGCGTCGGGATGACAGCTGGATTTCCAGCGGTGGTGCCGGGCGGGAGTCTGACCCAGGCACTGGTGGTGGGTGGTGGCGCCGGGACGAGACGCCTCGGCTGCTGAGCGGCTTCGTTGTCTGCCTTGTTGTTCTTGGCGGCATATTCAGCGTACACCGGGCAGAGCCGGTGGTTTGCCGTATGCGGCCCACCGCAGTCGGCGCAGGTGGCCGGTGTGTCACGTGGTTTGACACACGTAGCTGTTGCGTGGTTCCCGGCGCATTTCACGCACCGAGGTTGCACGTAGCAGTTGGTGCCAGTGTGCCCAAAGCGTTGACAGCGTCGGCACTGGGTGACGCCGGTGCCCTTATACTTCCTCCAGTAGACCCTGTAATTGAACAGGAAGGAGGTCGCCATGACGGCACTCATGGAGGTGCCGTTGGCGAAGTCGATCTTGTAGAGCGGCTGCCAAGGGTTGGCTCCGCTCATTTTGTAGACCCGCTGGGCCGTGAGGTTGGCTGCTGCCAACGCTTGTATGAGCCTGTCCGGGTGAACATCCGGCAGGCCCCTGGCTACGAACACCACCGGTTTCTTGTCCTGTGGCGTGAAGGAATAGAATTGCGCTGTGCCTGAGCCAGCTAGGTTCTCCCTGACGGCCTCGTAGTCCGCCAGGTTGCTGCACGAGATCTTCAAACCTCGCCGCAGAGTTTTGTAACGAACACGCTCGGTGGTGATTTCCGCAACGTGGTTGCCGAATTCTAAAGCGTCTCTAGGCTTGTCCCTCAGCATAATGGGCGGAGGGCGCCTAGGTTTCCGCTGGGGTGGGGGGAGTGCATCGGCAGCTGGGGCTGCGGTTGTGGAGGCGGCGCCGGTGACGCCGCTGTCGTCTTTCTCAGTCGGGACCGTGCAAGCTGAGGGGATCTCCGGCTGTGGGCCAGGTGCAAACAGGGCGGTGAACCTGTTTGTTGTGAAGACCGCCGAGGTACCGTCGACGTTGGCGACTGCCGCCTGTGGAGAGGCGGGTCGGCTTGAGCTGGTGGAGGCCGGTGAGATACGCCCACTCTTTTTGTGTTTCACCAGCGTATACTCGGCGCCGATGTCGTCGAGCTCGCTGTGAGGGCGAGATTCTTCAGGTCCCGGCGAAGTCGGGGCAGTGGATGCGGCGGGAGCCGGGGCGACGGGGACCGTCGATGTTGTGGGTCCGGCAGCTGTGCCGGGCGCGCTGACGGCTGCTGGCGTTGTGGACTTGCGAGTTGCCTTGGCGGCCGTTTTGGTAGGCGGCGCCATAGGACGTGGTGGGCTCGCGGAGGGGACGTTTACGATCTCCGTGGTGGTTTTGCCTTTTAGGATGACCGGTTGGTCATCCTTAAGAATCTTCCTAAACCTGGTCTTCCTTAGTACCGCCACATTAGGAGGAGAGGCGGTTGAGGGAGTCTCTCAGGACAGAGGAGGCCGAGACGGTCAGTGACCGTGGATCATGAGGACCGGGACGGAGCGGGGTGCTCACTGCGTGGGGTGTAGCAGGTTCCGTCATTAATGCTTACGCGGAAGGGGAATTGACATTTCTGCCAGACGAGGAATCACATATATATAAGCGAAGAGAAATACCGTAGGCGCGGCCAGAAGCGAGACAGATACTAGTTGCGGTTGCGAAAAGTCAAAGCACCAAAGAACAAGGCAGCCGGCACACCGAACAAAAGCCAGATGCAGTAGTGAAAGCAAAAATAAATTGTTTGTTACAGTACCTGGTGATGAACTGCTGCATGCACTCGACACTGACACGAAAAACCCGGAAAAATCGAAAAAATCTTTTATTTATTTCTATGTATTGAGTCACCGAGTCACTGAGTTTAACCGAACTGAATATCACACTGCACCGAACACTGCATACTGGCCTACTAGAAAGAAAGAAAAGAAAAGAAAAATGATTTTATTGATATGAATAAAATACATCTATGCGTTGTACACATGATGGGTGGGGTGTGAATCCGGTGTCTTAGCCGCAGCTTTTAACCCGGGAATAGTGGAGGACGGTGTTGGGTACTGAGATTCTTGGTGGATCTGAGGATTGGATGCCGGAAAAAAGTTTCAAAAAACCGGCGAGAGGAGTGTACTTTTACTTACAAACTAGATCTTACAGACTAACATGCAGCTTAACTAACTTGGTACTAACAAACAAAAACAGAGAACAGAACAAATGCAAAAAACATAATGACATAACAGAACGTAATAACAAAACAAGACAGAACAAAAAATATAACAAAAAATAACAAAATGCATAATAGAACAGAATAAAACAATCAAACGAGACTTAACAAAACAAAAAACCGAACAAAAACACTACATTATGACTCGGCTAGAGACAGCCGAGGTCAGTTCGACAGACCTCAGCGTGGAGCTGGGTCAAGCGTCATTTCGCGGCCGAGATTGTTTTTCGCGCACTGTGCCACACAGGCGGAGGTGATCTGGCGGATCTTGAGTTTATCGCGCACAATGGGTGTGTTCGCGAACACAGAACACAGGAATGTTTCTGGGTCGCGAAACGAGTGAGAACCTTTGCATGAGCGCACTACGAGGCCATGTCTTCGAGACGGACTTCTTGCGGAAGACGCTTCTTCCGCGCCGTCTTCGAAAGTGTCCACCACGCCTTCGGTAGTGGTTCGTTGGTGCGCTTAACATACACGCTGGTATGCTTGGCGCACCTCTTGATGTGGTTCCGGTATAGGTCGTCCACGTGGTCAGCGATGCGCTCGAGCTTGCACAGGCGGTGCAGCTCAGCGATGGGAGTGTCTGCCGGGGATCCAGTGATCTGCCGCAGGCAGTGATTCTGGAGGACTTGAAGCTTCCTCCAGGTGGTCTTGCAGACTGGCAGCCATACCGGGGCAGCGTAGAGGAGGGTGGAGCGAATGCAGGCCTTATAGACGTGGATTTTGGCCGCAAGTGGGATGTTCACGGATCTCAGGATGCTGGATAACTGGAATTTTGCTACTCTCGCCTTGGCCAGTCTGTCGTTGGCGGCGGAGGTGAAGGTGAGTTTGTGATCCAGGAGGAGGCCGAGGTAGCGTAGCCTGTTCGACGTGCGGACGACCTCTCCCTGGAATTTGATACCGAGAGGCGGGGCGTAGCCTGTTGAGAAGACTATCGCCTCGGTCTTGGAGCCGTTGACGCGGATCTTGTTTTTATTGAAATAGGCGCTTGTTTGGGCGAGAGCAGTCTCCATGCTACGCAGAGAGGTAGCCACGGAGTTTTTGAGGGAAGAGGTGAACAGGGCGGTGTCGTCAGCGTAGAAGGCCCTGTTAATGGAAGTTCGGAGCTTCGGGAAGTCGTGGATGTAGAATGTGAACAGGAGTGGGCCCAGGACACTGCCCTGGGGTACTCCTGCTGGAATGGGAATGAGGTCGGAACGAGACCCATCTGAGTCGACGTAGAACTGACGCTGGTTCAGGTAGGAATGGATCGTTTTGACTAGGTAGGTCGGGACTAGTCGTTGGTCAAGCTTCCACACAAGGTGGTCAAGCCAGACCGAGTCGAAAGCTTTCTCGATGTCAAGCGAGACAAGCAGTGTGGGGCGTCTGCGTTTCAGGTCAACAGTTACATGTCTGGTGATCCTGGCAAGTTGGTGGGTTGTTGAGTGTTTTTTCCTGAACCCAAATTGTTCAGGAGGGATGATATTAAAGGCATCCAGGTAACTCTGGATGCGGGAGTGAATGGTGCGCTCGTAAAGTTTACTGAGGGCAGGTAGGAGGCTGATTGGCCGGTAGCTGGAGGGGTTGGATTTAGGCTTACCGGGTTTGGGGATGGGTATGACCTTAGCAGTCTTCCAGTGCTGCGGGAAGTGGTTAAGGTCCATGGCGGCGTTGAAGACGCGCACCAGGTACGAGATGGCGAGGCGGGGAAGGTTCCTCACCATCTGATTTGCAATGCTGTCCTGGCCTGTGACTTGCGGTTTTTCAACGCTTTGATGAGCCCATTCAGCTCAGCGTTGGTCGTCGGCGTTGCACACGGCGACGGGGGGAGTGCAGCCAGCTTGGCTACGGCAGCAGTGACTTTGCGGTCATGGGAAGGATTCCCCAGGTGTTGGGATATGGTGTGGACATTGGCGAAGGCTCGGGCAATTGCCTCGGCTCTCCCGGCTTGTGTGGAGACAACACCCTGGTCGGGGATGAGTGCGGTGGGGGGGTCCCGGTGGGCCCGCAGTCTCCTGACCAGGGGCCAGACAGTGTTGTTATTGTCCTGAAGGACCTTCAGGGCGTGCTGCTCCCACTGAGCGGAGCGATCGGCCTTAATGGCCTCGGAGATTAACTTGGAGAGCCGGTTCAATTCGGTCTTGTGGCGCGGATCACGAGTGGCTTTCCATAGTTTCTTGGCGCGATATCGAGAACTTAGGAGGTCCTTGATCTCGCGCGAGGGCCGATATTGACTTGATGGTGGTCTACGCACCTTCGGGATGTGCAGGTCCGCCGCCTGCTTCATGGATTTCTCCAGAGTTCTGACGCAGCTGTCGACATCGGCAGCGGTCAGAAACTCTCCCGGAAGGCAGATCGACTGGTTGAGCGAGCTTTTGAAGCCCTTCCAGTCTGCCTGGCTGAAGTCGTACGTAGGTTTCAACCTAGTAGCCATTTTGTACATCCGGTCAATGGTGATGAGAACCGGGATGTGGTCTGAGCTCGGGCCTTCGACGGTTTGAAGGCTGAGGGGGTGATTTTCTAGGTTCCTTACGAGCGCAAGGTCGATGGTTGAGGGGTTTTGGTCCGGACGGTCGGGGTAGTGGGTGTAGTCCGGAGGGTAGTGCAGGATCAATGGAGTCAGTGTCTCGTCCAGAAACTTAAATAGCTTGCGGCCATTGTCGTTAATGGAGAGACAGTTCCAGGAGAGGTGGGTAGCATTGAAGTCACCTACAATGCACGTGGGGGTGTCCTGGGAGGCAAGTATGTCCAGGTGGTGAGTGTCAAGTTTGGTGACGTACAGTCCGTTTATTTTGAGTCGGGGTCTGCCGTCTATTTGGACATTAATATGTTCGGTGGGGATGTCCGAGTCAGGGAGTCGTACGTGCGGGATGTCGCGTTTGACTAGCATGACTAGCCCTCCGCCCCGCGTGGGTCGGTCACGTCGGTGTACGTGGTAGTTCGGTATGCGTAGGGTATACCTAGCGGAGAGGTTGGTTTCGGTAATGACGGCGACGTCGGCGTCATGGAAGGAGAGGAGTTGTAGCGGGTCGGGCTTCTTGTTAAGAATGCCCCCCCTGGATATTGAAGTTAATTATTTTTAGTTGAGGGGTGAAGGTGGCGGCTTAAGGGAACAGCATCTGGAATTCGTTGAGAGCGCTAATTCTCTCGAACGGTCCAGTTGCTACTAGGAGCTTGGAAGTGAGGGTGGTGAGGGCTTTGCCGAGGGATTTGAGGTCGACGAGTGACCCCAGAAGCCTCAGCTGAGTGATGCAGAGATCGAAGTCTGAGGTGATCTCTTGCATAGAGGAAGCGTCAGCGGTCGCAGAAGGGTTGCGGCCCAGAGGGGGTGCTGCGGGCGGTGCCCGAGTGGGGAAGGAGATTTGGGTGGGGGTCGGTACCTGTTGTGCTAACGGCACTGTTGAGGTGTTGGGCGCCGAGGAGCTGCTCGGAAGTGGCTGCCTCTGGGCTCCGGCTCTGGCTCCCATCGCCGGGAACTGGTGCAAACATTGCAGTGCTGGTGCTGGCGGTGACGATCCGGTTGGTGTCGATGCAGTTGCTGGATTACCAGCGGCGGTGGCAGGCGGGAGCCTGACCCAGGCACTGGTGGTAGGAGGCGGCGCCGGGACGAGACGTCTCGGTTGCTGGGCTGTGTTGTCAGCCTTGCCGTTTTTGGCGGCATACTCCGCGTACACCGGGCAGAGTCGGTGGTTGGCAGTATGCGGCCCACCGCAGTTTGCGCAAGTGGCCGGTGTGTCGCGTGGCTTTACGCACGTGGCCGTTGCGTGATTCCCGGCGCATTTTACGCACCGGGGTTGGACATAGCAGTTTGTTCCGGTATGTCCGAAGCGTTGGCAGCGACGGCACTGAGTGACACCAGTGCCCTTGTACTTCCTCCAGTAGACCCTATAATTGAATAGGTAGGAGGTCGCCATTATGGTGCTCACGGGGGTGCCGTTAGCAAAATCAATTTTGTAGAGCGGCTGCCAAGGGTTGGCACCACTCATTTTATAAACCCGCTGGGCCGTGAGGTTGGCTGCTGCCAACGCTTGTATGAGCCTGTTCGGGTGAACATCCGGCAGGCCCCTGGCAACGAACACCACCTGTTTTTTGTCCTGCGGTGTAAAGGAATAAAATTGGGCTGTGCCTGAGCCAGCTAGGTTATCTCTGACGGCCTCGTAGTCCGCCAGGTTGCTGCAGGTGATCTTCAGACCTCGCCGCAGCGTCTTGTATTGGACACGCTCGGTTGTAATCTCCGCAACGTGATCTCCGAATTCGAGGGCGTCCCTAGGCTTGTCCCTCAGCATGATGGGCGGAGGGCGCCTAGGTTTCCGCTGGGGTGCGGGGGGTGCATCGGCAGCTGGGGCTGCGGATGTGGTGGCGGCGCCGGTGACGCCGCTCTCTTCCTTCTCAGTCGAGACCGTACTCGCCGAGGGGATCTCTGGCTGTGGGCCAGGTGCGAACAGGGCAGTGAACCTGTTGGTGGAGAAAAACGCCGAGGTACCGTCGACGTTAGCGGCAGCCGCCTAAGGAGAGGCGGGTCGGCTGGAACCGGTGGAGGCCGGCGAGGTGCGCCCGCTCTTTTTACGCTTCACCAGCGTGTATTCGGCGTTGATGCCGTCGAGCTCGATGTGAGGGCGAGGTTCTTCGGGTCTCGGCGAGGCCGGGGCAGCGGATGCGGCAGGTGCCGGAACAGCGGGTGCGGCGGAGGCCTGGACGACGGGGGACGTCGATGTGGAGGGTCCGGCAACAGTGCCGGGCGTGCTGACGGCTGTGGATGTTGCGGCCTTGCGGGTGGCCTTGGTGGCCGTTTTGGCAGGCGGCGCCATTTGACGTGGCGGACTCGCGGAGGGGACGTTCACGATCTCCGTAGTAGTTTTGCCTTTTATGATGACCGGCTGGCCATCCTTGAGGATCTTCCTAAATCTGGTTTTCCTCAGTACCGCCACATTAGGAGGAGAGGCGGTTGAGGGAGAGGGGTCTCTTAGGACAGAGGTGGCCGAAACGGTCAGTGACCGTGGCTCATGGGGACCGGGACGGAGCTGGGTGCTCACTGAGTGGGGCGAAACAGGTTCCGACATAAATGCTTACGCGGAAGGGGAAGGGGAGGTTGACATTTCTGCCAATGGAGGAATCACATATATGTATAGGCAATAGGGATACCGTGGCGCAGCCAGAAGCGAGACAGATCTAGTTGCTGGTGATGAGACTGCTGGATGCACTCGACACTGACACTGTTTGCACTGTTCACTGAATTGAGTTTAAGATTAAAAATTAATAATTAAAATTCTTAAAAATTTTAAGAATTTAAAATTTAAAACTCAAAAATTTAAAAATTTAAAATTCAAAAAATTTAAAAATTAAAAAATTAAAATTAAAATCAATACTTGAAAATAATATTGATATTATTGATATTGATATTAATTAGATTAAGTCCAAGAAGTAAAGTTTTTTAAAAATAAAAAGAGATGAAATAAAATGAAATGAAAATAAAATTTAAAAATTATGAAAAAATTATGACAAGTCACTATAACTATAACCGAACTGTATGTTACTGCACTAGACACTGTGTACTGTATGCTGCGCACTGTGATCACACAGGCTGAAGCAGTGGTGGTGGTGGTATAACAATGCTCGAGCGGTGGGAGCTGCTGCTCCGTCAGACGTCCGCTTCTTTCGGCTGCTTGCTTCGGAATGATGGCCTACTAATAAAAATAAAATAAAAATGAATTTTATTAATCTGAATCTTAATACAGGGCCGGGTTTGGCCTTATGATAATGGTTTCGTGCGGTGCCCTACCTCTCGGTATAGATCCGCATTTGTGGTGTGTGGACTCTTTGCGCAAAGCATACTCTTCCATTAGTACAATATTTATTATCAACGATTTGATCATATTTATAATACCATTTCTCAACTATTTTTTCTGTTAGTTGTGTACGCATAGGTTCTATTTTACTAGACATTTATGGGTTATATTTAGTAAATTACTGAAAATATCAAAATACAAACAAATACGATATTAATAATAATAAATACTTAGCAACATTTTGAAATAAATAAGAATCTGGTAGTAAACGTTTTTTTTGATAATATTTAATTTGAATTGTTAAACATTTTATATATATATATATATATATATATATATATATATATATATATATTAATATTTTCGACCGCTTACTTTATTATTATTTTTTTGTTGTAGAATTGATCTTCATATTTTATTTATTATTTTTGTAATCAGTTAATGCATGTTTACATATATTAATCTCTTTCAGACAAATTTGATTTATTCGATTTGTGTTTGAATTTTATTAGGTCGATAGGAAAATAATTATGGTTCATGACCTTCAAATTCATAATGAAAACCATAATTATTTTCCTATCTAATAATTTATCTCAAGCCTATTTGTATGATAAGCAGAAAATGGTTGAAGTAGGTAAAAAAAGCAGCAGCTCTAAAAATGTAATATGAAGAATAGTTGCAATAGGATTGTCTATTAAGTTAACACAGTATGTAACTATTTCATAATCGGTTTAAAAATTAAATTATTTTTAGATATTTTATTTACAATTACGTTATAGTTTTTGTTTAAATTTAAAATTGAAGGTAAATAATAACAGGATTGAAATTATTAGTCCTGCAGGTATAAAAATAAAGAAACTTGTTTCAGTTCTTCGAGTTTTAGATACTTTATTAGAGATTTAATAGTGTAAAAAATACAAACACAAAGGGAAAATATCTAAAGATGATTCATGAGATGGAACCTGTGGAAATTCGTACAAATAATTTTTTTTTGGTGAAAAATTTTAATTCGTTATCATTTTTGATTATTGATTATGCGTATTTCGATCGCAATGTTTTTGAGTGCCAAGGTATTGAAAAAATGATAAGATTTTTTTACTTGTGAGCTTTGAAGATGATAGCATCGTTATCGAAATGTACATAAGTAATGATCAGTAATGATTTATTTGGACAGAAAAAAATGTGGTTTGTGAGATGAAAAAAGAATAACTCACTTGCGAAATTCAATTAGTCACAGTGCAAACAATTGTATTGTTACGAAAATTTACAATGGAAACAAAAATTAAATGGTTATGAAAAAATATAAAATTGATATGACAAGAATGTGAAAATAATGTAATTATATTTTGAATTAATGTGTAATTTTTATTTCAAATTAATTTATTATTTAGGCGAGAAGAAATCCTACTCAATATCTAGTTTTTTTTAAAAAAATAATGAATTTTTAATTGAAATTAAATGTATTAGGTTGGTAGAAAAATAATTGCGGTTTATGATGGTTTTAATAATATGCGGTTTTTGATAAATTAATATAGCTTTCAGGTTGTTAGAAAAATAATTACAGTTTATGACCTACAAATTCATATACATTTTTCTCTTTTTCAATTTTCCTAGCTGTTTTAAGTGGTCCAGAACTGTTGGATGACTAACGCCTAATTTTTGTGCAAACTCTCGTATTGTTGTGCATGATTCAGATTCAACTAACCCATTTAGTTGGTAGTTATACACTGAAGAAGGACTCCTGGGACCTTAACCATCTTCAAGGCTCTCGTTTCCAGTACGACATTTTTGAAACTACCACTGCACCGTACGTTTCTTAATAACACTCACACCAAAAACATCGTTTAGTTTTCGAGAAGTTTCTGCTGTTTTACCACCTGTTTTCAACTCATACAAAAAATGATCTTATTTGCTTCTTTTCCACGCATAATTCAATAGCCCAATTTGAAGCAAAATTAATAATAAAACCAAAGTCCATATTACCAAAGTATATACTGAAAAATACATTTTGAAATGATATTAACACTTTCACGGCGGGCGTTCAAGATGCGAGACTCGTTATTCGCGGGTACTTTTTGCA
This sequence comes from Acanthacorydalis orientalis, assembly GCA_034766995.1. NCBI lineage: Eukaryota > Metazoa > Arthropoda > Insecta > Megaloptera > Corydalidae > Acanthacorydalis > Acanthacorydalis orientalis. Next base: position 278,468 of record CM068323.1, on the reverse strand, counting down.
GTCACTTAGGCGGCAGCAACCGATCTAAAACGCATTTATGATAATTGATTTTAGTCCACTTTTTGGTTTTTCAAAAAATTATGTATTTAAAATGATATTGATCGGCTCGATCTACACCTTTCATATATTTATTATATTCTACTACACATGCCGACTTCTTTTGTTCCTTTCGGAATTTGTAACATTAATTGTATTTGCAGAATGTAAATTGTTGATATCTTAAGTAAAATCTGTTTTTTTTCGTCTTCCATTCTTGCACCAGAACATTCTTTTTTCTACGGAACATTGTAGAGTTTTTCTCTAATTTTAACATTTTTTAGGTAAGCTGGAACACCTCTATTCTTCCTTATAGTTCGGTACACACCTGTTCTATTTTGTAATAATCCTTATGCGATTTGTTTACTGTTTCAGTAATTGTCCATATAGATATATGGATAATTATTATAATATGTTATACATTTATGAATGGGTTTAATAATGAAAATATAGTCGTGTTCAGTGTATATCCTTGTGCGCAATATACTTCAAAACTGCAAGCATATCCTGTGATACTTTCATTGATCATCGCATCAATATTTCGTATTCTGTGATTTTGACTGGATTGTATGTTCGAAATGAGTCTTCTACAAAGTATGAGCTTTTCATCAAGGGACAGTTCATTATCTGGTTTGTATGCTGATCGAAATTTTTCTTGAAAATATATAAGAACAGGTTTAATTTTGTCTAATCTGTCTTCGCAATTTTCATTATTACTGAAGTACCAGTATCTCCTTATCGGACGGAATCTGTCTCTGCTCATTGTATCACTGAAGCTAGGTGTATGAAGTAATAGATCTGTGGATCAATAATCATCTATTTCAGACTTTTTTACAAAATCTATTAGAATGGTAAGGCCAATATTTTTTTTCATTTCTATATTGTTAATGTCAGCCTAACCTTTCGTTTTATTTATTATCCTGTAGAAGGATTATACTTGCCACTAGCGATGGACATAGTCATTTTTATCTCGACCTGTACTTTAAATAAACAAGATATCATGTTCGGTATAGATTGACATGAGAACGATTACTTAGACACGTGACACCCAAAAAAGTGTTGATATGAACACGATGAAATGCACTTTCGTTGGAAAAAATTATGGTTAGAATTCAGAAACCAAAGACCGTAATTATTTTTCTACTAACCTAATATTTATTAAATTTTATTTTTACTGATTTTTATTTTAAATGTATTTTGCAAGATTTTTATCGAAAAATCAGCTGAAATTAATTTTATTCTAGTAATAAACACTTGAATATTTGCCAAGCAGTTCTTTTTTATAATTTTTGAACTTAATGCCTGATCATTTCGTTTGGGTTGTCTTTAAACATACAAGAAAAATTATATCAAGACATGTCGCATTTTTATAGTTTTTTTTTCTAAAAAAATTAAGTATTTATCTACCATACCATATCATCCACCATTAAATTTATCCAATTGGTCTCGAATTGCATAAATGTTAGACATAAGCTTTGAATTAAATTCGTGACTCAAATTTTAAACTTCCGTTATGCTTACTATTTCTCTATTACAATAAAATGAAATTGTTCTTCAAAATAAACGAAAGATTGTAAAAACTACAAGAAATGTAGCAAAAGAATCACCACATTCGAGACCAAACAGTTATTTTAATTAAACCGTCACCATCGTCATAATATTCGAAGACAAACGATATAAAAATCGATTACACGAATCAATTTCGCATCCGAAAGAAATGTCAAGAGAAAATTCATTCTTTCATCGCTCGGATAGGTGTAACTACGAAATCATTACAACCATCTGTTCGAAATGGAGTAACGTTTAATGCGAAAATACTGTGAATGGCGGGTACAAATTACTGAATAAACTATGCGAATATGCTTTTTTCCGTGCACATTTAATCATACTTAACGGCCGTAAAAAAACGTATTTTACTACATAAGTATGTATCCGGCTGACGGGAATTATAATTTATAAATTAAACGTTTCGTCTCGCGTGCAAGAATTATAATAGTTGTAAAAGTTTTTCGATCTCTAAATGAATAATGTATTTGAAGTGAAGAAGTACGTTACTATTTTACGTGACCTGTTTAAAAATTGATACAGGTTTTCTTAACAAGGAGTATTATATGCTCGCGGTGTCTTTCTTTAATTAGTACAAAATGCGGAAGTGGTTCAGTTATGAATAGTAGTTTAAGTAGTGTAGAAACCATGTTTTTAAAACAACTGTTAAAAGTTTTATTATCATTCGTGTTGGATTAGTTCAAATATTATGTCAAGTCATAAATAAGTCATATACTTTAAAAACAAATTCTACGACATTTCGAACAGACATTTATTTAGAAATTATTTATTGAATTAGAATAATTTTTATAGAATTATTTCAAGTCAATGTTCGGAGATGCATTAAAGAAACACATTTAGGTATAAGAAGTAGTGATAAATAGAGAAGATTCATTTTGAAAAGAGTTAGATTTTTCTGTACAGAGGACACACTGAAAATAATAGCATTGACATTGAAATGAGAATAAGTAACAATCAAAAACGACCAATAATTATTTATTAAATATTTTAGATAAGAAAAAATGATGGTTTATGAGGTGAAAAAAATTCATTTGTGAGAGCATAAAATTCTATTTTATTAGGTGTAAAGATTAATCCGGTGTCTTTACATTGAATTAATCATAACCCTATTTTATTGGGTGGGTTAATAGGTATTGTCGGATTTTTCGTTTATGCTGTTTTTAAAACAAAAAACAATTCGTAACCTATAAAATGCATGAACAGATTAAAAGCTGAGGCTCTGATGTGCAATTTAAAAAAATCATTATATTTAATTAATTTTTTTAGTGTTTTTCTTGTTTTGTAGCTAATAAACCAAAAGATGTATTTTTGTGCAATTATCCTTTTTATTTTCACAAAGGTAAAAATGCGGTATAAACAGCAAAAAAGATTTCTAATGTGCATGATGATGATGCTGTGAATGAAAGAATGGTGCAAAAATGGTTTAAAAAGTTTCGTAATACAGATTTTACTCTTATCGATGATAAACGCTCGGGGAAACCTACCAAGATTAATAACGATCAAATCTCTTGTCCAATTGAAAATAATCCACGTTATACCTGAAGAGAGACTGTTGAAATGTTTCGAATATCAAAATCCAGCGTTGAGAATTATTTGCATCAACTTGGTATGGTTTCCAGGTACGATGTTTGGGTTTCGCACAATTTTAAGCGAAAGAAATTTAGTCGAATTTCATCATGAGATTCATTGCTAAAATGCGATAAGAACGAAACATTTTTGAGGTGGCTTGTTACTGGAGCTTAAACATGGATTGTCCACAATAATTTAACATGAAAAAAAGTAATGTTATATTTATGGTGGGATTGGAAAGTGGTATTGTTTTGTGAGTTCCTATCGCTTTATAAAATTATTAACTCTGTTAAATACTGTTCAGAACTGGATAGACTGAAGAAGAACATTAAGGAAAAACGATCAGAACTTTCCAACAGGAAAGGAGTAGTTTTCCACCAAGATAAAGCAAGGCCACACGTATATTTACAGAATCGGAAAAAAATGAGCGAGCTGAATTGGGAAGTCCTTATTTATTCACTATATTCATCGGACTTAGCACCATTAGATTTTTACTTATTTAGTTAATAAGTTTTCTTTTGATTCTTCAGAGGCCTGTAAAATGCATGTTCCAAGATTTTTTGCTGAAAAAGATGAAAAATTCTGGGAGGATGGTATTATGAAACTAGCTATAAGGTGGTAAAAATTCATTGATCACAATGGTTAATACATTATTTAAAAAAGTTTTCTACATTAAAAAAATGCTCCTGTTTCTTATCGACAAATCCGACACTTATTGGTCAATCCAATAAATTAAATATTTTATTATTGTTTTAGGATTTTAAAGTGATAACCTTAACACTTTAAAACTATATATCTTGGTCAAGCAGTTAACAAACCACATAAAACGGTAGTGAACATGATGGCGTCCGAAAAGTAGCATATTAGGAATTGCATATTTTTCGCATTGTAGTTGAAAAAAAATATTCTCAAGCTGCGGGAATGATTTTTTCAGTTTTGAAAGAAGATGTTGTGACGTATAGAATAAACAAAAATGATAGAATAGTGAAAGAGATCCGAAAATGCATTATGATTTCATCGGCTCATAGCTGCCATCTTTTTTCGACAAGGGATTCATCAATTACCGAACAGACGGAGTAAAGTTATGTAAAATAATGGGGGATGTTTTGATGATTGAAATATATTCTATTTTTCTGTAAAAAATCGTTTTCTATAAAAAGGACACTGAATTAATTTGAACACCTAATATTTTATGTATAAGAAAACAAATCCCATTGCAATTAATAAAATGTCAATATGTAATGAATCACCTGAATGTTTCATAGAGGAAAACTCCTACACTGTACCATTTTTAGACCAACAAGATTTGATATTCAAAGTGGCAGACAAGTAAATGCAAAATTGATTTAGGGGAGCTGCGTGCAGACGATTGTCTGATAAGCTCAACAACTTTGACACAAATGATTTGTTTATTGCATTTTTTACAATATCGCATGTTCTTTTAAATTAACAATATTGACATGATTTTATTTTAAAATTAGTTGTGTAATTATCACACGTAATCTATTTTTGAAGTGTTTTCTGTATTATTTTCTATATTTTATAAGTTGATTGAAATTATAATTTGTCATTTAACTAAATTCACTTTCGTCATTGATTTAACATTTTAAAACTCATTAAGTTTTATGAAAACGTCGAGTAATTGATTAATAATAAATGATTAATCATTTAAAATTCTGCTATTTCAGGCGTTAGTTTGTTTGTGAAGATTAGAAATTGTTTCCTTTTTTTCAAAATCATGAGTTTACTTTTAAAAATTTCTTTCTCATCCTTGGTTCCTCAATTTTCTGTCTCCAGATATCCCTTTGCCTGTCAGTTCTCCAGTTCCTTAATCTTAATAGTTCTGCATCCTTCTCCATATTGTCCTTTCCATATTCTGCATCCTTAGCCATCTGAGCTTTGGTTTGCCCAGAAATCTTCTTCCACCTGGTTGTCCATCCAAGGCTTTTTTTGGTACTCTTGAGTCCGGCATCCGCTCGGTGTGACTTGATCATCGCAGACGGAGTATTTTTATAAAGACCAATCGTTTTGGTTCCTTATAGATTTTATATAATTCGAAGTTGTAGCGTCTTCTCCATATACCTCCATCGTTTACTGGCCTAAATATTCTTCTCAACATTCTTCTTTCAACGGTGTTCAACATTTCTGCGATCTTAGCTAACATGATCCACGCTTCACCTCCCTAAGATATAATAGTACGGATGAGGGCTTTATATAATCAGATTTTGGTCTTCCTATGCATATTTTTGGATTTCATTATGAGTAAGAGCACGAAATATATTCTATTTGCTGCTGATATTCGTTTTTAAACTTTTTGACATTCCTCATTTTCACTGGTGATGTTTGAACCAAGATATGTGTGAAATTGTTTACAACCTCAAAATTGTAATCATCGATGGTAACGTTTTATCCTTCTACGTCTTCTATTTTGCAGCATTAGTTTGATTTTATTTCCATTTATTTTAAGGTCAGTGTCTATTGTAGCGGTCTCAAGGGGCCTAAAGATTTCTTTAGTGCCATGTATAGAGCTTGCCATGATGTGTAGGTCATCGGCATATTCTGCTATTTGTTATGCTTTGTTGAGTATGGTGGAGTTCACGTTTACTGGGATGGTCCGTTCAGTCCACAAACTACAAAAACCTTTCCTGGCCAACGAATCATTACTGATCATTTTTGATTGTTATTTATGCACATTTTTATGACGATGTCATCCTTTTCAGAAATACAAGATATTGAAACAGAATTTTTAAGTACTCCGTCCATTTGAAAATGATGACATCGTTATAGAAATGCGCTTAAGGAACAATCAAAGATGATAGATAATTATTTATTGAACATTCTTGATCGGAAAACTATTTGTTTGTTGATTAAAGAAGAATTGATTTGTGAAAGTTGATTTAGAAACAGTGTCAGAAATGTATTGTATCTTGAGTTTCATTGTATTAAATCAGATTCTTACAATATGTGTATTTGTACTAATATTTCCGGACTAATAATGGAAGCATTTGTTCATTTTATACTCATGTCGGGAAAAAATGCCTGTTTGTTTTTTAATCTTCCCTGCGTTCGTACGAAATAAAAGTGGATTAATGGATTGAAAATCAACATGTTAATTAGTTAATAATATACAGTCGTTGAAAATCTATAAAACTTTTGATCAATTTATGGATGAAAGAGGGAAGAAATTAAATCATTGATCAATATGTATAATTCGTTCGAGTCTTATAACTTTATTCTTTGTCATTTTTTTTTTTTGTTAAGAAAGAAACTGTTGTGAAAAGACCATAGCGTATTTTTATTTCGCCAGTGTTATAAAATAAATAAAAAAAGCACTTTCGATAAAATTCAATACCTTCCACATAAGTGTATATGTGTGTTTGTTTTTTATGTCAGTAAAAGAGTATTTTTTACAACTAAAATATTATTTGAACTAATATTGTTAAATCAAATTTGCCGTACATCATAACAAGTTCGCACAGCACGCAATATGTTATTTTAACGAATTGTGACTATACACGTAAACATACGCATCGTAGATCGACTTGGATATTTTATAAACCCCTCGATGGTGGTGTTTTACTGGTAAAATATTTATCGTGCCATCCGTAACTCGTGAAATGCGACCTTCGTTCTGTGTCTATGTCAGAAAATTTCACTTCTGTATTACGCAGTTTACATACACGTCCGACAGATAAATATATATATTACAGATGTTCAAGTCGAACAAAGGATTACATTGAACAATGTATCTATATTTTTAATAAATGTTTCAGAAAATTTAATTTCTATGATTCTTTATTTAATTTGTAATAAAACTCTATATATATTTTTAAATTTACTGTGTAGTTTTTTTATTTATTCTCAAAAATAATCTATATATATATACATATATATATATATATAATATTGCTTAAAATTTAAAAAAATTGTCAAATTTTTTTTAATAAATGTGTAGTTTGCATTAAATTATAATTAACGATGGCATTGTTATGATACCAATATTTTAATATTGGTATCATAACAATTACAACAAAATGTGCGATGAAACGAAGATCATTCCAAATTAATTATTTTAAGTGTACAAATTAATTTTATGAAAAATCAATGTTCATGGAAAAATGGAATACATTTCACTCTCCAAAATATCCTTAATTATTTTGTGTATCTTTGCTTTGTCTGTCGGGTAACTGACGAATCCGTTATTGAAAGAGATAGCGGCCTTGAGTCGATGAAGTTGTAATGCATTTTCGGATCTCTTTCACTGTTTTAGCATTTTTTTGTATGTTTTCTGCGTCGTCAAATTGTTTTTATACATATTTTTCTATATCCATGTTATTTAAATCCATTTTTTAATAAGATATTAAGAGAAATGCAATAGAAGGTTAAATACAAAAAGATTAATGAGAAACATCTTAATTTAATTAATGAGTCCTTCTATAATTATCATAAAAATATTTTTAATCTAAATGCTTAATAACGTTGTATTGATTTGTCCTATTAAGATTTTGAAATGGAAGCCTTCATCTTCAGAGAGTGGAAGCAAAAAAGGACTCAAATAAATCAAAAAATAGTATAATTACTCTTAGTCACGCAAAAAATGAAATAACAGTAAAAAAGAGAAGACAAGAGCTTCGAGAAACGAAGATCATTCCAAATTAATTACTTTAAGTGTACAAATTAATTCGGTGCACTTTTAATAGAAAATCAATGTTTATTAAAAAATGGAATAAAATTCAATCTTCAAAATATATTCCATTCTTTTGTGTAACTTTGTTGTACATGTGAAATCTAATTAAATCTATCTCTAGTAAATATGTTTCCATAAAAAGGAATATAACTCACTTCATTAGTATGTTGTCGTGGGGATATCGCTATACGGTGACACAAAAAAGTATTTTACTCTCTACCGAAAATATAATTATTTAGAATTTTTTATGAATGCTAATAAGAATTATTTTTTTGAGGTACACATACAGAAAACATGAAATAAACTTTCAAATAGTATGAGATAATATAAGGTTTGGTTTGTAAAATTAATTAATTTAATTAATCATCAGGTAGACAAATACATTTTTGAGTCATTGTACATGTCTTACATCACATAATATTATTCTACTGAAAATAAATTGAAACGTAAACAACATTCTCTATGTGTCCCCGTATCGGAGCCTTTCGTTTTCTATTTCATAAGTGTGATATTCCAGGATCAGAGCTTTTCGACCGTTAAAGGTTAAGATATTTTATTAAAAAAAAATATCTAAGTGAAAATTCAATCAGAAATATTGTTAAGGATATTTCACTGACCAGTCGATTGATTGATGGCACATCTGTGAACTGGAAGGGTGACGCTGAGAGGGTGCTAAAGGATGTGGATTTAAAATGTAAAAAATATCAGTCAGTGTGTAAGTAAGCGTCATCAGCGTACGACCGACTGCATCATGTGTGAATACAGTCAGCACAGAGTGTGTGTAAATAAAGTATTCTTTTAGTAACAAAACTGTTGTTATTCCCGTAAAAACCGTCGTGGTCGTATATACGAGTACAAAGGGCATCTTTGGATTGGACACTCACTTCATAAGGTGCTTGGTGTTAGGGAAGAAAAAATCATTCCTCCCCGACATGTAAATTCAATACAAATATAAAAGTACTGATAGTAGTCTCTGGTTATATTGTTATGTATTTTATTTTATTTTTTTTATATTTTTAAAGAAAGACAAATATAATGGCATGCATTAGTTTATGTCGGTGTATAGAGGATTGTTTATTGACAAATCCCGGTGTCAGAAATGAGCTTCAAGTTCTAAAGATGATATACAAGTTTATAATATATACACTATTTTTAATAAAAAAATATAAATAATGTATTAAAAAGACTAATAACGAATGAAATTATAACACCAATTTAATGAATGTGATAAAATTCAGAAATAGATTTATGTTATGAATAGCAGCATTAAAATATTTTATATACAAAAACGATCGATACAAAATTAAAAATTAGAAAATAATAAGCATCATATAAATATATACGATAATTGAACGACACAGTCATTGTAAGAATCTGTACATATATTTAATCTTTTATTCATGACGATTCCATAAAGTTTTCATATACCATAAATCTTTAATGTACAAATTGACGATTAAACTGGATGATTGACTGACGAACCATCAATCATTTTCTAAATTCGACAGTACGTAGTCTTTATTTCGAACTCGAATATTCCGACTGAAATTCTACTCTTTCTTTCTTCGATGATGACATTTCTACAAGAGTTTTAATGATGTTATATATATATATACATATATATATATATATATATATATATATATATATATATATATATATACATATATATATACATATAAATATAGATACATATATATATATATATATATATAAAATTATACATATATATATATACATATATATATATATACATATATATATATATATATATATATATATATATATATATATATATATATATACATATATACATACACACACATATGCATATATATATATATATATATATATATATATATATATATATATATATGTATATATATATATATACATATATATATATATATATGTATGTAAAGAAAGAGATTGTTACACAAAATGTGAGATTAGGATTTAAATATTTGGTTTTGTGTCAATTAAAAAAAACTTACGAATACATTTAAATTAAAATAATAATGAAAGGTATATTTTTTTACAAAAAAATAATTGAAGCTAGAACATATATTTATAAATCATATATATCATTTTTTATATTAATATCAAATCATTCATTCGTATACACATACAGACACACACATATATATATATATATATATATATATATATATATATATATATATATATATATATATATATATATATATATATGTATATATAATTAGCTGTACACATTTGTTCTGTGTATTTTAATTGAATCAATTATAATTGTTTTAAATAAAAATACTTTCTCCCCGTTTTAGAATTTTGAAGTGTCAACCTTAAAATTTAAAAAACACTATAAATTTTAGCCAATAAGTTGGTATATCCTCACAAAACAGAAGTGAACACAATGCTGTCCGAAAAGCAGCATTTAAGCATCGTTTAATTTTCGCATTTTTGTTGAAAAAAAATGATGTGCGTGGGAGCCATGCGCATTAGAAGTGAAACTTCTGCAAGGAAGTACGACGGCAATGGAATATATAATAAATCGGCCAAAACTGAAAAAGATGGTAAACTCTACCTGAAACTGTGATATTTTATAACAACACCAAATTTGGGGTAGATATGATAAACACTAGACATATGATAAACAAATGACTAGAAAATATACTGTGAAAGCTGGATCTAGAAGATGGGCTTTACAAGTATTTTATAATATCTTAGAACTTTCCAGAATAAATGCCTGAATATTATACAACGAAACAACAGGGGAGAATATTTCGAGAAAAGACTTCTTATTTTGATTAGCCGAAGAACTTGCAAGTGATTATAAAGATCTAACTGGACGATTCTCAACAGAATCAGAATACTTTGGTATGCAGTATCAAAAAATCAGACACATATTTCGATGAAACGTAAACGATATCAAATAGCATATTGTACAAATAATAAAACAAATAATATTAGTGGTAGATGTAATAAACACATCTATGATAAATGCATTTCTAAAATGATTTTAACCAGTAAAAATATCTGAATTGTGCGTGTAATTATTTTAAAAATCATTATTAAGTTTATTTTCAATTTTCGTTAAATAAAACAGAAAAATATATAAAAATGAATAAAATGCCATATTAAAGCCTTTAAAATTTTTAAAGTTTTTTTTTAAATGACTTGTTTTTGTTAAGAAAAGTCACTTTGACTCATCCGGTAGAAGTAGGTATACATCAATCGTTGGTAGTACTAATGTTAAACGAATAACATGACGATTTCTTAATTTTTGTATTCGAGAAATTAAAATATAAAAGAAAGAAATTTTTGAAGATTATCGTGACTTCCTAATTTTTAAGAAATAATTTATTGAAAGGTAACACGTTTTAAAGACGATTTAAAATATCACTGAAATATTACATAAAACAAATATGATTTTGAAATAAATTTAAAAAAATCTAAGAAGTATTTCTATAGAATTTAGAATTCAGTATATTCTTTATTATTTAATACTGAATTTTGAACTAACTGTACGTTTATTTAAAGTCTACCTCTCCAATTAGATGGGTTCATTTTAAAAACTATAATTGTTTTAGATCTGCATATCAAAATATGTTATATATTTATGAATAAATGTAAAAGACATTCATCATACACTTAACTTCTTCTCCGACTGTTTTTACAATGAAAATATATACTGTGTGAATAAATAGTGTGAAATAACGAATTCTCTAACGATGTGTAATATTAGAGACTGATGAAGCGAACAAAATAACAGAGATATAATTTATTATATTTACATATTTCTGCAGACTTCGTTTTAATTGAAGTGCATGAGTAATGAAAACAAATGCATGCATTTCGTGTTTAATGTATGAAATTATTGCAGTAGATTCCAGTAAGATAAACACTTGAAAATAAACCTTGTATAAGTTTCTTATACAAATTGTATAAAGTTTAAGATTTATCTAGTAAAAACATCTTATTAATTTTACTATGTTGTTGGAACGTTTCATGGCTGAAGCACGCTTACTTGGAGATATTAATTCTGATTAATAAACAATTCGTTTGAAAATAACAGAAAAGTTGACAGTTTTATGATTGAAAACCTCTTTTAAATAAATATTACTTGTAGATGTTTTGTTTTAAAATTTTCTTAGACAAATATTGATCTACTAATCGACATATTCTACCTGATCGATAGATACGAGAACACCGTCTTAATTACCGTTTTCACTTGACTTTAAGTCTTCTTGCAGTTTTTCCATATCATTTACACTAAAATACATAGACTGTATTGTTTTCGAAGAATCACTAGTCTTGTCACTATCGACTGCTAGAGAGAAATTTGGTATGGATGCGGGATAATCCCTAAGTCTCATCGTCTTTTTTTTCCGTTTCGACAATATTCCGCTATCCATTGGTTTACCCTGTTTAAAATACTCCTTGTGTCTGTCTTCGTAGTGTCTATGGTCTATCGGCAGTCTGCGTTTATTATGTGCATTGTTCCGAGTCAGTTTCACTTTTTTTAAGTGTTCACTCTGTTCGATGAGTCTCTCTTTCATTGTAATTAACTTCTGTAACGTTCTTAAATGCATCAGTTTATCTTTTTGTTTTCTAGATGGTTGTTTGTAATATAATTTTTTTAAATTTCCTAATAATAGTTTATATTTATTGTCACATTTCTTGATGATATCTAATTTTATGCCATGACGTAACATACGGGTGAGTTAAGAATCAATACGGAGTATTCGCTTTTTTAAAAATGAGTTTTATTTCGAACAAAATTATGAGGGTCGTGGTTGCGACCCTATTACAAACAGTTGTACATTAATAATGTTGATGTTATTTAGTCGTCTTAAGTTTATATAGACTCTGATTGACGGTCAGCGGATGTTATTGTTTATGTCTGGTTCGACGTTACAGCGTTCGGCGTAGATAGGGCGGATAGGTATGTGCTGCATCAGCTTGATCAGGTATATAACACCTCCCTCCTTAAAGGCGAATTCGGGGGTTTTCCATCGGATTCGTTAATGTTATTCCTGGGGTAACTCCATCTGTTGTTTCCCCTATATTTGTATTTGATCTAATGTTTTTACATATTTTTCCTTTGGTATAATAATAAATAATATACAATATTATTACAAATATTACAATATATAGAAAAACAGTCCATAAATTAATTTTATAAAAATGTATTGGATTAAATATAGAATTCACATCATGTTTTTGTTTATTTACTTCATTTTGTATACGATTTATCTTATTTAGATTAACAACGTCGAGTTTAATTGTATTTGGATTAATCACTGTATTTAGATTAATATTTGAATGTTCTAAAGAATTATTTTTTTAAAATTTAATTTGGGTAGTTCAATCGTTTTAAATTTGCGATTAAAGTCTTGATAATTTTGGATACGGATTTCTGAAATTTGCACTTCACAATTGTTATCAATTTCTAGTATGTATGTTCCTTTAATAGGTATGATGTCCTCTTCTTTATTACACTTCTGCATTGCTGTTACTGTTTCTAATGTTATTAATATCCACTTATTATTTTCTAATTTTTGAATTTTCACATCATTAATTTCTATTGGTACAAGTACACAATTAGTTATATTTTTAGAATGTTTTAACAATTTTATTTCACATGGAAGTTTATCTTCTTTAATTGCGATAGAATTAGTTTCATCGCAGATGGATTCTTCTTCCTTTATTTCTTTACACTGATTATCGGAGAACGCATATCCTTGTTCGTTTAGGATAAGGTAATTGGATTGCGGTAAAATTGTCTGGAAGATATTTTTCTTCCGTGTAGGTAAGGAGTATAAATGATAGTAATCGTAGCTTTCAATTTCAACAATTGGTATTTGTAAAATGAAAATTATTTTATTATTTTTACTATAGCTTTTAATTTTAATAGTTTTCTCGAGAATTAATATGTTTTCCAATATAGGTTCAAAAGGTAATTTGTTATTTTTCAAGTATTTGGTTATTGATTGTATCTCGTGTAAAAGTTCGCTAGGTTCTATAATTGAATTGTGTAATATATTTAATTTAGCGAATGTAATTGCAACTTCTAATTTTCTAAGGATATCATAGATTATTTGGTATGTTGTCATTATTTGTGACAGGACCATTTGTATTAGAGTATATTCGTAAAATGCAATATTTTGTATTTTTATTTCCTTTAATGTTTGTTCTATTTTCATAATATGTGATTGTAAAGTTATTTGGTTATTTGCCAGTGTTTTTATATTTTTCTCAAATATATTAATTGAATTTTGAAGAAGGGTTATTAGTTCGATTATGTCATGGAATTTGGTCTGCGTTATCTTGTAGTGATAACAAATGAGAATCCTGTAACAAAGGAGGTTTTTTCAATTCTTTTATATGGACGATCTCCTTTTTATTTTTATTGTTTGTGATTTCGACTTTGTTTCTATCTAATATCTTAGTAATTTTACAGGGACCTAAGAATTTGTTATATTTTTTATTTCTTTTGTCTGGGTTTGATTTAAAAACAGTTTGATTTAAATGAAAATCGTGACTTGTGTCTCCTGCTATGTTTCGTTTTGATATTATTTTTTCTTTGTCATTTGATAGTTTTTCGTTTACATTTTGATAAATATGTTTTAATTTCTTTTTATGTTCTTCTGCGTAATCTGAATAGAATGTGTCAGGTATGAATATTTCATGCGGACTTTTGGAATTTGTATGTCCGAATGTTAACTCGAAAGGGGTATATTTAGTCATACTGTGGATTGTATTATTATAACCTATTAATGCATAATTTATGAAATCATTTTCGTTTGGATAGATTTCTTTTAATATTCTCAAATGTTCAATAAGGCTAGAATGAAATCTCTCTACAATTCCGTTAGATTCATGATGTCTAGGTGTGGTGAAATGGATTTTAATTTTGTGTAAATTTAAAATTTCTTTTACAGTATCGTTATTAAATTCAACACCATTATCTAGGATTAGAGTTTCTGGTATGCCAAATGATGCAAAATATTTTATTAGAGCGTCGCTAATATTTGTAGCTGTTTTTCCAGATATAGGGATTATTTGAGCGAATTTTGTAAATGCGTCCACTAACGTTAAATAAATCTTTTTATCGTATATGAAGGTATCAATATGGACAATTTGAAAGGGTTTCGTTGCTGTCTCCGTTATCATTAAAGGTACATAAGGGTTTTTCCTTGCATATTTAGTGCGTTGACATATGTCACATGAATTTATATAATTTGTTATTGTCAATTTCATATTTTTCCAATAGTAATTTTTTCGTAAGTAGTCTAATGTTTCGTTTATACCTCTGTGATTTGTTTTTCCTTCGTGGTGATTTTTTACTAAAAGGATTTGTTCCTCTTTGTCTGCAATTGTGTTTACCTTTTTCATACATCTTATTAATTTGGGACCTTTTTCCGAAAAATGTTTTAAATAAGTTTCGTTAAAATTTTTATATAGTGAATCATTGTAAAAATGGATAAAATATGTCTTATTTGGAATCGTATAACATTTAAGGAATTCAAGTATAAATTTTTCATTTTGATTTTCTGGTATTTCTAAGATTTGTATCTTATGATTTTCGTAACTTTCTTGAGAGATATTTAATTTATTATATATTTGTGGGAGAACTATTATCTGATTAACTTTGTCATTAATGATTTCATCTAAGATTCGAATACCTGAGTTTGTTGTTTCATTGAATGTTGTATGTTGTGTTGATTGATTACTTTGATTGTCAGGGGGTTTAATTTGTGCATTTGATATAATTTTTATCTGGGGTTTTCGTTTACTTGTGGATGGTTTTGTATTATCTGTGACAGAGTTTTCAGCTAATGAACGTAAATATTTTAGTGTTTCCTCGTTTATCTCACCAGGGTTGTTAATTAGTGATTCGTTTTCAAGAGCATTAATTTTTATACGCGAAAGTGCATCTGCATTGGTATTTAATTTACCTTTTTTGTAAATAATATCGTAATCGAATTCTTCTAATTTTAATTTCCATCTCATTAATTTGGAATTTGGTTCTTTTAAATTGGATAACCATACTAATGGACGAGAGTCTGTGTAAATAGTAAATTTTCTGCCAAACAAATAAGGTCGGAAATATTTAGTTGCCCATACAATAGCAAGTAATTCTTTTTCTATTGTACTATATTTTTGTTCGGTATCATTTAGTGTTCGCGAAGCAAATGCGATGGGCCTATCAGATCCAACTGTTCCTTGTGAAAGAACTGCACCGAGTGCAACGTTTGATGCGTCTGTGGTTAAAATGAATTTTCTTGAGAAATCGGGATATTGTAATATTGGGGAGTTTATTAATAGTTTTTTACAAGTATTAAATGAATTTATGAAATCTTCGTCGTGGATAATTTTTTGATTCTTTTTTAAACATTTAGTCAGAGGTTTAGTAATTTTTGCAAAGTCTTTTATAAATTTACGATAATATCCTATTAAACCTAGGAAACTTTTGATTTCCTTTGATGTTTTTGGGATAGGAAATTTCTTTATGGCTTGAATTTTGTCTGGGTTAGGTTTTACTCCTTCAGGCGTTATGACGTGTCCTAAATAACTTGTTTCCTTTCGTAAAAATTCGGATTTATCTAATTGAATTTTGAAATTTGATTTTCGTAATCTCGAAAAAACTGATTTTAGGCGGTCAATGTGTTCTTGTAGTGATGTACTGAAGATGACAATATCATCTAAGTATACAAGACAGGTTTCGTTTTGAAGGCCTCTTAAAACATTATCCATAACTCTTTGAAAAGTTGATGGAGCATTTTTTAAACCAAAAGGCATTCGTCTGAATTCGTAATGTCCATTTTCTGTTGAGAAAGCCGTTTTTTGAATGTCATGTGGGTTCATTTCAATCTGGTGAAATCCGTTAGCGAGATCTAGGGTTGTGAAATACTGACTTTTACCTAATTTGTCTAGAATATCCGTTATGTTTGGAAGGGGATATTTATCATCGATAGTTTTATCGTTTAATTTTCGATAATCGATTACTATTCTCCATTTTCGATTACCTGATGCATCTAATTTCTTGGGTACAATCCAAATGGGGCTTGACCAAGGGGATGTTGATGGTTGGATAATTTTTTGGTCTAACATCTTTTTTATTTGTTTTTTCACTTCAGTTTTATGTATTTCCGGATATCTATAAGATCTGGTAAAAATTGGGGATTCGTCGTTTAAATTAATTTTGTGTTGTATTTCGTTCGTAAACGTTAAGGGATCATTATCATTATAGAAAATGTCTTTATATTCGGTACATAGATTAATTATGGCATTCTTTTCCTCTGAATTACAGTGATCTAAACGTAATTGATTCAATTTAGATACGTTATTGTTTTTAATAAAAGGGTTTTCATTAATGAAATTTACTTCGTTATTTTTTATAATTTCAACATTGAGTGGGGATTTTACTTTAATTTTTGCAATTTTTTCAGATGCATTTGTAATTGTAGTTATTGCGAAATAATTGTTAATGTTCACTAAGGCTTTCGGTGTTTCAACTAGATCTATAATTTTGATGTGGTTTAAAATTCCGATTCCATTCTTTTTATTTACTGGTAGCTTTACTATCTGTTCTGTTCTAGGTGGTATAGTTATAATATAATTTTGGTTTTTTAGTTGATCTTTGAATTGTGTGAATTCTTCACTTTCATAGATTATAGGGATTTGTGTTTGTTTTGATTCGAGTAGTTTATCATCTAAGTTAACATTTAATTTTAGTTGTCTAAGTAAATTACTTCCTATTAGACCATCATAATTTTCACTAAATTTGAAAAGGTAGAATTTGTGTAAAGTGTTGACTTTAAATATTTTGAAAACGGGAATTGTTATTATTTCATTGTGGAATGTAATGTTATGAGCAGTTTCTATTGTGAAATCTTCTTTTGAAATATAATTTTTGTAAAATTTGTATGCTAATTCAGGATTAATCATACTTCTAGAGCTTCCTGTGTCTATTAAAAAGTTTGCGTTTAATTCGGGGATATAAATATGCGGTAAATTGTTTCTGTCAAGATTTAAATGTATTACGGTGGGTTGTTTGTAAATTGATTCAAGTGAAAATTTGAATTTACTAATTCTTGATCGTCAAAGTTTTGTATTTGATCATTATAATAAGGTTGGTTATCATAATCATCCGTTAATCGATCTTCTATATAACATGCGTTATCGTATTCGGGGCATGTATCATTAATTTCGAAATTTTGATCTTCAAAAGGATTTTCAAATTCACAGTCCGTTTGGTCTTGAATTGTTTGGTTAAATAATTTAGTTTGGGTGACAGTTGGACGTGGGAATTGTTTAGTGTTTCCCGAAGATGTGTCCATGGGTTCTTCGAAACGTTTTGTCGGGTTTTGAATACGTCTTACGTATTCTTCGTTTTTCCTAACCATGCTCAAATTTCGATTAGGTTGCGTCTGAGGATTATTGTATGGTCTCCACATGGTGTTTCTGAATTGTGGGTTTTGTTGAAAAGGTTGTGTTTGGTAAGTATTGTTCGGTCTCCACATGGTGTTTTTAAATTGTGGATTCTGTTGAAAGGGTTGTGGTGTTTGGTAAATATTATTCGGTCTCCACATGGTGGTTTTAAATTGTGGATTTTGTTGAAAAGGTTGTGTTTGGTACATTGGTTGTGAAAATTGTTTGGATGTCTGTTGTTGAGGATTGAATTGTTTATATGTCGGTTGTTGGATATGATGTTGAAAATTAGGCTGTAGTTTTAACGGTGTGACACGTTGAATGGGTTGATAAGTCTGGAAATTTAGAGCATTGCTTTTTTGTTGGCTGTACAGAAAATTTTCTTCTTCTATTAACAGGGACATGGCTTTTTCTAAACTATTCGGGTCTCTGAGTCTAATATTGTTTTGTACTTGTCCGGATAAACCACGGATAAAGGTTTTTAACGCTAAATCGTCATAATTTTTTAAATAAATAAATTTTTCGTCTTGTGTATAATTTAATGTATTTAATTTGGAAATAATCAGGCTTCTGGCATCCTGGCAACGTATACCAAAATTGTACAGGGATTCGTTTTTGTGAGGTTTTAACATTATCAAGTCCTGGACCAAACAATCTATGTTCCGTTGATCTCCAAAACTAAGATTCAGAACCTCTTTTATTTCAGTCCACGATCGTAATTCTATCCTAGAACCTATTAGACTTAATGCACGATCTTTAAGTTTACCAAGTATAGCTCTGAGAATAAAATTATTTATTGATGGATCGTTGGGTGTTGAGAATGAATTTATCAGGTTTTCACAATTGTCTATGAATATTCCTAGGGTATGAGGGTTTCCATCATATTGAGGAATAGTATCTACATGCAATCTAAGCAATTGATAATTAATTTGATTCGGCATGTTTGTTTCGATTGATTTATTTTTATTCAAGAGAGAACTATAGTTATTTAATTCTCTGATCAAATTATTCAGCTCCGTTTTGTGTAATTAAGAATAATAATATATATAATTATAATTGTTGAAATTAAATCTAAGGTTAAATATATGGGTTTCGGGATTGTTGCGTTCGTGTTTTAATTTTTTAAATGTACTCACAGTAAATATGCGTTTATTTTCATTTCGTTGTCTTTTCTTAACCTAGTTGATCTCGGCTATTTTCGTCCTCGATCAGTGTTTTCCTTCAGCTTTGGCGATGTGTGTCCTCTGCTGTGGAGTTCGAAGCGTTGGCGATGCTGTCCTCGGTTTCGATTGTTAATGCGTCGGCGATGTGTGTCTTCGGCACTAACTGCACTCACTTTTAAAATTTTGGAAATTTTCCGCGTTCTTTTCTTTTTTTTTTTAGGTTTACGTAATTTAACTATTGAAATAGACCGTTTTTCGCGATTTTTGTCGAAAACGTTAAACGTATCCTACCGACTGCGCCAGTTAAGAATCAATACGGAGTATTCGCTTTTTTAAAAATGAGTTTTATTTCGAACAAAATTATGAGGGTCGTGGTTGCGACCCTATTACAAACAGTTGTACATTAATAATGTTGATGTTATTTAGTCGTCTTAAGTTTATATAGACTCTGATTGACGGTCAGCGGATGTTATTGTTTATGTCTGGTTCGACGTTACAGCGTTCGGCGTAGATAGGGCGGATAGGTATGTGCTGCATCAGCTTGATCAGGTATATAACAGGTGACTTGTTGACGTAATACTTTATCTCCCGTATACATTTTTTTACTTGCTTTTAAATTTTCTGAGACCTAAAATTGTAGAAAACTTGTTTACTGTTCCAATTATATTAGAAAATATTTTCACAGATATTTGGTGAATAACAAATTAGTTTCTTATTTAGATTGAAAAAATTACAACCAATTATCCAATAATTCACTGGAATCTATTTTAAAAACGTGATCGATTTAAAATTTTTTTGACCCTTTTTTATTTACCTTTGTTAATATATGTTTGTATTCACTTCCTCGCGGATCTTTAATTGTTTTAATAGCTTTTATAACTCTAGGTAGAATATGAAGTTCATTCCGTTTTATTTCTGATCTTGGATAGCATTTTTTATCGAAATTCTTTTTGGGATCCATTGAAAAACTATAATACAAGTAATAATAGTGTGTTTGTTATATTTAGATAATTTTTTATTTAATTACTATTCAAATTCTATTTTTATTTCAATTAGATTCTTTTACTTTTCTTAGCATTTTATTAGATTTTCTTAGATTTGTGGGTGTGCACAGCGGTAGTGCAGCAGAAGTCGGGTTTAATAATGCACTAGATTATAGTTCGTCGTTTGACCGAACGCACCGTACGTCCGCACTCATTCATCCCGAAACCAGTAATAATCTTTTTCGATGCAGTCTCCCCACTCTTTGTCTGTCTCAATTCGTCGCACAAACACACTTTCCATTCGCCCAACAAACAATCTTTTTAAATAAATATTTTCGACAATCAACGTCTGATTGTCGTTTCAACCACTACAATCACCACGCTCTCGCGCGCACCGACACCGTACGTCGTTCCATTATTGTCTGTAGCTTGACCGCTACAGATTCAATATGAAAATTAATGAAACTTAAGTCTTATTATTATGCAATATAAAAAATCGAATCTCAACAATCCACTTTCATAAATGAATAGATTTGTCTATACTTTATCACTCTGAAGTTGATGGAATTGCTATCAAAATATGCAAAAGTATCAGTCAGATATCAATAATGATTAATTGAGCTTCTTTAACCAGAAATCACTTTTGTGAGGTTCAAATAAAATTCATTTGTCAAAGTACGAATCGTTTTTAGACGAATTTACTGATTTCTTATTAATTTTTTTTCGATATAGTTAAGTAAGAAGAGATATCGGATTTTTATAATTAAAGGATGTAAAAAGTGAGATAAACAAATATTTATTTTATTTATGAAACGTAGTAGTAAATTGAATAAATTTTATTAGAAAAAATAAGCGAAGTAAAAAAGACTGTTCCCTGGTTATTGTATATATTTTTTAGAGATAAATAGTAATATTTATTTTAGATTTATTAAAAAATCGGGAAATGTGATTAAATATTATAATTAATTATTATATTATTATAAGCTATAATTATGCGATTTGTATATTTTTATTTGTACCCATCATTATATTTAATATATTTTAACGATATATTATAGAACCTTTATCAGGATGAATAGAATGAGCGAATCAGCAATGATTGTATTGTATTAGGTTAGTAAAAAATAATTACGGTTTATAACCTTCAAATTCATATACAATTCTTAATTTAAGTGGTTTTAAGTGGTCCAGAACTGTTGGATGACTAACGCTCAATTTTTGCAAACTCTCGAATTGTTGTGCGTGGTTCTGATTCAACTAACGCTTTCAGTTGGTCGTAAAGAACTGAAGAAGGACGCTCGCGACCTTCATCTTCAAGGCTCTCGGCTCTAGCACAAAATTTTTGGAATCATCATTGCATCGTACTTTTACTTAACAGTACGGAGACCAAAATTATCGTTTAATTTTCAGTTTCTGGAGCTGTACCGTTGTGAACTCATACAAAAAATTATTCTTACTTGCTGGTTTTGCATCTTTAATTCAATAACCCATTTTGAAGCAAAATTAATAATAAAGCGAAAGTCAATGATCCAGAATATAGACCGAAAAATGCACTTTAAAATTATATTAACATGAACACGATAAAATGACTTTCATTGAAGAAAATTAAGGTTAGAATTCAAAAACAAAAACCGCAATTATTGTTCTACCAACCAAATATTAACATTGAATCAATTAACATTTTAGAGTTGGAAATTTCAGTAATGTTTATATAATAAATCGTTTATATATATTTCTTAAAAAAATATTTAATGCGGTTCTTTTAAAGCAGGAAGATTATCTATTAATTAAATGGATTAGAAGTCAGTTATAATAAGTTATTTTTTAATAATAGCCTATAAACTATAAATAGTTTCGCAGATGTCAAAACACCAAAATCATTGGCTAGTAAATATTTCAATAAAAGACAAATAATCTGATTAAGCTCTGAGCAATATATTTTATAGAACATTAATAAATGTTATAAATTTCCAGTTGAATTTATGACATATTGGTAATCAGATTTTAATGTTCGTCACATGGTTACTATTCAGCTTCGTTATTTTTTTCTCTATTAATTTTTTTTTATAAATTGAAAATTAATCTAATATGACAGTTGAATAAATTATTAGTTTCATCGGTCTGAATTAATAAATTTTATACGCACGTGTATACATTTGTTCCAAAATTTGATAATTGACTGAAGAATGGCACTTAATGTAAATAATTTGAAATTAGTTTAAATATTATAAAAAACAAACATTTAAAATGTTATCACATGTGTCAAATAGAATAAAAATTTGAATATTGGTAAACAGTTATTAGCCAACTATGCTATTGAAAGTGAAATTACATAGGTGTATATATATATATATATATATATATATATATATGTGTGGGTCGTTTGATAAGTATGGTAAAAAAGTAAAAGTATGGTAAAACACTGTTTTTTGGAAAAAAATGATTTTATTTCTTAATATAGACTCCATTGAGAGCTATACACTTGAACCAGCGAATCTGCAAAATACACATTGACGGCGGCGATGAAATCCTCATTCGACGAGAATTTCTTCCCAACGAGACAAATTTTCAAGTTTAGGAAGAGGAAGAAGTCACGCGTGGCCAAATCCGGAAAAAAATAGACGAGGAATCAATTCGAAGCCTAATTCGTGTAATTTTGACATTGCGAGGGTTGACTTGTGGGACGGTGCTTTGACCTTGGTGAAAAAGTACTTTCTTGTGCGCCAATCTTGACCGTTTTTGTTTTAGCTCTTCTTTCAAACGGTCCAATAATGTTACATAATAGGCTCCTGTTATCGCTCTTCCATTCGTTTAGTAGTCGATCAGGATGATTCCTAGGGAATCCTAAAAAACAGTGTCCAACACCTTCCCAGCCGACAAAAAACGATTTTCGTCTTCTTCCTCCCATTTTCACCACTCGTTGTTCACTGCTTCGACTACTTCTTCGACTCAGGTGTGTAGTGGTGGATTCATGTTTCATCCACGGCCACGAATCGACACAAAAAGATCTGCTCATTTTTTTCTATTCTTGCGGTAATTGCTACAATGTTCGATTCAAACATATATAAAACGTGAAAAACGTGTCATTTCTGCCTAAAATTTTGTCTATGCCAATTTAAAAAGTGACACTTGATAGCTGAGACGTTATCAAATGAATGACGGCGCTACATCATAGAAATTTACCAAACTTATCAAATGACCCTCGCATATATATATATATTTGTGTGTGTATGTATGTTTGTATGTACTCCATGTTTGGTAAAAAATAAACTATTTACAATAAAACTTTCAACATTGAAAAATTAAAAGATTCGCAGATTATTTTCTTCAAAACACTTTCATGATTATAAACATTTTTAGAAGCACTTTTTCGGATCTTTTTTCAGATTCTCTATTGTATGTCACATTATTTTTTTAAAATTAAAATTGTTGGTTTTATGAATAAAAAAATATTAAAATCAGCGAGATCGGTTAGATAAGTTGGGTTTTACATTGTTTCGATTTGTGTTTAGATTAAATAATTCTTCAATAATAACTTTCAATGAGGAGTATTTTCATGATGAAGAATCATCATGTAGAGTCACTTTGAGCAGAATGAATGGAAATCTTCAGTCAACAATGATTGTAAATATTATAAATACTGATATAAATAAATTAACATTGGAAATGACAGTACTGGTTATATAAATAATCATTTATATACAATTTTTAATGTAAACACAAAGCCCTCACTTAATTTTTTTTTACCACGTTGGCATTAAAAGAAGGGGCGACCTACATACACAAATCAAAAAGGTCATAAAGAAGAATAATTGCCAAATTTAGATTAGGTAGGTGGGGTGGGACTTTGAAAGAGATAAGTGTGAAAACAAAGTATACAAACATTGTCATGTGGATTTAAACAATATTCGTATACTAAAAGATTGTAAAGTGCTGGAACTATTATGAGAAAGCTTACTTCCCAATATCAATCAGACTTTTTATAGAAGCATTTGTACTAGCATCACTGTATTAGAATCAGCGCTTGTGGTAAATTATTAAAAATTTTAAAGCATTGCTTCAAAAGGATTGAAATTAAAATATAGTTTAATAATAGAATGTAAAAAATAAATAAATATACAGATAAAGTAAATTATAATAAGTGAATTATAATTAAAATGTAGTAGAATAGCTAAGTGTTGTATCTATCGTTAAAATTTTGTTACTAATTTTTAAAAGTAGGGTGGAATGTGACATGTCTACGAGATTAACAAAGTATGTATGTTTCAATAAAGAATATAATACTAAAATATTTTTTTTTAAATTCCAAGTAACGCTTTTTTTTAAACCAGGAAGATTATTTATTACTTGAATGATGCAGAATTCACTTATCATCGGTTATTCCTTAATGAAATTTATTTTTCTCTAAACATTATGAACTACAAATAAAGAATCATTTTTAGAGTCATGATTTCGATTCGTATGATCGAGTTTTTATATTCAATTTTTTCACGTTTAAATGTCGTATGAAACTATTAAAAGTCGATTCTTTGTTCATGGTTGAAATTTCACCTATTATTCTAGAACAGCGGTCTTCAAACTTTGTCGATTCATGGAACTTTAAATTATATTTTTTTGCGGAATCCCTACTATTCCCATAAAACTCAAGATGTGTACCCACAAGTTTTAAAAATCCGACAAATTTTAGAGTTTATGAAAAAAATACGAATTGAAGTATATCCGATTGAAAAATAACGATGAAATTAAAGTTTACATCTTTTTAAACGAGAAATATTTATTTAAGATATAAATTATTATTATATTAGTCAATATATAATTCCATGATAAAATTAAAACTATGTAGTTTCGTTACTATGGATAAATTTACTTTCAGTAATTAATTTTCTATTCATCGCGAATTACAAAAAAATCTATGATTTTTTTTTTCTGGATATGGAAAAAGTCGTAGTTTGTGGAGTGAGAAGAAAATTCATTCGTGAAAAATTAAAACTTTTATGAAATTTAACATTTATTCAGATTCAATAGATAGCTCAGAATATAATAGCTTGGTGTAGAAAAAAATAAGATATTTTGTCTCTTTATTTAAGAAACACAGAATGGCTGTTGTTATTATTTTTGATACTTCTCTGTTAAGAAATTAGGTTAAAATATATTTTTTGAGAGGGAATTAAATACAAAATATATTGTATACATAAATATTTTTAAAATTTAATTATTGCAGCTAGAACTTTATAGAAGTAATTGAATTAAGAGTCTATGAAGATCTTATAAAGATTTAAATATAAAGAAAAATGTTTGTAAAAAAATTTTTCATTTCTTTTGAATAATTTTATGAAAGAGTTTAAGATTTATATTTGTTTAACAAGACACACTGAATACACTGTTTTAAATTGAGACTTGTATTCAAGTCTAATATAGAATGTGTATATATATATATATATATATATATATATATATATATATATATATATATGATGTAAATAAAATTTATAGAAAATAAAATTAAGAGAATATTTTAATGTTATTATTAAGTTATAACCCAACTAGGTGAACGAATGAACTCGAGGCGATGCTTTTAGCGATGACACAGAGACACAGACGAAGAAAAGCGCTTTCTTCGTTAAACTAAACATGTTTGAATAGGACGTGTACATAGGACGGAGACCCAACTATAGAATAACAAATATTTTGAATAATTAATATTAAATTACGCGTGTTTATGTGTATCTATGTACTTAATAATTGTATGCGTTACAATACGAATATTTGTTTTGTTTAAATGTCATTTCTTAGCGGTTAATTCGATGTATACAGAGTGTCCAAAATGTGTACACATATTAACAGTTCATAACCCTCTTAATTTTATTTATTTTTTAGGTAAAAGTGATTTAAAATATTATCTGATCCTAGGGCAAACTTTGAAAAAATGAAATTTGTTCTTAAGTGCTACTAGAAGTATGAGAACGTAACTGAAATGTAAAGACAGTTTAGAAAGCATAATTTAAATTGAACGGCTCAATAATCGCCATAATTGCAGATATTGGGCATCTGAGAATCCGCATGTTACGAAGGAACATCATGCATGTGGATTGTCAGCAAGGGGTTTAATTGGTCTATTCCTTTTGATAGTACTGTGACTGGTGCCATTTACTTAAACCTGCTGAAGGAATTTGTTATACCACGCATTCGTGAGATGTTTAGGAATGAGGAAGACTTTTATTTCCAATAAGATTGGACATCTTCACATTACCATAGTAATGTGAGGGCCTATCTTGATGAAAATTTGCTGAACAGATGGATTGGACGTAGAGATAGCATTGAATACCCCCGCGCTCCTCAGACCTCAAACCAATGGGCTTTTTTTTATCTGGACTAATCAAAGATAAAGTTTATCCCACAAAACGGGCGACAGTTAATGAATTGAGATAAGCCACTGAAAGGAAATGCACCCAAATATCAAACCAAACCATTTGCTCTGTTTGCAATTCCATTGATCTACGTTATCAGCAGTGTCTACACCAGAACGAAGAATAAATTTGAACATTTGCAAGAACTAAAAAAATCTGTCGGTTTTCTTCAATTTTGATGGGTTTTTATTGGGGTTTTAGAGCGTTTCATTTTAATTTGGAGTTTTAAATTTAGTTACACCTTAATGACTATTAAATTTATAATCATTCAAAGTATGTATACATTTTTTTTGGGACGTCCTGCAGTTAAACGTCGAATTATACAAAATTGATTATAATACTACTACTATTAGTAATATATATATATATATATATATATATATATATACATATATATGTATATATCTATATATCTATATCTATCTATCTATCTCTCTCTCTATATATATATATATTTATATATTTTGATAGAGTTAAAATAAATTACAAAATATGGCTTAAAAAATATAGAAGGAAATCTTAAAAATCATCCGTTCTAACGATTCAGTTGTTCCTTTGAGTGATGTGAGAATACGACCGGTATATTTTATAACCCCAGTCGAGTTTCGACCGGTTGAAGCACGCCCATTTGAAACGGCAATCGATTGAATTGGAAACTACTTGACACGTAGTAGTTTTTGGCCTAACTAAACATTCTGAGTGCCAATTCTAGTTGGAAACTGTGAAAATAATTTAGGGACAAGACGAAGAAACAAGCAGAATGTATTTTATTTAAATTACAGATTTCATTATTTTCTGGTTTCAAAAGATATATTTTAAGAATTTTTTGTAAAAAACAGATTTTACAAGTATATTTTTTGAGATATAAGCCTTTTCATTATGGTACAATATTAAAAAAATCGAGAGAGGAAAAATGAATTACATATTAAACATTACTGTTGGATAAAGTTTCATTGAATATAAATATTTCACATGTTTATTTATTGTTCAGAATAATGGTTTATATTAAAAATTGAATGAATTTTTAATCAGAAAGATTGTTATAACCAGTTATGAATATTTTCGAATAGAAATTTGATTTGTAAGGTGATTAAAAAAAATTTTTAAAACTGAATTAAGTCACTGCTAGAGTTATATTATTACAATGAATTTTACCAATATATAATTAAAAATAGTCAATATTTACTATCGAATAATCTACAAATTAAAAATGTTAATCTATTGTACACAAATTCGAAAAATGTCCAGATATTTAGAACATATAGCATCCCCATCCATAACAATTTCAAAACATTCGAATGGAAAACCAATTATTTTGTTCATACTGACACATTTTCAATGTATTTGTTTGTACCGTTTTTTTTTCATAACACTTATCAGGTATACTGACACACATGAAACACACAATTCGACATTTTCCAAACTTATCCTAGCGTTTCTCTCGTATATACACATTCATATTCACCCGCATGCTTCAAAAAATATCAACAAAAAAAATCCTGTTTTTCGCTCAACAGTCACATGTGAACCTGAACACATGACACAAAAGCCCTCCAGGCAAATGCTAAACAATCATTTTGCGTTTAATTTTTTTATATATGTGTGTGTGTGTACGATACACAATGAATTTTTATATATGCTTCCACAATATATATATATATATATATATATATATATATATATATATATATATATATATATGTATGTATGTATAAATGATAGAGTAATCGTCATATTAATTACTAGCATATATTCTCATAACATTGAATATTTTATATTCAGAAGTAACATTATTTTATAAGCGAATAAAATTTATTCATTACAAATAAAAATTATTATTAAATAAGTCAGATGATTTTTTTTTTAAAATTAAAACACAATGCAGAAATATTATTCATAATTAAAACATACTTCATTTATAACTTTTTTTTTTATTTGTTATAAATAAAAGACAGATGGTTTATCTTATAAATAAAATATTTTTAAATAAAAATAATTATTTGTTGGTTACTTATAATTTTAGAGATTTATTTCTGTTTACTCTAAAAATTGTTAAATGTACATAGTTCCATTTATGTAGTAATTTACTAGAGATTTTTTTAATGAGTAACTCTATGTGCAGTAATTAAATTATCATTTATTTTATTTTAAATATTAACATAATATAAAAATTAATTTATAAGAAATATTAATAAATTAATATTTATTGTTCTGAGAGTCTTCATTTTTTTGAATCATGTAAGTTTTTATCTTCTCCTTTTTATCTTACTGACATTTTTGTAAAGCTATAATTACCGTATATCTTGGTGCAAAAGACGCACTTTGAACACCAGTGAACGCACTTACAATAGCGATAAAAATTAGGATTGTGTAAAAATTATGAGTTCAAAAATTAGGATGCGAAGGAGGAGCGTCTATCTTAAGTAACAAATAAATAGAGAAGTAAACATTCTGCTTACATTATTATACACATTTATTTAAACAAGCATATTTTATTTATATTATTATGCACATAGGTACATTATTATCAGTATACATAAGTTCACATATAAAAAAACTAGTGATAATTAAAATTTGAGACACAACTTGATATCTAAAATTTCCAAACTTAGAATAATTAGGTCATTTGGAATAGTTAATAATAGAAAGTAATAAACAGGCCTTTGGAATTTCTCGTTTTGAAATCTACCTACTAAAATTATTTTATTATTATCATGCGCCTTTTATCGCCAGTATACGAAAAAATTGAAAAAAATCGTTTTAATCATGCGGAGATCACGATTAATCTGACAGATTTAAACAAATTGTTTTATTAAATATTTTTACACATATTCAGTGTACAGCTTGGAGGTCATGAGTAGCTGCGCATGCATGTTACTAGTGATATTCTTCACTGTTTGTACCGTCAGTTTGGTTATAGAATGTATTATGCAAAGATGTGTGATATTTGACAGTAAATTGTATCTGAGAGATAGCGTGAAATCCGATGTCAGTATTGATTTAGTTGTTTTTTTTATTTATCGTTGAAAATGGCTAGAGAAATATATCGATTGGATAATCCATTAAATGTTGAATTGATTCAGTGAATGTTACTCGAGTCCAATGATGAGAATGATAGTCAAATGCGAAAATGAAAGTCATTTAGAAAATGATGATTATATGAAAATTCATTCGGAAGATTCGGATACCGAACAAAATGTTTCTAGTGAAGAAAGAGAAGATTAATTGGACAAAAATTAAGAGTATTTTCTGGGAAAAGATAAAGAATTAAAATGGTGGGAAAATTCAATAAGAAGATAATTTAGAAGACAGCCGCAGAATTTTTGTGTCAACTTCCGTTAGGTCATCCGAACGTAAAAAGTCAAGACAAAACTTGAAACATGGAATTGTTTTATCGCAGATGATATTTTAGATCTAAACTTATTATATTCAAATAAATATATCGATTCTATTTCGAATCGTTATTCAAGAGAAAGAGATGCTAAACGAATAGACCAAACTGAATTGAAACTATTTTTAGGGTTCTTATATCTATGTTACATGGTTTACATCACAACAATCGGATATATTTGCATAATTTACGGGCTGGAGATGGTAGTGGGATTGATCTTCTTAGACTTACGATATATTTATGGAGATTTAGATTTATACACAATTGTATCAGGTTTGTTGACAAAATTATCCGTTTAGAACGGCTGAAAGTTGACAAATTAGCGGATGAGAGAGACATTTTGTCATAATTTATAGAAAATTGTAAATTATGCTACTTTATTGGACAGAATGTAATAATAGACGAAATGTTACCTGGGTTTAGAGTCCAATGTAAATCCAACTATTGAAGATTTTGATTAATTAATTTAAATACATTTGTTCACTTTTATTTTATTTCATTATCCATGTTTGCGCTATTTTGTAACAAAAAATTTTATTCTTTATATTTTTTTTATCCAACAGTAGATTACAAATGAAAATAAACGAATCATCATGTATTATATCTGCAGTGTATTTTTTTAAAGGTTTATTGCATTTCAGCACATACTAGAAATGAATTATCTCTTGGATACATGTGACCTAAACTGCAATTTTTTCGACACCGACCTCCACAAGGTTAAATCCATCTGTGTCTTATGGGTAGAGGCGTTCTATGCGCTGAGATATACGGTATCTTTTTATATCTGCTATCCTGACATTCTTCGTCTTTTTGGACTATCTGAGTGTCTGTTCTCCACTACTACTTTCAGCAAGTGCGTCATCTCCAGATAGATTTTACGGACTCTGTAGATTCTATCTGAAACTGGTACACGTGTTGAAACTATTAGCGGAGAACAGACTCTCATCTGATACAAAAGGATGAAGACTATCAAGAAAATGAACTTTTTGTATTGAGATTTTGGTTTATTCTAATTTCTGTTTAAATGTTTTTTTTATTTGTTGTTTTATTATTACATTTTGTCATATTTTAAATCTTTATTTAATATTTCCTCTTCGTCTACGTTTAGTTTGAATGACCGGTACTTGTCTATCATTTTATAAATTTGTTTTTATTTCCTATCGAGTTATTTGGCTTGAATCGATTATTTAGGTTATTAATTAGCAATTTGCTTCTTTAACTATTAGTCTGTGTGCATTTTTGTGATATCTATTTTATATTTCTTACAATGTTAAATATTTAAGGAAAAAGTAGTGTTTATTTTCAAGTAGATCTTTATTGTATATTTACAGTAATTTTTTTTTATCATATAGTTGATTTCCATTTTTAATTTTCAGCTTCTATGTTTTAAAAATTGTACTTTTAAACTTTTAAATGTACTTCATATAAATTTTGATAGATAATTGAATTCGTGTCAAGTTTATATCCAGAAGATGGTTATTGATACGCTTTAAGGCACATAAGCAATGCGCTGACAGTAATGTCTTTGTAGATCAGTTGTGTATTAGGATTATAATTTAGTTGAAGATTCGGCGATCAAGGGACATCAATTTGAAATGTTTCTTGAGGCGAACTAAAACGTAATTACATATCAATATCTATTAAATTAATATCAAAGCCAGCAATTTGCGTCAGAATTGACATCGGTTACTCTAAGAGCTGAATTATATTAAAAGTATGTTATTTGTATATAAAAAATATGTTAAATATTAAAATTGCGACAAAATCATAAAAAAATGAAATAAAACATATGTATGAAACACATTGTAACATTATAGTTTTTAAATTACTTTATGGTGGATTCTTTATAAGAATCAAAATAATGTACAATTAAGAAAAATTGTTCTGAAAGAAGATTTGAATATAAAAACTAGTTGAGAAATGGACTGAAACACTATTTGATAAATTTGGAGAAGAGTTGCAATGCGTTGCGATTTTTAATTTGATGTAGCGATGGGATAAAGATTTAGTTTGAATGGTAAATATTAGGCTGGTAGAAAAATAATTATTATCGTTGTAAAAAAATAAAAATTATGACTTTCAAATTCATATACATTTTTCCATTTGTGGTCCAGAACTGTTCGATGACGGACGACTAACTTTTCTGAAATTTCTCGAGTTGTGTGGTTCTGATTCAACTAACGCCTTTAGTTGTCGTTATGAACTGAAGAAGGACACCCGTGACCTGCATCTTCAAGGCTTTTGTTTCCAGCATGAAATTTTTGAAATCAGCACTGTACCGTACGCCCTTTAACAGTACCCACGTCAAAAGCATCGTTTAATTTACGAGCAGTTTCTGTTTTTTTACCACCAGTTTTTAACACATACAAAAAATGATCTTATTTGCTTCTTCTCCATCTTTAGTTCAATATCCCAGTTTTAAGCAAAATTAATATTAAAACCATAGTCGATGTTATCAAAATACAGACCGAAAAATGCGACCGAAAGGGACATATTTTAGAAATCTGATCCATAGTATTTTTAACCAATAAACAGATTATACAATAATATTTTTCGTTTTCTTTGTAATTGATTTTTCTAGAAATTTTGTTTTTCAATAGCAAATAATTGTTTGTTTGAGAAATTTAAGCAAAGAAGTTGACCACTTAAAAGTCATTTACATTGAAAATAAATATAGTTTTATACAAAAATCAGATAAGTACATGCATTTTCCCAGAAAAACAAATTATCCTGAAAAGTAAATGACTTACTTCATTATCGAAATAAATAAAAACAGACTTATGTTTACAGATAAACTTTTCAAAATTATTAACCGGTACATTTTTAAATTTTTTTCTAAGTTCTAGATTATTAAAATATAAATAATTATAAGATAAAATAAAACATAAAATCATTTTTTGACTTACTCCACTGTCACAATTACCGGTATATATATATATATATATATATATATATATATATATATATGGGATTAGTCAATAAGTAATGTCAGATTTCTTGGTAAGTTTCTCTAAAATTTTTTTGTAATATAGAAAAATTTGTTAAATAATGTATTAACTATTATTATCAATGACATTTTGGCATATTTTAAGCAGTTTTATAATACCATCCTCTCAACATTTTTTGTTTTTTAGCAAAAAAAAAATCGAAACATGCTCTTTATTGGCCTCTAAAGAATCAGAACTTTTCACATTGAGGAAATTTTGCAATGAACGAAGTAAGTGAAAATCTGTTGGTGCTAGGTACGAGTAATATGGTGGATGAATAAATATCTCAATTCAGATCTCTAAATTTTTACTTTTTAATAAATCTTTAAATTATTAAATTGAATTAATTGATTTATTAAAGTATAATTCTTCATTTTATTATATATCCCTTGACCACCTATTATTTCTCTTCGACCTTGATCAATTCTTTTAATAATTTTATACCCTAATCTTAAAAATAAATTTCTAACAAACTTAGTTGATAAAATAGGTATAAATCACATTGAACCTAAAAACCCTGATATTATATAAAAACTTAATGAATTTAACTTTCAACTAAATTTATACCGCATTTTTACTTTTGTAGAAACCAAAAAAGCATAATTAAATGAAAATGACGAAACTATATCTTTTCGTTGTTCATTTTCAAATCAAAAGAAAAATTAAATAAATTAACTGAATATAATGATTTTTTTTCAAATTACAAGTTAATATCTCAGATTTTAGGCTGTACATGTATTTTATAAGTTACGAATTGTCTTTTATTTTAAAAATAGCAGAGACGATCTCATATGGAAAAATCCTACATAACTTACTGGCCAATACAATATATAGTAGGTTGGTGCAAAAATAATTCCGGTTTTTACGCATCGAGTATAAAGACGCATATAAGAGTTAAAAAATATATTTATTAATTAAAACAAAGACCATTGGCCTGTACACATTCCTCACAACGGAAAACTAGTTTGTTTATTCCTATAAGATAGAATTCTGGAGACTTAGAATTAATGAATGCATCGAAAGGGCTTTGAGATGATGCTTGATTGTTGAAAACCTTCTCTCATAAGAAACTACACAAATATTTTAAAAAAATGATAATCGGTCGAAGAAAGGCCCGGAGAATAACATGGGTTAGGTAAGGTTTCATAATCAAGTTCATTTTATTTTTTTAAAGTCATTTATGAGACGTGTGGTCGGGCGTTGTTATGAAGAAGAATTGGTCTTCTTCGATTGACATGCTAGCCGTAAACGATGCTTCTTATGCATTTGTTTAATTCCCTGATAATATTTTTCAGCTGTTATTATTTCACTAGGATTAAAAAAGCTTGTAGTATATGACGCCATTTACCGACCACAGAACAGTGACCAGAACCTTTTTTTGATTTAGCTTCGCTTTAAGAAACTGTTTTGGGTGATTCTTGCCGATTTAGCTGCTATGATTAACGTTTCCGATTGTTGTAGAGAATCCAATTTTCATCACATGTGACAAAGCGATCAAATCATTAAAAATTTATGTTACCCAAGAGAAGCGCAGAGCATACTTCATATCTCCGAATTGCTTGATGTTCATTTAGTTCATATGGTACCCATTTATCCAGCTTTTTAATTTTTCCAATTAGGATCAAATGTCGAACAACTGTTGAATGATCAACATTGAGTACTTCTGCCGCCTCTCGAGTTGTTTTACGTGGGTCCGCTTCAGTTATGGTTTTTAAATCGTTATTGATTATAGCTAAAGGACGTACACAACCCTCTACATCATCAAGGCTTTCGTTTCCATCACGAAATTCTTAGAACCAGTGTTGAGCTGTACGTTCCCAAATTGATTCTTCGCCAAAAACAAATTTGATATTTCGAGAAGATTCTGTTGCTTTAAGTACCAATTTAAACTCATATATAAAAATCATGCGAATTTCTTTTTTTTTCCATGAATAATTCAAGAGATTATATACAACAATACTAAAGAATGAAAACAATAGACATAAACTGAAATTACTAGTACTAATTTCATTGTTTACAATGATGTATTATATGACTTTAACAAAATATAACGGTAAGTAGGAAAATCGACGTCAAACTTAAAATGATAAAAATTGCAATTATTTTTAGACCAACCTTATATATATATATATATATATATATATATATATATATATATATATATTACAAACCTAATTTGAAAATAAACGTTTCGAAAAACATAATATTTTAATAAACATCGAGTATAAATTATACCGTCTAAAAAATAATCTAACGACAAATGCACATAATAAATTACACATGTCTAAATAAATACTACACAATAACGGTACGAACCGATAAAAAATTGTACCCTTGCTACATTTTCATTTCATTTAACGAAATTGTGATAATCGACGAAATTGACGGTTTCGAAAAATAACAAATTACCTAATATATTATCGAAAATATCCCACAGAACTCGACTCATGCAATGAACATAATGAGCATAGCTGAAATGACTATAATGTGACAGCTGTTCGTTCCCATTAAATAATCATGAATCACTGTGGGTTTATCCAATTAAACTACAGCTTGAGGAATTGTACGACCGTCTTCCTCCATCGACTGCACGTTTCTTTGTCGATGACTTTAAAATGTTTGTACCGCGAATAACGGAAAATGTACGCAGGGCAACATGTTTGAACAAGTCCGTTCGTTCGCCCCGAGCACTGTTTTAATGACGCGCACGTTGTTCTAAAAACGTTCGCCGACCGACCGACCGCCCGTTTATTTTCGTCTGATTGCGTTCACTGTTATTATTCTGTTTTGATTTACATTTTTCATTCTTTCCTTTTTATGAATGTTTGAGAATTTAGAATTGAGACGAGAGACCGTCTTCTCAACATCGTTAGACTGTTTTTAGTTATTATTAGCAGTAGTGCCATGAGCGCTAGTAATGGCTGTAGTGTAAAGTTGTGCACATTACGTTTTATGAACGCTTTATCTCATCATTTCTGTGTATTAATATTTCGAAAAAGAAAAAGACGAACTGACGCAGAAAAAAGACGATATTCTTCAGAATACATCATTGTTTTTACCGAGTTTCCCGGTCTATGTAATTAAAAGCGTATTTTTGAATTTCGTATAGATTTATCTTATGATATATAAATAAATTAAAAATAAAAATATCTTTCTCGAAAAGAAAAATTTACATTAAATCGTTATTTTTATATTTTCTATATAACTGATGATATATATATATATATATATATATATATATATATATATATGTCAATTGTTTCTGTCATCTTTAAAAAAATAATACCTCCTTACTCAATAAACTTCTAACTATCTACCTATTTATTTAATAAATATCTACCTATCTATAGAACTATCATTCTACTCTAACTGCTTACCTACACATATATCTAATTATCCATCAATCTACCTATCTACTTGTCTATTTATCAATGTAACTATTTAACTATCTACCTACCTATGTACCTCTTCAACTATTTAATGACCTATCTTTTTATCTAACTACCTATCCATTACTTAACGATAATTAATTATCAATATATCTACCTATTAATTTATCTATCTATATAATTATATATTTATCTCTCTCTCTAGCTCCGTATCTATCTACCTTTATACCTATTTAACTACCTATCTATTTATTTACTTATTTATCTATCTGTCTAATTACCTATCTATTTACTTATTTGTCTATCTATATATCTATACAATTATTTATGTACTTATATATGTAAATGTATCTAATAATCTACTTATCTATCTTTTCATCTATCAATCTATCTAATTATTTATCTATCTATGTATATATCTACTTACATATCAAATATTTACCTACCTATTTGTCTCCCTATTTTCTTGTCTATGTAACTATTTAAATATCTATCTACCTATGTACTTCTTCAACTATTTAATTACCTAACTATTTATTGAACTAACTATCCACATACTTATTGA
The DNA here is from genome assembly GCA_034766995.1 of Acanthacorydalis orientalis. Classification (NCBI taxonomy): domain Eukaryota; kingdom Metazoa; phylum Arthropoda; class Insecta; order Megaloptera; family Corydalidae; genus Acanthacorydalis; species Acanthacorydalis orientalis. The sequence continues at coordinate 241,309 of CM068323.1, read as the reverse complement.
TAATTAACTATCAATATATCTACCTATCAATTTATCTATCTATATACCTATGCATCTATCTCTCTACCTAGCTGTATATATATATATATATATATATATATATATATATATATATCGGTGTACTACATACGTACCTATCTATTTATCTACTTATTTGTATATCTATTTACCTAATTACCTATTTATTTGTCTATTTACTTATCTCCCTACCTATCTCTCTACCTATATACCTGTCTACTTATCAATCTACTTATTTATTTATTTATGAACTTCTGTATCTATTGTATCAGTGCAAAAGTTCGTATACGATTTGAAATTGAAACTCAGGTGATTATTTTTCGCAGAAAACACTTTAGTTAATTGATTATTTATTCACCATCATTTTCTGGCATCATTGGCCAAAATTGACCGCTTCTTTTTATTTGCAGCATACAGTTTATTTGTTGACAGTATTTCTCCTTAGTAATCATTCTGTCTCGTGGGAGTAGCTTACAATAAACAACCACTTTGCAATTCCACCAAAAAACAGTAACACCTTCACCGGATGCAAGCCAGGTTTAGTGACTGGTTCTGGACCTTCATTCGCTTGTTTACACATTCGTCTGCATTGGATCTTCTTGTTCAGGATCCCTTTCTCATCACCAGTTACCAACCGATCTCAAAAAGGCTCTCTGTCGAGGTATCCAAGCAAAGATACTGCTGAAGTGATGCAATTAAACACGTTTTTTTTTTCAAACAACGAGTGCGGCACTAACGTATCGAGCTTCAACATCAACCCTAGTTTCTTTAAATGCCGAAATGCAACCGATCTGTCAACATTAAGTATTTCAGCAACCTCTTCTATCGACATTCGTGAGTTATTGTCAACTAAAGCGCGCACAACATCGTCGTCGATTTCGAGAGCGGGGTTAAACTTCGAGGTTTAAATCATCAAGTCGAAATTTAGCAAACCATTTCTTCACAGTTGAAAGTAATGGTCCATGGTCCAAATAAACCTCCCAAATAGATTTCATAGCCTTTCGAAACTCTTACAACGTAATGTGACGAAAGTGAATCTTATCGTTGTCCATTTTCAAAAATTTTTCATATACACAAATCAAATAGTAACAAATGCGTGACTGATGGTCAAATAATGCCTGCGATTGCCACCTTTCAAACGATATATAGTATTAATATATTTTAGTCACGAGTTCCGCCATGCCATACTCTTAACACCACCTATTGAATCGTATATGAACTTTTGCACTGATCCAATATTTATTATTTAACTGTAGATCTATCTGCGTATCAATATACCTAATAATCTACTTATTTGTACCCATCTTCTTATCTATCAATCTATCTAATTATCTATCTATCTTTTTATATATCTATTTACATATCTTTTATTTATCTATCTGTTTATCCACTCATCTACTTTCACATCTACCTATCGAAATGGTTTTCTGTCTATCTGTGTACCTATCCTAAAATAACATTCTGTACGTGATAAAAATTCTATAAAAAAATTCACACCTTTCAATGTACTTTTGCTTTTTGGTTTGTCCCCGGACGTATATTAAGAATATCATTTGAAATCTTCGTAGAATTTCAGAAAGAAATATTTTTAAGTTTTATAATGGAAAAACTACAATAAATTTATATTAAAATCATTTTATTATAACCCTGGAGGTAACTGTTTTTCAGTTATCCTTTTTTACGATCTATTTTAACTTGTGCTACTTTGGCTTTCAATACAGTTCGTATAGGTTCATAAATACACCTAATATCTAACACTTAAAATATTTTTAGTACAGATAAAAGAATATAATCATTTATTGGGCTTTGAGATGTTTGATCTGTGATTTTCTATACCATCTAAAACATATCCTGTATGGTGATTTGTTCTGTCAATTATTCATATACGCATCATGGACTATAGGTTTCAAGCTTAGGTCATCACGTATCCGTTTAATATATCAACTAGCACATCCAACCAGTTATTCTTATATATATATATATATATATATATATATATATATATATATATATATATATATATATATATTATACAAATTAACACATATTAATAAACTCGTTACAATAAATAAATAACTAATTAATCTCATGTTATTCAATTTCATATGTTATGGTTCATTTGTCAAAATGACCCGATATTAATAACATATTAGTTATTAGTTAATTAGTTAACCAAATTATCAATAAAACTATACATATACTAATTTACTCATATATATATATATACACGTAAACAAATATTATATGCAAAAATCATAAAAATAAGTGCCTGTTCTCCTGTTGGACGAATATGACGATGGTAACAGGTGTCCGTTTGACATTTACAACATGTACGTCATATGGATTTATAAAATATCCGTTTAGTATTATACATTTATTATGCCAGCATATGTTATTTAGTTGTTATTTGTAGTAGCTGTTTTAGACGTTGAGCAATATTTCGATTCAAATGATCGCAATTAGTCTATCCATTGTAAACATTAAATAAATCAATCATTGTTTCAATAATTAAAAAAATAACCCTTGCGTTTTGTTCTTAATTTATTAAAATATATTCAAAAAGGGTGTATTTATAAATATTATTATTAAAAATTCATTTCTATTAGGTTGGTAGAAAATTAATTACGGTTTATGATCTTCACATTCAAATACATTTCTTAACTTAAGTGGTCCAGAACTGTTGGATGACTAACACCTAAATTTTATGCATGCTCTAGAATTGTTGCGCGTGGTTCTGATACAAGTAACGCTTTAAATTGGTCGTTATGAATTTAAGAAGTACGCCTGTGACCTTCATCTTCAAGCTTCTCGTCCCCGGTATGAAATTTTTGGAAACATCATTGCACCGTACATTCCATAACAGTACCGATACCAAAAGCATCGTTTAATAGAGCAGTTATGAGCAGTTTCTGCTGCTTTGCCACCCGTTTTGAACTCATACTCTTATTTGCTACTTTTCCATCTTTAATTCAATACCCCGATTTGAAGTAAAGTTACTAACAAAGTCAAGTCGATATTACCAAAACAGACCGAAAAATGCACTTCAAAATGATATTAACATGAATACGATGAAATGACACTTTCATTGAAAAAATTAAATTTAGAATTCAAAAAACAAACACGGCAATTATTTTTCTACCAAAATTGTAATTAACAAACTCATACAATTTACCCAAAACAATATTGTTATAGCTTAAAAAATGTAATTTTGAAATAAAATTTTTCAAAGTGTTGAATGTTCTTTTGATAAATAAATTATTTATTACATCATTCAGAACGAATAAAGATTTTATATGTTTGTACTCTGAAAATGAGTGTGTTCGAAATGGGAATTTGAAATGGAAATATAAGATTAAGAGTTATTGAATTATTCATAATAAATGTTTATGGAGTATAGGGTAGAAAAAAAAATTTTTTTTTTGATAGACAACAAATAAAGTTCAAAACTTTGAAATAATTTTACATGAAAAGCTTGAATTATTATTGAATGCAAGACCTGATCGTACATGAATCATGTAGTGATTCACTTTCTGGGAAAACCAAGACTGCGAAAATAATTTTTTGAACGTTTTACAATTCTGACGCGAATTTTCAATTTTTTTATTTAGCATTAATTTGATTATTAACTTCTTATGTTTGAAAATTCCATGTCAAAACCGTTATTCTTGCTCATGAACAAAACAAAAGTATATAAATATTAATTTTTTTTCAAATATCGCATAATTGTTCTTACGTTTGTTAACAAAATGCATTTTTCATTTAAGCATTATTGAATTCATTTAAAACAATTTTAAAATTGTCACGTTTTGTTTTTTTAAACAATATTTTTTTATATTAGAATTTAAAGCAAATCGTTACACCATTTATAATGTATGTGGAAGGTTTCTACACTCATTATTTATTTATTTATAAAACAGAATTAGTACTTCTGTTTTATTAATAAGGAGTTTACCTTTATATATTAGAAAGTTTACTTTAATTGAACGCAGTACGAATTGTTCATATTTTTAAAATTTATATGATGTGTATATTTTTTTATTCGAAACTTTTTTCACTGAATTAAATATGATTTAATTGATGACAGCTATTCGAACTATATATATATATATATATAAATATATATAAAAATATGTATATATATATATATATATATATCTATATATATATATATACATATAGTATTTATATATATATATATATATATATATATAAATATAAATATATATATATATCAATTACGAGAATATACCTTTTTTGAGATTTTCTTGCTTGTATTTAACAAATAGTACCATGATTGAAAAAAAGAAAAAATTATAACCCCATTCTGTAATTATTAATAATGATGGTCTTTGTTCAGTTAACACAAAGATCTTACAAAAAAAGAAAAACACTTTACGAAAGAACAACTACTCTTCAGTCTTCCTTCTCTGTAAATGCTCCATCAAATAATTACGCAGTTTGAAAAGTGAACTGTACGTTTATATAATGTATATATTTATTGCCAAATATGTTAAATTCACAATTTAACAGCGTGTATTTTGAACAAATCGAACTGTTATTATTGTTTATATCGTTTTATAAAAATCAAACTGGTATCTACTGACGATTAAATGTTAGTTTTTATTCAGATTTTCTTGAATAGTTTCGTATTTATTTTTATTAAACATAAATATATGAAATATAAAAAGTATCAATAATTTAAAAGTTTGTGGGAAAGGTTTTTTCAATTATTACAATATTAAATTTTATTAAATAATAAAAAAGTACATTTCAGATTTTTCAAACATAATACAATTTATATGTTTATAAATACATCTATTTATCCGTTTTTATAATTAGGTGTAAAAATTAATTCGGTGCCTTTATATTGAATCAATCATAACTCTATTTCAAAGTAAAATATTTTCTCGTCGTTTTAGGATTCTGAAGTAGCAATTTTAATATTTAAAAACATTATAATCTTGACTAAGCAGTTGGTATAACCTCACAAAACAGTAGTGAACACTATGACGTCTGAAAAGCAGCAACTAGGCATTGCATACTTTTCACATTCCAGTTAAAAAAAATATTACTAAGGCCACGGGAATGATTTTTTTCGGATTTGCGGAAATGTATTGAGATGCATAGAACATACAAAAAATGCTAGAACAGTTGAAAAGGTAGGAAAGTGCATTGCGATTTCATCGACTCAAAGCTGCCATCTTTTTATTGAAAGATATATATATATATATATATATATATATATATATATATATATATATATATATATATAGAGAGAGAGAGAGAGAGAGAGAGAGAAAGAGTTCAAATGTGAATATTAATGAACTCAGATGAGAAAATAAATTGGAAAAAAGAAAATGTGTAATTTTTGAACTAAATATTTAAATCATCTATGAGCTATCCAGTATGACTGGCATCTAATCGAATAATTCTTGTCTGCATGAAAAGAATAATCATATGTTTAAAATTAATTAAAATTTTATAAGTAGAAGACAGGTATGTTTAATTATTAATAGAGATTTTTATGCCTGGAAAGAATCGAATTTTTGCATGTTGAATCAACTGCTTTTATCAATAAAACCTTTGGAGCATATACTGAAGACAGCAATTAGTTAAAAACAAAACCTGTGTTACTTTTCGAACTCCTGCTAATAGCGTTTCTTTTATAATGAGGTTTACATATTTATATATATATATATAGAGAGAGAGAGAGAGAGAGAGAGATTTAACTTACCCTTCCACACAAAAGTATTAAAAAACCGTAAAATTTTTTAAAAAAAACTTTAATCCCCACTTAGTACTTTAGTTCAATTAAATTTTAGTACTAAATTAATCTAAAATACTAAATAAAAAATAATATATACAGTTCGTAACCACTGTGCCCTATTAACATAAAAATTCCACTATTTTACACAACTTATTTTCATCTGTTGTGAAACTGACGAATCCCTTACCGATAAAAAGATGGCGGTTTTAAGCCGATGAAATCATATTGCATTTTCGTATTTCTTCCACAGTTCTAGAATTTTTTGTGTGTTCTATGCGTAACAATACCTTCCTCCAAAGTTTTACAAATAATTCCCACTGTTTTGGTAACATTTTTTTTCAACTGGAATGCGAAAAGTATGCAATGGCTAGGTATGCTGCTCCTCGAATGCCATCGTGTTCACTACTCTTTTGTGAGGTTATGGCAACTGCTTGGTATTAGATATATAGTGTTTTTAAATATTAAGTTTGTCATTTAAAAATTCCAAAACGACGAGAAAATATTTTAATTTAAAACAGAGTTATGATTGATTCACTTTAAAGACACAGATTTAATTTTTGCACCTAAAATATTTGAATAATTAGGACTACCTCCTGGGGAAAAAGTAAATTGCTTGAATAGTCGCAGAAAAGTTAATTGTGCAATGCTGGTACTTTGGCTAAATTTATTTCTAGAAATGAATTATTTTTTCACTTCACAAATCACAAAAAAAATTTTTGTGATCAAAAATATTCTATAGATTTATTGATCATTTTTTATTGTTGCATATGAGTATTTGGAAGGCATTAAATTATTTTCTTACACCTAATATAAAGACAAACAAAGAGATCTATTTATAAACATATCAATTATATTATGTTTGAAAAATATGAAATATATATATTTTGAATATTTAATAAATTGTAGTATTGTAATAGTTGTAAAAATCATTCCCTTACATTTTTATATTATTGATACTTTTTTATATTCCATATGTTCTTGATTGATAAAAATAAATCAATATTAAAAGAAATAACACTTACTATAAAACGAAAACTTCTTTATTAACTTCATAAACATTGCTTGTGCGACGTTTGCAAATATCTTAACCATATTTCATGCACTTGAACGTACTATCTACTACATTGTGAGTGGAATGCGGTGATATTTACGTTGGGGTGAAAAATCGCGGATTTTAAATTAGCGTGTAGTAAAATTTTAAAGCCGCACACATCCTGTAATGGATTTAGTTATTTCGGTCGGCTTTGGGATAATTGCGGTTTTTTCTCGCATAACATTATACCGAAACCATACAACAATGTAAATTCACATATTATGCATTTTATACAATACAACGGATTTCGAATTATTCGGAAAATTTTAGAACTGAACCACAACAAAATCACTGGAATAAAAAGAGAACATTCGAATAAAAAATAAGTTATTAAGTTGTTACAGGTTTTATATCACAATGTAGAATTTTATTGTAGATTGTATGAAGATATTGTGTATAGATTTGACTTTTTAATTAAAAAATACGGAAAAATGAATAACAAATATTTACCTCGAAGGAAAATTATTGAAAAGAATATACAGCTACACGTATATCTTATATTATCTTGTCCATTTTTTGTATAGTAAGACAAATATATTGATTTTATAAGAAACATCTTAATATATATTATAACTGAATAAAATTATTGTAATATAGCAGGTTCTTTGTTTAAAATATTTATATACTTTGAAATAGAGATATAAAAATATTCATATTGTTCGATTGATGTAATGTAGAATGACTGTTGAGAAAATTCTAACAGACATTTTGCAAACGAATGCATTTACTTTATTTTAAAATAGTTACGACAAGGAGTCATCTTTCAAGGCAACGCCAGGTCATATGTTAGCCATGTAGTGACTCGCATAATGGCCAAGTAGGGATTGGGAATTCTTTTCTTAAACTTATACGAAGGTAACAAATATAATTCATAAACAAAATAAAAAAGAAACTTTTGAGAAATTGTGTTACGTTAAGTTCACTTGTATGAGATAAGGATGTATTAAAAATTGGAGGTAAAAGTTATCTTTTTGGGATATAGATCTGCAAATTAAATGTTTTATATTAAAAACTGAAAGACGATCTGATAACTATATAATAAACTACAAGGGATCATTTAATATTAATTACTAATATTATATTAATTTTTATTATTATGTTGGTGCAAAAATAATTGCATTTTTTATCATTTTAAGTTTGGCGCGGATTTTTATAGTTATCGTTATCTTTTGTTATAGTCGTGTGATACATTATTGTAAAAAAATTAGTTAGCACTATTGATTTCAGATTATGTCTATTGTTTTCACTCTTTAGTATTGTTGGATGTAACCTCTTAAATTAGTTATGGAAAAAAGGTAAAATCGCGCGATTTTGTTGTACGACTTTAAATTGGGACGTGAAGTAACAGAAACTGCTTGAAATATCAAATTTACTTTTGGCGAAGAGTCATTTAGTGAACGTGCAGCTTAAACTGGTTCCAACAACTTCGTAATAGAAACAAACGCTTTGATGATGAGGAGCGTCATAGATGTCATCCAGCTATAGACAATAAGGATTTAAGAACCATTATTGAAGCTGGCCTCTATAAGATAACACGAAAGGTGGTAGAAGAATTTAATGTTGACCATTCAACAATTGCTCAATATTTGAGTCTAATAGGAAAAAGTTGGTTAAATGGATGCCTTATGAACTAAACGAACATCAAGCAATTCGGCGATACCAATTCTACTCTGCGCTTCTTTTGCGTAACAAAAATGATCCCTTTCTTAATCGCATTGTCATATGTGATGAAAAGTGGATTCTCTACATTAATCGAAAACGTTCATCACAGTAAATAGACCGAGGAGAAGCACCAAAACCGTTTCCTGAACCGAAGCTCCATGAAAAAAAGATTTAGGTCATTGTTTGATGGTTGGAAAGTGGCATCATTCATTACAAATTCTTAAATCCTGGTGAAACAATAACAACAGAAAAATATTTTCAAGAAATTGAAAAATACATGAGAAGTTGTATCGTTTACAGTTATTAAACAATCGAAGAGGACCAATTTTTTTTATTATAACGCTCAACCACGTCTCACAAATGACTTTTAAAAAAAATTAAATGAGCTGGGCTATCAAACATTACCTCATCCACCGTATTCTTCGGACCTGTCTCCGAAAGATTATCATTTTTTTAAACATTTAAGTAATTTCCTAAGAGAGAAGGTTTTCAAAGATCAAGTATCAGCTCAAAGCGCTTTCGATGAATTCATTAATTCCAGGAGTCGTCCAAAGTCATCCAACAGTTCTAGATCACTTAAAACAGCTAGAAAAATCAAAAAAAGGAAAAATATATATGAATCTGAAAGTCATAAACCGCAATTATTTTCCTACTAACCTAATAGCTCAAAATGTGAAATTAGCTGTTGTAGATTATTACTTAATTGATTTAGTGATATTAAATAAAACGAGATTATAAGAATTAAAAGAGACAATAATAACTTTAGACAATATTTTTCGATTTTAGAGTTCTAATTCGTTCTTGAAATTGAATTGAAATTTTCGAAAATGAATTGTTCTCTCATACGACAATTACAAAACATTTTCCAATCAAAAATGTTCAATAAATGATTATTGATTAATTTCGATCATAGCTTACTTCGATGGCAATAATTTCATTCTTAGGACGCTGAATTACAGAAAATTCTATAAATCATTTTATTAATTTTACTTGATTTTAATTGATGAAAGTTTTATATTTAAATATTTTTCTATTTATTATTTAAATGACCAATTATGTTTCAAGCATTATTGTTAAATAAATATTATGCGGTTCTATTTGTAATAGAATTATTATTAAATATTTATTTCTTATAAATTTTCTTTTCAGTTTTTTTATAATTTTGGGAAGATTTTTATTGTTTGATATTTTATTTACTTGCTAAAAAATCTATCTAAAAGATATTTATATTTGGTTATATATATATATATATATATATATATATGTGTGTGTGTGTGTGTGTGTGTGTATGGATCATTTGATAAGTATGGTAAAAAAGCAAGTATAGTTTTTTTTTTATAAGAAATCGATTTTATTTCTCAACATAGTCTCCACTGAGGGCTATACACTTGGTCTAGCAAGTTTGAAAAATACGCATTGACGGCGGCGATGATACCCTGATTAGACGAGAATTTCTTCCTAGTGAGCCAAATTTTCAAGTTTGGGAAGAGGAAGAAGTCGCACGGGGCGAAGTCCGGAGAATAGGGTTGATGAGAAATCAATTCAAATCCTAATTCGTGCAATTTTACCATTGCGACTATAGATTTGTAGGACAGTGTGTTGTTCTGGTGAAAGAGCACTTTTTGTGCGCCAGTGGTGCTAGTTTTTGATTCAGCTCTTTTTTCAAATGGTCTAATAATATTGCATAATAGGTTCCTGTTATTGTTTTTCCCTTCGTTTAGTAGTAGATCAGAATGATTCCATGGGAATCCCAAAAAAACAGTGGCCATCACCTTCCTAGCCAACAAAACGGGTTTCGCCTTCTTATGCGAACTTTCACTAGTCGTTGTCTACCTGATTTGAATGCTGCTTCGACTCAGGTGTGTAGTGGTAGATTAATGTTTCATCCATGGTAACGAATCGATGCAAAAATGCCTGCTCATTCTTTTCTATTTTCGCGGCAACTGATTCAATGTCGCTTCAAACATCTGTAGAACGTGAACAACGTGTTATTTCTAGCTGGAATTTCGCCTATGCTAGTTTGAAAAGCGACACTTGATAGCCGTGACATTACCAAATAAATGGTGGTGCCACATCATAGAAATTTACCAAACATATCAAACGACTCTCGTATATATACGTACATATACGTATATATACATATCGTATATATATGCGTGCTTGTATATGTATGTGTATCTATATGTATCTACTATAAAAATTGGATGTAAATTCTGATCATACATTGATTAATAGTCAATATTATGTCTTCAGCTATGGTTGGTTTGTAAATTTAATGAAAATAATTTGACAAGAATTTTTTTTCAAAAAACAATGTTTTATAGGTATTTGACATATTTTTAATATATATAATGAATATAAATATCTTTTTAATTAATATAAGCAGAAGTTTTGTTAAAAATATAAGCAGAATTTTTTTATTAAAATCCAAATATTGAAAATTTTAATTAGATTTCGTAATTTGTACCCGTCAAATGTAAAATGAATTGATATCAATGGGAAAATGTATAATGAATAAATGACGAAAACATACAAATTTGCATATATATGTATATATATATATATATATATATATATATATATATATATATATATATATATGTGTGTGTGTGTGTGTGTGTGTGTGTATTGTATGTATTTATTTGAAATTTCTGTTTTCTTTACCTGCGTTCCTATTTGTATACGAAATGTTTATTGATTGATCCTCTAGGACACTCTGTTTACCCTACAGAGGACCAATCAATAAATCATTGTTTCATATGTTATTTATTGTTTCATATATATATATATGAGAGTTGAGGAATGGAGGTACCTTTGGCTGTAGTGGGGAAAGCTATGGATAGCCGTGTATATGACGTGCAGTGGAGCAGCCTGCCGGCTGTTGTAAAATCGATCAGTTCGACTGTGGTTGCACGAGGACGGGGCTCAGCCACGGGGCGGTTGGTGGAAGTGTAGCGCACGCACACTGCCACGTGCTCTTGCTACGGTCGAGTACGAATATTGGACTATACTGATTATGATACTCGGGATTGTTAATTAAAACAAGTGTAATTATGTCGCCTGTTTCGAAATTAGCAGCAATTTTTTATTGAAAAAGAAACTAATTTATTACAATATAACCAAGACATAATCAACATTTTTAAATACAGTTAACGATCGTAGGACGCAGATGTAAGGTTCGGGAAAAATGCCGCGTTACAACAAACGCTTCATGCGAGTATACACAAAAAGTGGGGGTGCGTTCAAAAACGATTCTTTTAAATAAAATATGCACACTTTATCCATCAAATCAAGAAAAAAAAATGATATTTAATTTAAAAAAAATATTTAATATAAGCTACAAAACAAAAACAAAATTATTAAAATTAAAAATTGCACAGAAAATTTTTTCTTTCCAAATACATTTTAAACATCAACACTACTGTCTTCCAAAATAATATTCTGCCGATATTCATCGCATTTGTATTATTATACAATTCTATGCGTCGCGTTCTGAGAAACTGCAGATCGCGTTATGCAAGGATTGCTACAATTTGTGAATCACATTATATCAAAACTGCGTTATTAAAGTAGCGCGTTGTACAAGGGTTACTTGTATATTCATATTTTTTTATTTTATTTCGTCAGTAACTTAAAGTAATAATAGTTGTGGATACATTTTCCAATGAGACACAATTATAAGGTTGGAAGAAAAATAATTGCGAATTATGACAGTTTTAATAATAAGTGTAATATGTGGATTTTGATTTTCCTAGCTGTTTTAAGTGGTCCAGAACTGTTGAGTGTCTAACGGCTAACTTTTGTGCCAGCTTATGAATTGGTGTGCGTGGTTCTGATTCAAATAATAAAAAAGAAATGAGTTAAATGTAAATTAGAGTAGTTTAGGTGTTGTTATAAAAAATAATATTCATGTTAACTTAAATATCGTTAACTAAATTAAATGGAAAACTTCAGATCAACCATGATTGTATTTAATTGATAGAAAATAATTGCAGTTTACGACCTACAAATTTATATACATTTCAAGCTATTTTAATTTTCCTAGCTGTTTTAGTGATCTAGAACTGTTGGGTGACTAACGCCTAACTTTTGTGTAAGCTTTCGAATAGTTGTGCCTGGTTATGATTCAACTAATGACTCTATGCTGGTCGTTATGAACTGAAGAAGGACGCCCGCGACCTTCATCTTAAAGGCTCTTGTCCCCAGTACGAAATTTTTGGAACCACTATTGCATCGTATGCTTCTTAACAGGACCCTCACCCTTACCAAAAGAATCGTTTAGTTTACGAGTAGTTCTACTGTTTTGCCACCCGTTGCGAACTCACAAAAAATGCTTTTAATTGTTTCTTTCCCATCTTTAATTCAATTTCTCACTTTAAGAAAAAATAATAATAAAACCAACGTTAATGTTGCCACAATACAGACCGAAAATGATATTAACATGAACACGATGAAATGACACTTTAATTGAAAAAATGAAAGTTAGAATTCAGAAAACAAAAACACCGCAATTATTTTCCTATCAACCTATTAGATGACAGAGATTATAACAAGGAACATTGATTAATATAGACTTAATAAGGCTTATATTTTTTCTTATAAATTTCCTGACTCAATCTTTTGTATTATTTATTTATCAAAGATAAATCGAACTTTTTTCTCAATTCGTTAATATTTCTTATTTTGATGATAGAATGTAGATTCTATATGCTAACACAGAATTAAAATTAAAATAAAAATAATTACTGCATAATTAAAGTTAAGATATGTTTTTTTTTTTGTTATTATTAATACAAAATAATGTAAAAGCAATCAAAATTAATCAAAAATTGAGATATATGAGTTAGGTTTATTGTTTTTGCTCTGAATTATTTTATTTTATTTATTATGTTGTTACATTATGGCACTTCTCGATGTTCTATCTTTGATATCAATTCGATTTCTTCTTTTAGATTAATACTTAGTTCGTATTTTTTTTTTACAATTAATTATTTTAGAATGTATTAAATTTAAAGAGTTGTAATAAATTTTATATTTGATTTGAAATATAATTTGAAAAGAATTATATTATAGAAACGATTAATGAATTAACGATTAATTAAGATTAATAATAGAATACATGTTTTATTCCATAATGAAACTATAAAACCACATAGTGTGTATTTAACTCTACTCAATCACACAAAGGTAAACGATGTATTTTAGTCGAGAGCTCATATTTTTATGTAATTTGCTCGACAGATGATGTAATAATCGATGATTATCTGTTTTGGAGATTCTAGAATTTTTCCCGGACAAAAATCAGTACTAGAGGCAAAGTTGAAAGAGGATTGTTTGAATATTTCACATCAAAACTAGTTATTTTATATCGATGAAATAAAAAAAAAATACTAGTAAAATAGTAACGAATTGTTGAGAATTAAGAAATATATATATATATATATATATATATATATATATATATATATATATATATTACTGATTAAAAAAATAAACGGTTTCATTTACTTCAAAAATAATTATGATTTTATAAACATGCTTAATATATTTATAAAAATAAAGTTAATAATTGTTCTTGAAATTAGAATTAATTTTGATTTAAATATTAATAATCAAGTATAAAGTTTTATGTTGTTCTGGAGGACTTCATTCGTTAGGATCAGCTAAGTATCTGCTCTCCACTACTAAATTTTGTGATATTCTCATGTAGATTTCAAAAAATTTTAAAAAAGTCTTTAAATTTGACTGAGGATAGTTTTTGTGTCAAAACTAATAGTAGAGAGCAGAAATTCAGTTGATCCTAAAAGATGAAGATAGCCAAGACGACTAATCAATGCGATCAGAAGTATAAAATCATATATTTATAATTTTTTATAATTGTTTAGAAGGTTAGAAATTTGTAATGATTGTAAAAACGAATAAAAAATAAAATATGAACCAGAAATTATCTGAAAATATTTATTGTGTAACATTATTTGATATATATTATGGGAGATTTATTGAGTTTATATGAAAGATAAAATTTATTCGTTTTAATTAACATTCATTAATTAATAACAAAAAATAAATGTAGGTACTTGGTAGATTCTAAATATAAAATTGTACGGGTTTTGAAGTCATGATTTACAAAAAAAAGCGTTGAGTAAGCTTCATAATGATCTGTACAGAGGATTTGTTCAAGAAGGTTCTTTTTTATTTCGAAGCAAAAGCACACCTGAAGTATAAAAAGCTCCATAAAATTATTGAACACGTTCGTAGATGTTGTCGGGTCGAGAGGGGAACAAGCAACGGCGCGACGTCACGACGCCTATCGTCGAATGTGGACTCTCGCGGGGCGGTGGTGACGTGCGAGTTTACACAAATGCCCCCTTTACACGCCAAACCGTACGACTTATACCGTATACGTAGCGTTCGGGGTGGTCGGCGGGTAAAACGGGGAAAATGTGTTGCCGACATCGTAGGTCCGCTACGAACACGCTCTCTCAGTGCACCCGTGAACTCTGTTCAGTAGTTACGAGTTCTTTACCAGGTTATGGATGCAGTGGACTATAATAAGACAGAGATGCGATTACTCTATGTCCATGCGTGCAAGTTTGAACTGTCAAAATATGTTTATTCGTTCTTGTGGATTAAGTGCGTTTCGCAGAAACGATTTCATTGTTTGGCGCGATGAAAAAGTTTATGCAGAATGAGTTTGTTTTTTATTTTAATATTTGATGACATGAGAGGACCGTTCCGTTACACTTGAATTAGTAATTTCGGTAGGATAATTTAAAATTTATGAGCGATGATCGATTCGTACGGCGAGATGACTAATATAAATGTTATTATAAAGTTTATGTATCGAACAATAAGTTTATTTTAATAACATAGATAATAATCGTAGATGGACGCAGTTTTTTTGTTTGAAAAAGATTTTGATGTGGATGTTGAAATAATTGCTTCTAGTCGAAAAGTATCCTTTCATATACTATTATAAACATTAATATTCTATTATTGAGACAATCGATACTGTAAAGTAATAAAATTAAATTAAAATAAGTTGTAATTGAAACTAAAGAGATTATAGTTTGTGACGTCCTATATGCGAAACAGAAGTGCATAAAGTATTCGAGTATTTCATATGACCGTTCTCATTGTGACATTGTGTAAATAATTATCGTTTACGAGATTTCTTTCCGAGAGTGAACCTTTTGAACATTGCAAGAACAATATTTGAATACGATTGATAAAGAAGTTGATTGTTGACGAAACTTTCAAGTTAATGAACAGTGAACAAAAACTTATCACATAAATAAACATTTTCGATTAAGGCGAAACAGAATCAATATTTTCTCGAATTATATTTTTATTCGAATTTTATTCATGTAAAATTATTAAATGCCGCAGATATACCCGTACTTTTAAAACTTGTAAATAAAACTTGTCTAAATATAAAAGTTCAAACTGTTTAATATAAATAAAATGCTTTTTAATGTAATCAAAAAACATATTTACATCCAGAAAGTCTTTCAAAAAATCCATAAAAATAATTACTACTATCAATTCTATAAACTGTATAAATAATCAGAGAGATATTTTTGAAAAATTTATCGAAAGAACAGCTCTAGCATAATATTGAATTTAAACTATAACTGAACTGATATGAAAGAAATAAATATAAACTATACACAATAATATATAAAAATTAAACATGTTCTAAGAGATAATCTATACGTCAGGATACAGTATACAGACTAATCAAGTGAAAATGGTTTTAGCAATTCTGTTAATGTTCTGTTTGTTGATAAATGATCAAATGTGGCCGGTTTGGGGGATGACCATACCGCATCCTGGATCGGGCGGTGGTACAATGGACGGTGATCCGGCACCTGGAAGATCTCCAGGCCCGCCCGTAAATCAAGATGATGACGATAAAAATAGAAAGACAGACGAGTCACCTTTTTCGCTAGAAGACGAAAATCCAACAATGGTATTGACAGTAAGCGGCAGTGAACTTTCGTGTGACTTCGACAGACTTTTTAAAAGTGATGAATATAGTGATGGTGTTGACACTGAAGAATTTAACAAGAAGAGAGATCGACTGAATTTGACTGTCGAACATTCTTTGTTTAGGACTGATGTCGGGTTAGTTGAAGGGTTACAGTATGAAGGTAAGATTTTTTTTATGTATATGTTATTTATACTTCATATATATATATATATATTTGGTTTTCTATAAAAAATTCTAAGTAAAGAAAACAACACTATCCACAAGAAAGAACATAATAGCATTTTCAAAAAAAAAATTTATTTAATTAACATTTGAATTAAGAACTTTATATCATTCAAAGAAATAAACTTTTATTTATTGTTTGCATAAGTCAATATTGAGAAAAAGTTATCCTTTTTATCCTAAACCAAAGATATATACATACATATATATATATATATATATATATGTATCAACTTTTATTTTCTGAAATGAAGAAAAATATTTATTTAATAATATAAATATATATAATTAATTGTAAAAGTTAGTGCCAAATAAAACCTTTTTTTCTTAAAAAAACTGATATTTTCATGGTTAAGAATTAAGAATACGAGGTCTCGACATAAAAAGGAAGGTTTCTTGCAAGCATTTCAAACATGTCTTCAACTTTATTTATAAAATATACTAATAGTAACGATGTAATTGTCTTATTACGCCTGTGATCCTGTTTGTGTATTGTCCTGTTGAATCACTTAAGAATTCATCTGCAATGATTAGTTTTAGCTCTAGCTCTAGAGCTATCCTCAGGAAGCTTGCTCATAAATTGACATTATCAACATTTGGGAATGGATCAAGAGATGAAATTAGTCCTGGTAGATAAATACTCAAGTGATTTATTACTAAGACCTTCAGGTTAATGAATAATGCGTTAATTAAAATTTTATTTGTTATGAGTTAAAAGAAGAAAGATATAAATAAAATTTAATTTAATCGGATAAATAATTTTATCTGCATATTTTGGTAATTTTTAGAGTTATTATTAGTTTTATTATCAATGAATAATAAATTAAATAAATAAATATTAAAACAATGACTTAATTTAACCGAAAGTTAATATCAACTAAAAAAAGAAATTTCTGTAAGATTTAAATAATGATGTTTGTTATATTTCGTATGGATAGAAGGAAAAATACAGAAAAATTTCACGAAAATCAAATAAAAATAATAACGATATTAAATTAATTTAATAACGAGAAGATAGTAGAAAACAAACTATTCTTTATCGACATCATAGATCATTTAAATAAATATAATAAGAATTTATATAGTAAATCAGTCGCCGAGAAAAACAGTAATATCATTTCTATTGATTATTGAACAATTTCTGTATAACCTATTTATATTTATTTAAAGAAATTATTAATTTTTATAAAATTCTATTTGAAAATAATTTTTCATTGAAAAGGATTATTTAAGTTTGTAAAAATCAAGATTCTAAAATTTCTATTGTCATATGAAGAAAGAAAAGTGTTTGGATGTTTAAGCAGTTTTTTATTAATTTCTCCCTCTTACACATTTGTATACACACACACACACACACACACACACATATATATATATATCCATGTATGTGAGTGTATTTAAAGAAATAAATTGGTGTTCTGTAGAAAAGTGTATTAAAGTATCTGTTTTAGAATACCTTAAAAAACTTTAGAGTAAATTGAATTATTTGAGTAAAAAGAACAACATTATTAGTATATTGGAAATATACACTGTCGCTAGAGATAAAACATCTGTTTCCAATAAATAACGGTCTGTCAGGAATTGTATGTAGCTACAGTTGTTATTTTTCTAGACAAAACGAAGAAAACAGGTGGCTCGTGTAAAATGTAGAAATTGAAATGACTGTATATATATATATATATATATATATATATATATATATATATATATATATATATATATATATATGTGTATATATATATATATATTTATATATATATATATATATATATATATATATATATATATATATATATATATATATATATATGTATATATATTTATATATATATATATATATGTATATATATATATATATATATATATATATATATATGTAAAGAAAGAAAGATAAAAAGATATACACTTTGTGTTATTCGGTTCAATGTTAAATAAAACAGTGTATTGAACTTGACTCCATACCTTTTTTCTGATTAAAACATCTTCTAGCTATTGGATATGCTTTTTTCTTTTAAGATTATTTTTTAGATCCAGATTTAATCCAATATTTTTATTTAAATATTTAATTACCTATTCTTGTACATACATTTCTAAAATATTCATCTTCCTATACTTTTTAAATTTAACAGATAAATATTTTTTAAATATTAATTATATTTGTAAATAAATTATTTCATAATAGTATTCTAGTATAGAAAACATTAAGTGTTTATGTGAGAGGAGATAGAAATATACATACATATATATATATATATATATATATATATATATATATATATATCTGTGTTAGTATAAATAAATATATAAATGTCGATATTTGCATGTATGTAACTTGTGAAAATTATAGTGGATCAAACTATTTACATATGTAAATTTTATTGTCTGTTGTATTCATATAATAGAATCGATGTGTTTTTGTATATATATATATATATATATATATATATATATATATATATATATATATATATATATATATATATAGATGTACTTTGTATAAATGTTTACGACGTATATATTCACAAAGAACAAACAATAATAAAATAAATATTTATTTAGAAAATAAAAAGAAATAAAGAGGAGACATATATTTACGTGACGTTGATAATATAATGGAATTGAATTTTACTTCTGTCAAAGTTGCAATATATTGTTGTAAAATGATGCGGTATATTAACATATTATGATACTTTCGTTACGAAGAAGTATTTTATGCATTGGTTAATGAATTTTTCTCTTTCTCTCTCTCTATACATATACATATATATATATATATATATTTATATATATATATATATTTATATATATATATATATATATATATATATATATATACGTTCTGAATATATTATTTAATGCTAAAAATTAATGTGTGAGAAATCAACATGCAGTAATAGAAAATCTTTTACTTAAGAACTCAAAATAAAATATGTAAACTGAATTATAAGAAAAGAAAAGTGAAGAAGAGTAGAAAAACGCATGCAAAATAGTTGTATGAGTGATTATTGAAAATCTTAATAAAAATTATAACAGAACGATGATGAATAGAGAACGCATTAACTCAGCTGTTTACTTCTTCAAATTTTTACTAAGAGTTCAAGATCAAAACTTGAAATGTATTTTTTCAATGATAAATATAATAAATGAACGATAATTGAATCGAATGATCCATAATATAAATCGGAACCCTCACATAACACAAGTGAGAGTGTCGAAACTATTATTGTGGCATTGTGATCAGTTTTGATATAAAAAATAGAAAGTTAAAAAATAATCTATAATAGAACAGAATCATTCGGTATTAGTTAAATATTTATAATAAACTATTCTATATATAAAAAATATTTATAATCCTGATTAACTGTCACAATGAAGTATTGACACTGTCGCTAAAATAACTTATAAACGAATTTAATTTGCACCAAAATCACAAAAAAAAAACTTTTTCAGTGCCATAGAACCCCTGAAAAAAATATGATCAATAATGATTTATTGAGCATTTCTGCCCAGAAAATAGTTTTTGTGGCCTGTGGGATGAAAAAAACAATCTATTTGTGGAAGCTCAACAAATTGATTATAGATTTAAAAAAAATGTTTATAGTCTGAGAATCTGAAATATTACTAGGGAAAAATCGTATAATTTATATATATATATATATATATATATATATATATATATATATATATATTTTATATATATATATATATATATATACATGAATAATTTTTAAATGATTGTACTCTAATTTCCTTTACATAATAAATACTTTACAGTACAATAGCTTACATTTTCTTCTAGATAAAAGTGAATAGACTGACAGTTAGAGATAAGAACTAGATAAAGTCAGTGTCGTTTACTGTATATCTACCTAAGTAATCTTTGTAGGTAACTGTTACAACAATATATATATATATATATTGTTTATTAGGTGAATTTACTTTAAACACATTGTTTTCTGTCTAAAATTCTCAATTATATCAATTTACAACTTGAATTTCTAATATGTTACTTTATACAATTTCATTTACAACGGTCATTTGATACAATTTGATATAATTGAGTAAAAGTATACATAAAATATTATTTATAAAGCCAATGAATATTATATTGTTGTCGGAAAAACGGAAATGTAAATATATCATGTTATTTATAATTGGAAAATAAGTTTTGAGACATTTAAAATATTAAATTTTATTTTGTACTGGATACGTTTGAAGAATCTAACAAGAATTACAATTATAAGCAACTTTTAATTCTACAATCTTAACTCAATATTTTATAGTTAATGTTTATACAATCCTATGTTATTTTTTTAATTATTATATTCTATTCTATATACTAGGGTAGTTTGATACGTATGGTAAATTTATATGATATGGCGCCACTATTCATTTGGTAACGTTATGTCTATCATGTGTCACTTTTCAAACTAGGATAGACGGAATTTCAGGCAGAAGCGACGCGTTTTCACGTTCTACAGATGTTTGCAACGAAAACTGTAGCAGTTGCCGCAAAAATCGAAAAAACGAACAGGGCTTTTCGCGCTGATTTGTCACCGTGGATGAAACATGAATCTATCACTACACACCGGAGTCGAAGCAGCAGTCACAGCAGTGGACAACGACTGGTGAAAGTCCGCCGAAGAAGGCGAAAACCGTTTTGTAGGCTGGGAAGGTGATAGCTACTTTTTTGTGGGATTTTCAGTCAATCATCTTGATGGACTACTTAACGTATGGAAAAACGATAACAGGAGTCTATTATGCAACATTATTGGATTGTTTCAAAGAAAAGCTGAGACAAAAACGACCAAGATTGGCACACAAAAAAGTGCTCTTTCACCAGGAAAACGCGCCGTTTCACAAATTGATCGTCGCAATGGAAAAATTATACAAATTAGATTTCGAATCGATTCCTCATCCACCCTATTCTCCGGACTTGGCTTCGTGTGCTTTCTTCCTCTTCCTAAACTTGAAAATTTGGCTCGGTGGAAAGAAATTCTCGTCGAATAAGGATATAATCGCCGTTGTAAATGTGTATTGTGCATACTTTGAGAAACCAAGTGTAAGCTTTCAATGGAAACTTTGTTGAGAAATAAAATGGATTTTTTTTCAAAAAACGGCGTTTAACTTGCTTTTTTACCATACGTATCAAACGACCCCACTTAACATTGTACTTAGATGTTTAATATTTATTTAACACATTTTAAATAATTTATATAAAATGAAATATGAAACTTAAAGAAAAAATCGTACAGATTATTCTTAAACTGATGAACATTAAAATCTGTAAAAAGTTATATTAATTACAAAAACTTCGATAAATCTATCCGAAACATTTTTATACAACGAACTGACCGTGGTAAAAGAATCGTTGCCTGATCTCGATTCAAAGATTGTAGATTTAAGATCATGTTTTTCGAACTGACAGCGCTGTCAGATTTTTTATCACCATTCCCATTCTGCAGAATAATTCGTACACATTTTGAAATATATCACATCAACAGATTCGAAATCTTATCTTCTTCACTCTGTAATGTTTCTACAAATTGTCTTGTCGCTGCGAGTCAGATAGGAAAGAGGAATATAAAATATAAGTAGGAAATAGAATAAAAATTTTTATCATTTTAACGAAATTGGTTATTTTGTTTCAGTGTTAAATAAATTTAATAATTTTTGTTTAATTTATTATTGTATGACTACTTAATAGTAGTATTTTCTTTGAATTTAAGGATGTATTGAATGTATAATATCAAATAAAAATATCTAAGATTTTGAAAAAGATCTCTACTTTTAATCCGAATATAAGACAAGGTTTTTTTCCACAGATTTTCATTAAAAAACGAGTTTTATATTATATTCACATCTTTAGAAGTTCAGCCTGGCACGTCACTGCAGGCATTTTAAATATACACTTGTATACTTTTTTAAATATTACTTTCTATTAAAACGTAAATTAACATTTTTTTAGTCGTTTTCTTTGGAAAAAATGCGTGTCGTCTTATAATCGAGGTAGTAAAAAAGGTGTTTTCTTGATTTTTTTGGATTACAACTGAGACTTGTCTTTTAATCGAGATTGTCACATGTTTGGGGCTAATTTGGAAATAGAATAAACTGTAATGTTCACAAATAATTCTTTTTTCATTCCAAAAATAACTTTTCTAATTAAAAAAGTTCAATAAATCATTATTGATCAATTTTGATTGTTGGTTATGTGCATTTCGATGACGATGGCATCATCTTTTGAGTACAAGATTTTTCTATACTTTGACACTGAAAAAATAAAGATAAATATTTTATTTTCAATAAAGTTTCTCAATAAAGTTGTCAGTAAAGTCGTAAGAGTCTAAAAAATAAGGTATAAGAAATGAGTTTCATGAATGTTTAATTTCAGAAAATTTAATTTTTTTTTGTGCCATAAAGATGTTGAAATCACTGTAAAAATGTATATAAGCAATATTCAAAAAAGATCAGTAATGGTATATTGTATATTTTTTAAGTAGAAATATTTATTTGGCTTGTGAGGTGGAAAGAGAATTCATTCGTGGAATCGAAAAAACCTTCTTTTGACTAGAAAAAAAAACATGTGTGTTTCTTAATGAAATTAAACAAAACAATTTGTGAATTAATTTTTTCTAATATTTATTATACAGTAAATAATTAATTATTTCTTTAATTTATAGAAGCCGGGCGTGGATTTAGAAATCCATTGATGTTTTCTAAAAAAAAACATGATCTAAGAGCGGTATCTTTTTGATGTTACATTTAAAAGTCATTAATCTCTTTCTAATGAGACAAAATTTATAACTTTCTTTCATTAAAAGAGATTAAGGTCGTCTAAAAATCAGAAAAATCACAGTTTTGTATTTGAAAACCTA
Organism: Acanthacorydalis orientalis; assembly: GCA_034766995.1. Classification (NCBI taxonomy): domain Eukaryota; kingdom Metazoa; phylum Arthropoda; class Insecta; order Megaloptera; family Corydalidae; genus Acanthacorydalis; species Acanthacorydalis orientalis. The sequence continues at coordinate 217,679 of CM068323.1, read as the reverse complement.
TAAAAATTGTGAGACTTGGGTTGAATAGTATTTTGTTTTCAAAAGTTCATCATTGGAAGAAAGCGTTTAAAAAATTCGAGACTCTATTTCCAGGAACAAGATGTGACCGATGTGAAATCGTTTTGTGTACACTTGATTGTTTAAAATTTTTTGACACACAACAATAATGTTATTTCTGAAAATTTTCAATTGTAATCAATTTTTCAGCTTCCAACTATATGTTTACAATCAAGAGATGTATGTTTCCCCGAATATTATCAAAGATTTTCCACGATATATCAGATAGATGTAAAATTTCTAATGACTAATCTGAATTAACATATTTTACCTTGTGACAAACAAATTTACTATTTTTATTTTGTTTGCTATAAAAGAATGTGTAATTAATCGAAAAATATTTGTTAAAAAATTTAAGCACCCTTTTCTCCTCCCGGAATGAAAAGGGCTACGCCAATTTAAAAGTTAATAACAAAATAATTCACTTATTTTATTTTCCTCACAAAAACAACATTTCAATTTTCAAAACACTCCGATTTTAAATGAAGCAGAAATTCTCTCAATACTCTTATTTTACATTATATTACAAAATACAATCCAAATACACATACTTCTACTTTTATTAGTTTGGCAACGCATTACAAACAATCCTTTACGATTCGATGCAGATCTCCTGTTTATTTTGCTTTATTCTGAATATTGACTTATTACTTTTATTATTATACGAACAGCACAGTATTTACTTTTATCGAAAAAAACATACAGGCGAATTGTGAAAGAAAATAACGATAGGTACTTTAATTTCAAACTTAAATATTTAATTTAGTTTATTTTTCAATGAAATTGTATTCCGTTTATCCATTTTCAATATAAATAATTATAAAAAAATCTATTCGGAGTGAAGAAAATATAGACTGTTTATTTTTCAATTTAATTATTTTTATTATTAGAACACTTTTATAAATGCAGTTGTATTTGTAAATCTACATTCTTTTAAATATATACTCACTTCTTAGAATTCATTTCATGTATTTTTATTAAGAATGCATTATTTATTTCAATTATGTATATTGGTGAAGAGCTCTTTATAATCTATATACATTAATGAAATGAAACGAAATACTTTAAAAATAAATTTTATAATAAAATCGCAACACTGGTAAAATGAGATCATCTATATGATCGATACCATGCTCTATATTCCGTTTAGTTATTTATAAAGAGCAGGTGTGTGCATAATTTACAAGTGGAATACTATTTATATTTATCATGAAATACAGAACAGTATTTTTAAGTAATTAAATGGAAAAGGAGATAGTATTTATGATATATTATTAATTTACATTTTACGTCGAGCTCTGTACATTTAAGGAAATTTAATTGTAAAAAAATTAAATGATTAATTATCAAATCAGTTATATATTAATTTTTTAGTTGGGTATCGATTTTTATTTTTGATTAGAAATCATTTCAATTTGTGTACTGTTAAATATTTCAATGCATGTTAGAACGAGGGGAAGAAAAATATAGCCTGTAGGCCACATACGGCCCGCGATGAAGATTTGTGTGGCCCGTGCACAAGCATAAGATTTTTTTTGAATTTTACCATAAAAATGTTAAATTATATAAAAAAGAAACAAGTTCCGTTTCTATCAAATCCTGCAGTAATATAATTTTTTTTTGTGAGATAAATAAATGTATTGTTGGGTGGAAAATAGTGATTTTTATTTATTAAATTTAGATTTTGTACGCTGAATATCTTCCCCTCTTTCTAAAAAAAATCTGAAATGTGCCCCATTCGACTTTCCGATACTATTTTGTGTATGTAACCTATTGGATGCAATGACGGTGGTAGGGATAGGACGTGAAAATTTGTTGAAATTAGATAGTCGGTTTCCGGAACGATCGCAATAATTTTCTATACTATGAGAGTAACTCATGTATCGGAAAGTAAAAACATTTTTTTACATGCGGTTTACTAGAGACCTTACAGAAGTCCTTGTAGCCTGCGGTTAGAAAAGTTTACCCACCCATGTGCTACAATTAACATAAAAAGGCTGCTCATTGTCAGTTATACTATTTTATTATTAAAAATAACTATAAAAACAAGAAATATCATTTTAAATCGCTTTAAAATATTTGATGCATTGTTTCGTACCTTAAAATATAAAATAATAATCAAAGAATCTACGTTATATCACAGAAGGGGTAGTTATTAAGTTACATATGTATATTAATTTAAAATTAAAAAAGAATATGCTTTAATTGGATTCAAAAATTAATATGGTGCCTTAAAACTGAATCAATCACAGCTCTGTTTTAAATTAAAATATTTTCTCGTCGTTTCAGCCTTTTCAAGTACTAATATTAATGTAAAAAAACTATATTTCATGACCAAGAATAACCTCATAAAACTAGTGAATAGAGCAGCGTCCGAAAAGCAGCATATTCAGCATTGTATAGTTTTCATATTCCTGTTGAAAAAAATGCAAATTATTTGTTCAGTTTTCAGGAAAGTTATGATGCATAAATCATCCAAAAAATACTTAAAAACTGGAAGAGGTCTGAAAATACATTACGACTTTATCGAAAAAAAGCCGCCATTTTTTCGATAAGCGATTTGTCAGTTCTCGACAAATGGAGCAAAGTTATAAAAAAATGGATGATATTTTGAGGATTGAAATGTATTCCATTTTTCGGTAAAGATTTATTTTCTATAAAAAAGGTACCGAATTTTTTGTAGATTAATAGTTCTATCTGATTCAATCTGTTACACATACTTTTAATTTCTAATTACATTAATTTCATTCACCAGCATTAAATTCAAATATAAGTTTATTTATTAATTGATACATTTTTTTCAATCAGAAAATGTCTTATAAAATAAATAAGATGTTTTTTTCCTAAAAAGAACATTTCTGATTGAACATCATTTTTTTTAAAAATAAAAGAATTAATTTGAACTAAAAATATTCTTTTTAAAATTCATATTTTGTTCATTTTATTGAATGCTTATTTTATTAAAATCTTATCTAATCTTTTTTTTAAAATTAAAATCTTGCAAACAAGTCTCTTTGAATATAAAAATATAAAACATAGAAACATTTTATTAAACCTCATAAAAATAAATACTCAAGTTCAAAAATCATTTTATAAAGTACAATAGTTTAACTGTAACTAATAAAACTTTCAAGTAAGTTCATTAAAAGTTCTTTTATTAAAATAAAACGTTTGCTGTAGTTAAATTCACAAACTGGTCGTTAAACTATAATAAAGATTATTATTTTTTTTTAAGTTCAAAGAACGTTCTGCAAGTTTCGCTATTAATTTTAACTATAATTCTACCTATGTGCAATTTAAAACTGAACTTTAACTTGATACTATTGAGACATACAGTCTTAGAGACAAAACTGATGTTTTAATATTACAAAGTTTTCAGACATTTTTGTTGGTTTAATTTTGTCTGGCTTTAAAATACTTTTCATCTGTATGTTAGTCTAGTGTTTTCTTTTAATTTCATTTTAAATAAAGATGTTTTATACTAAGAGAATAAAAAAAACGAGTTCTTCGAACTTTTATTTGCCAAACAACGCAAATCAATCTTATAAGAGTGCATGAAAATTTTATTCTATATTATGCAAAAATCCTTAATCAATGAGACAATCAGAAAGTTTAATTATTGAATATATCAGCAATGACGGATTTAGAAGGGAATGTAATCCTCAGAGTGTTAAAAAAACCTTTTCTCTATCTTTAACTATTTCATACCGGGATGCATATATCCTACCGATTTTTCAAAAATTTCTGCCTGGGAAATATTTTACATAGTTAACCCAACTATAAAAATACTGATGGGACAAAAACTTCCCAGGGCTATATATTTTATCCAAGATGTCGGGAAATTCTTGGACAGTAATTTTGGCCAATTTTAATTATCCCTTAATGCAATTAATTATCATTTACCGATATTAATAAAAAGAAGTCGTACTGAAAGGGTTAACGATTAGAAAATGATGATATGGCCATAGAAATATGTATTAGTAATAATAAAAAATTATCAATAATTTATTATTCGACATTTTTAATCAGAACAGTTCTTATGGTTCGAGCGAGCTTGTAAGTTTGTGAAAGTATAATTATCCATAATGACAAAGCTTATAATATACAGTTACAATTCTTGTTTCTTTATATAAAATTAGATAATTATTAACTGTGTCATAGTTGATTATTCATACTACAGGTTATAAAAATAATTTTTCTTTTAAAAAATCTCTCAACTTGACAAAATAACACGAGATATTTGCAAAATAAACACGAACTAAAATCGAAAATCATTTTATTTTTTCATCTTATTTCTCATATTCTTTAGTATTTTCAAAATTGCACTTATTTATAGATATATAATCCTTTTTGTAAAAGAAATAACTTCAAAAAATTAAGAAGTCACTGTTAAAAAAAGAATGTTGTAAAGTTATATTTGGTTTTGATATCAAAGTTCAGTTTCAAGAAATTATAAAATTATCAATGAGGGCGATTTGAAAAGTTCGCGGCCTAACTTTGAAAGAATATAACTTGTGTTTTAAAATTCGTTTTATTTTTTCAATATAGCCTCCTTGAATTTCAATGCATTTTATCCAACGATGCTCCGGTGCTTTTATATCATTCCGGAAATTCTTTTCTTGGAGGTTTTCAAAATAGCGATTCAATGTTATCAGTTCTTCATCTGACGAAAATTGCCTATCAGCAAGGAATTTGTTAAGTTTTGGGAAGAGATGGAAATCTGAGGGGGCTAAATCTAGAAAATAGGCTGGTTGGGGCTGCAAGTCATACTTCAGTTAAGTGAGTTTTGCCGTAAATATAACACTGCCGTAAATATATTGGAAGATAGTAGATTAGCAGGATTCCTTCAGCATTCCAAAAAAATGAAGCCATAACTTTTTCAGCGACTAAAACTAATTTTGATTTTTTTGGTGGTGGAGAATCACCATGATTCCATTGCTTTGATTATTGTTTTGAGTCTGGAGCATAATGGTGAATCCAAGTCTCATATGTAGTCACAAATCGCCGGATAAAGTCAGTCGTATCCTTCTTAAATCATTCCAAACAGTATTGAGAATTAGTACTCGACTGTGTTTATAATTAATTATTAGCAAACTCGTCATGCAGCTCTTTGATAGGTTTTTTATACCTAATTCTTCAATAAGGATGTGATACACACGTTCATCTGAGACACTCAAAACCTTAAAAAATTCGGACACCTTCAATCGAAGATCCTATAAGACAATATCGTGCACTTTGTGATTGATTTCTTCTGTTGTTGCAGTTTTCGAACGTCCACTACGCAGGTTAACTTCTAAGCTTGCACGGCCATATTTAAATTTAACTGCCCACTTCTCTCTCTCTCTATATATATATACATATATATATATATATATATATATATATATATATATATATATATATATATATATATATTAAGATATTGAGTTGACATATGCGATGCAAGCGGGCGAGGAAACCCCCTAGGTCGGTGAGAATAGCAACTGGGGGGCACAGCCTCATTGTGTTTTTAAGAAAAATATTCTATTAAGTATTTATATTTCTATAAGTTAAAATAATTTAAAGAAAATTCAATAAAACTGATTCTATTAGTAGATAAATGAATTCAATTATGATAGTAATTAATATATGAAATATACAAAAAGTATATCACAGACATAACTGTTTATATAAAACAGACGAAAAAAAAAGCGGATTTTTCATTTTGAAAGCTACCATTTATCATCGCTTAAAAGAATGTATAATAAATAGATCCATCTCTGTAAAATGATTTTTATACACGCTGTGGTCCGTCAGATATGAACACAATTTCTTCGTTTGAAAATTCCGTTACACGAATTCGCTGTTACATCGCCGACACGTTATTGTCTTGTTTACTTTTTTATAAAAATAGGCAAATAACGAGCAAAGCTGCAATCTCATCTTTACTGAACTTTATAAGGGTAACTCTCTCTATTAAGGATCTCTGTTGATACAATCTCTATGAAGTATCATAGATTCGTGAACCTAGCCAGTTTATTTAAGAACACCTCATATCTTTCTGTCTGCCACTCACCGTGAACAAGACGCTTCAAGTGGTTTTTGGCTCATAATCATGAACAGTGTTCACGTTTTCTTACGTCGGACGGAAAAAGGAGAAACTGTTTGATGTTATTGTTGTGTGCTGGTGCATTGGTTGGACGATAAAACATTTGATATCGGATACATTTCAGCGACAACTGTACGTCTCTATAAATTATTTGATTGTATTGAGTTCATATTTGAAATCATATTTGAAATTAGTGAAAATTGAAGAATTAACATTGAACGTTTCGTAAATATAGAACGGTTTTATTCATAATAGATAAATTCAATTATATAAAATCCACTGAAATGAAACTGTCATTATCGTCATTATCTCCAAAACTCAGTCTTTGTGGATTCACGCTAACTAGAAAATATCCCACATTATTCACTCTAGATGAATTAATTTCTACCTCACAAATTTTCATACACATCTATTCTATTTATCTTCATATTGCATAGTTCTTAATTACCGACTTATAAAATCTATTGTCAATTTGATTCCTACTCAATACTATTTTTTAAAATATTTATTTGTTTATAAATCTGGCTTGAAATTTAAGTATATTTGTGTTTGAAAATAACAGAAACTCTATTCAATTGTTATAGATTATCTTTCAAGTATTTTTATATATGCAAAGCTGTAAGATTAATAAATAAAAAATTATCAAGATATAATTCTTAATCTGTGGCTGAATTAATGTTTACAAATTTATTTCTCAATCGACTCAAAAGCAATAAAAATTTTTAATTGAAAATATTCAAAAATTATACAATTATTTGTTACTTTAAAATACTCATTGAATAATCGTTTCTTTTTAATTTACTTAGTTTAATATGTAAAATTTTCGGGAGATGACTTATAATCTTTTACTAAACACTTTTTTTTTTTAAATGTATATTGTATCCATAATTATTTATTTATTAAGAAATGTAGATAAAAAAATTTATCTCATGTAGATATTTGTTTACGTTTTATTAACTCTTTTATGTAATGTTTGTGACGTTCAAGTGCTACAAACAAAAGCCGATATTAAATAATCAATGATTTATCATTTTTTACACGAGACTTCCATATCTGAAATTAAAAAAGCTGTTCTAAAATTTACATTAAAAAAACACTTCATTTTTTGTTTTTTCAATTGGTATTTTTTTTAATAATAAAATTTAAATTGTTTCATTTTTTAATCTCTAATACAATTCAATAACACCAAATCGTTCAAGCAAATCTGATTTCAAGAATAATTTCATATAATGATCTACCAAGGACTTGATTTAGCGGCTACAATTAGTATTACATACTCTGGAGACCTAATTGCAGTAACTAAATGAAAAAATTAGAAGTATGGTTCAGGAGTTTTTAGAGCAAGACTATTTAATTTTTATGCAGAAATGTATTATTTTTTCATATTTTTCTAGATTAATTATTATTTTTAAAAAGTAATTAATGAAATTCGAAAATGTAATACACTTTTTAGAAGATAATAAGTAATTTAAAGTTTAGTTTCGGTGATTAAAGTCTTGTTTATAATTTTATGGTCCCTGTGTACTTATGTTTTTTTTCTTTCTTTATCTTAGCACTTCACGAGAATTATAGAAATTACCCCTATCCAGAAATGTGCATAAGTAATAATCAAAAATGATAGTTTAAGAATATTCATTTATTAAACATGTTTCATTAAAATGAAACATTTTCTGGTTTATAGGATGAGTGGAAAATTTATTTGTCAAAATAATTATTCCCTTTTCAATTTTTTTTTTTTTGAAAAAAACTGTTTATCAGGTAGTAATATTGTTAGTTAACGACACGCCCTAAAAATCCTAAATAACTAACGAATCGAAAGGCTGTCTTATTTCATTCTGGAATAGATATTACTAGCTCGATAGTCATACAGACATACTAAAATACATGGGATGGAGTTACTTTAGTAAAAAAATGAAAAACTTTGGAAATACAATAATATTTTTTAAAATATTTATTGAGTACCTAGTAATAGAGAGATTTTATTAAAAAGTATCTGCTTTCTCAATAAAATTTCTGCAAATGTGGTTAAATTAATTTTCATAAATAATTTAATGTCTTATTTTAAAAATCCGAAACTTTTTGTTCTGATTCAAAATGTTAAAAGTTATAGATAATTTTTAATTGCTTTTGATACAAACATAAGTCATTTATAGCAAGCGATTTTAAGAAGGATTGTTTTATACACTTATTAATCTGTGGATGGAATCAAGATCCAGAAATACACATAATTAAAAATTAGAAAAAATTGTACTTTGTTCGAGCTGAAAATAATTTTTATAAAACTTTGTTGATTCATTTTGTGTACACAGTATAATAATTAAATATAAAAATGAAACAGAAACTTAAAGAAAGATATATGAGAAAATGTATCTCACAATAAAATCTCTTTCAATAAAGCTGTATGAGGATCGAATAAAATAGAGATATAAAAATTATTTCCATGAAAATTAAATTCAAGGAATTTAATTTCAGATTTTAATATACCTAGAAGATGTTGGTATCGCATTTTGAAATGTGCACAAACAACAATCAAAATGATCAGTTATGGTTTATTGTAAACATTTCTGACTAAAAAAATGTTGTGGTTTGCGACGTGGAAAAAATTAATTTGGAAAATGAAAAATTTAATTTAAAAATCAGTAAAGAAGATGTAATAAATATTTGTAAATAACAAGTATTATGATTTCAAAACAAATACGAGGGTCGTTTGATAAGTATGGTAAAAACGCAACTTAAACACGTTTTTTTTGGAAAAAATGATTTTATTATTTATTTATTATTTATGATTTTATTTCTCAACATAGTCTTTATTGAGGGTTATATATATATATATATATATATATATATATATATATATATATATATATATATATATATACATACATACTAACTACATATATAAGTATAATATATATATATATATATATATATATATATATATATATATATATATATTACTTAATACAGCGAGTTTTGAAAATACGCATTGGGGGCGGCGATAGCATCATCATTCGACGAGAATTTGTTCCTCATCGAGCCATTTTTTTTTAAGTTTGGGAAGAAGAAAGAAGTCACACAGGGCTATGTGAGAAGATTAGGGTGAATGAGGAACCCATTCGAAGCCTAATTCGTGAAATTTTGCCATTGCGCCAGTCGACTTGTGGGACGACACGTTGTCCTGGTGAAAGATCACTTTTTTGTGCGCCGATCTTAGCCGTTTTTGTTCCAGCTCTTCTTTCAAACAGTCTAATAAAAAGTTGAATAACAGGCTAATGTTATCGTTTTTCCCTTCGTTAAGTAATCGATCAGGATTATTTATTTGGGAATCCTGAAAAAGCAGTGGGTATCAACTTCCCATTCGACAAAAATGGTCTTTACTCTTCTTTCGGCGTACTTTCACCAATAATAATTTATCAACTGCTTTGATTGGTCGCTTCTGACTCAAAGTGTCTTTGTAGTAGATCCATGTTTCTTCCACGGTGACGAATCAACGCAAAAAGCGCTGCTTCGTTTTTTTCAATTCTTGCAGCAACTGCTTCAAGACAATTCTTGCTAGAAACATCTATAAAAACATCTATAAACAACTTGAGTCGCTTCTTGACTGAAATTTCATTATTCTATTTTTTTTTTGGAAAAGTGACATTAACGATAGCCATGAACGTTACCAAATGAATGGTGGCGCCACATCATAGAAATTTTTCCAAACTTATCGAACGACCCTTCGTATATTGTTTTTCTTTTTTAAATCATTCAAAAAATATTGAAAATAAACTGTAAGTTTATAGAAATTGAAACTTTTTAACGTTTAATTATATTCAAGAATATTTAATAGGTGTATCAAAAAAATATCGGATCGATTTGTAATTACGATTAAAAGAGGAATTAAACTGTTGCATGATATTCAGTTTGTGTGAATGGGCTGAATTAGTTCTATGATCACATACGATATACGTGTAAGCTTCATCTTTTATTAATTGTTGTGGTATTTGTAAATTTATACATATATATATATATATATATATATATATATATATATGCGTGTGTTTCAATGTAGTTTCCTGTGTGTGTATGCATGCGTGATACATGACAAATGATCAAGTGTTTACAAAAAAAAACGTAATTTTGGTTGACAACTTAAGAAATATCTATATTCTAATTACTAATAGTGTAGTATGTAACAGACACGTTTTTACCACAACTTCATAATCCGGTTAATTCTGATTCGATAATACGTTAAGACGTTTGTGAGAAATTGTGTCCGTACACCTCGATACCATGGTTCCTTACATTTGGAGAATCTAGTTTGTTTTAGTCGTTGGGGTGCGTTGTGGCTGGTTCATTCAACGTGTAGTCGTGATGTTTGATGATATGTTTTGATTTAATAGCAACAATTCGACGAATTCGGTTTGAATTATTAAATGTGTGTTTATTGGTTTCCCTAATTCGGGATGAAACTGTTTAATATGGAAATATATTACTAGTTTCTTAAATATGAATAATGATACGTTTAAATTATATTTCCCAGTTTTTGTCAAGAAGTTTGACTAAAATATGATTGTTGTGGTAGTTTGTTGTATTGTAGAAAAATGACTCAGTAATTTGATTTTGCTTAAATGAAATATAGCTCAGATGATTTATATTTATGATTTTTTAAAGTGGAAGTTTAATTCATTCACTGGAAAAATATATTTTTCTTAATAAGTACTTAATTAATATTTAACTCCCTGAAATTGATTTAGATTCAATTTCCACTTTTTATCAAGCTATAACAAATATTAAAATCGGATATTATATTTTGCTTTTTTATCTCGAAATCTATTAATTATGTAAGTGTTTCTTATATGAAAAATATTATATTCTCTTAGGTAAGATGTAAAGATAATTGGTGTTCTTATGTATTGAGTATAAAATGCATATATTCACTTAAAAATTATATTTATTAATCAAAATAAAGACCATTGGATCTGCACACATTTCTTTTTCCAAATGGAAACATGTTTGTTTATTCCTACAACATAGAATTCTGAATTCCTGGAATTAACGAATTCATCGAAAGCTGATTTTGAGCTGATGCTTGATCTTTGAAAACCTTCTCTCTCATAGAAAATTACTCCAAAATGTTTAAAAAAATGATAATCTGTTTGGAGAGAGAGGTCCGGGAGCATAAGGTGGGTGGGGTAAGTGTTTCACAACTGAGTAGGGGATTTATTATTTCTTAAAGTCATTTGTGAGACCTCGTGTGGTCGGGCGTTGTCATAAGAAAAGCCTATATTGTCCTCTTTGGTTTGACTAATGCTAGTCGTAAACGATGCAATCTTCTCATGCATTTTTTCAATTTTCTGGCAAATATTTTTCTGCCAAGTTATTATTTCACCAGGAGTTAAGAATTTGTAGTCGATGATGCCACTCTTGCCGATCTGCGAACAGTAGTGACCATAATCTCTTTTTCATGAAACTTCCCGTTTAGTGGAAATTATTTTGGTGCTTTCTCCTCGGTTCTAACCAACTATGATGAATGTTTCCGATTATTGTGAGAGATCATCTACTTATCATCACATGCGATATAATTTTTGTTACGCAAAAAGAAGCGTAGTGCAGACTTTCTGTATCGCGGAAATCTGCTTTGATATTCGCTTTAGTCTGCTACATGACACTCCATTTATCCAGCTTTTTTTTTGTTTTTCCAATTAGGTTCAAATGACAAACAACTGTTGGAATAACTCAACATTGAGTTCTTCTGCCAATTCTTGATTTATTTTATGTGGGTCCGCTTCAATGAGTGGTTCTTAAATCATTATTGTCTATAGCTGAATGACGTCCACGATCCTCCTCCTCATCAAAGCTTTTATTTCCATTACGAAGTCTTTTTGAATCAGGTGTTGAAACTGTACTTCACTAATCGACTCTTCGCTAAAAATAAATTTGATATTTCGACCAATTTCTGTCGCTTTACAAGGTCCCAATTTAAATCCTCGTACAACAAAAATCAATACATCATGACTTTTTCCTTCTCCCTCCCCTGATGCTAATTTAAGAGGTTATACCTAACAACAATACTAAAGAATGAAACCAATAGACATAAATTGAAATCAGTAGTGCTAATTTAATTGCTTACTATGACCTTCGTATGACTATATAACAAAAGATAACGGTAACTGGGAGCAAATAGAGCGCCAAATCTTAAAGTGATAAAAATCGTAATTGCTTCTTGCATTCAATATGATCAAATATTAAAATAATAAATATATTTTAACAGAAATGTTTTTATTAGAAAATTATAAAATTAAATAACTGGAGAGTCAAAATGAATAGATAAGAATGTAGGAGAGAGATATGTATAGATAGAGGAGAGTATATAGGTTTTATAATAGAAAATCGAACCTGGAGAGTTGTAGTTCAATTTTATTTAAAAACTATATTTTATTAAAATGTTAATAATATTTCTCAATAGAATTTTTTTAAGAATTAAGAAGTAAAAGATAAGTCACTAGGGAAGTAACATTGGAGAAACGAGGAATGTATTTGTTTATAAATTCTAAAATGTTAAATTTTTTAATTCAAATTCTTTTATTCACAATCTGATTTATAATTATATATATATATATATATATATATATATATATATATATATATAAATGAAAAATGATCTTACCTTTATTTTTACTTCCATTTACACTGAACACTGGTTAACCATGCATTCTGTAAATAAGAAGCAAGAGAATTAATCTAAATATGCAGATAGAATAACTACTGTACTGTGTAATAAATAAAATGTGTTGCAAAATTTATGCACTGTTGAAAGTATGGAAATACATGAGCATTGAAGATTCCAACAATTTGTTTTTATGTAAATTTGTTGAGAGAAAACTGAAAGCTTTTTCGAAGAGAGATTTGAATGTATATTACCGATTAGAAGATATGCATACTTTTTTTAAAAAACATCAGTAGTTTGCACGTGTGTTGAAAAATAAATGGTTTTTGTTAAACTCTAATTAGATTTACATTGGTTATGTTGAAATACATGATTTTTGTGTATTAGAATTGGAATAGAAAAATAACATAATAGAAGGGGAACTACTAAGAATCAGAAAATTAAAAATAAATATTTATTTAATTGTAAAGCAAAAATACTGCATATAAGTCGTTTATTTGACAATTGTACTCAATTCTCATAAATATATTCTTCTAGTCACACTGAAAACCATGAAATGTTTCTCTTTGATTGAAAATGTTTATTATTTAATTATTTATTAGTTAACATTTTCATTTATTCGCAGCATTTTTTGATATAAAAGTCAACAATTTTGGACCATACAACTATTTTTCATAATTGTGGGAGGTGAGGGAAAAATTGATTTGTGGAAAAAAATTAAAGCCACTGTGTCAAAAAAAATACTTTATCTGAAATTTATTTAAATTTATTTTTTTAGAAAAATAGTGTTATTGTTACTGTGTTGAGTTATTATATTCATATACATACATATATATATATATATATATATATATATATATATATATATATATATATATATATATATATAAACATTTTCGTGATTTGTGAGACGAAAAAAAGCAGTTCATCCTAAAAATAAATTTTACCCAGTGTCGAAATTCTGAAATCTGATACTTAAGATTTACCTGAAGATAATAAAAGTTGAAACTGGTCATAGAAGTAATGGATTTACATATTGTCTATAGGATTCATGTATAAAAAATTTATGTTAATTGTGTTATTTAGTATAAAATTTATAATTTACTACAAGATTTTTTGTACTAGGTTGCTAAGAAAATAATTACGGTAATGTATATGGATTTCAAGATCATAAACCGCAATTATTTTCTATCAACATATAATAAAAATCAATTAATAATTTGTTCTAAAAATATACTAGAAATGAGTATAAAAAAATCTTAGTTATAACCTCTGGTAGAGTGGACCAGAAATTTCTAGATTTTATCACTCTTATCAAGAAATCGACATAAAAATGCACTTCAAATGTTATCATATCGATCAATTATCAATGATTCAATAAGAGGTAAAACATTAACGATTTGAAGAATATAAATTCATTTTCTATAGATGAACTTTTTATCAATCCACAAGCCACAAAAATCTTTTTGTCCTCAAAAATGTTCAATAAATCAATATTAATCATCGTATCTGATTGTAGCTTGTGGCTATTAATTGATAGCAATATTATTTACTATTAAAACTCTATAGAAAAAATTTAAACATCATTTAGCCAACTCATCAGAACTGTGATGCAGATAAAAATATATGTGAAAAGAAAATATTGATTAAAATATTAACTCAAAAGTATTACTGAAAATATCATCTCTGTATAAATTATCAAACTTTAATTAAAGACAATCTCAAAAATTTCATTAATTTTTATTTAAAAATCTATTTCTTAAAAATAACTAATGGAGTGATTATTATCACATGGTTCTCCTTAAAATGGACAAATTCAACAAACAAATATCACTTGATATACGAATAATGTTCTTATGAAAATTGGATTGCCAATTTTATTATAATACTATACACTGTAACACAAATAATACACATGCAATATATAGAATAATCAATGTTCATTGCATTTCAACGTGAATGCCACGCTGAAAGTAGATCATGAAACTTATTAAACTTTCAACAAAGAAACGTATATTCGTACGGAGAAATGCGCACATGACGATACTTGTTTCTATATTTAATACTAAGTAGACCTTTGGTCCTTCTGTGTATTCAGTTTCAGAGCATCTGAACATATATATATATATATATATATATATATATATATATATATATATAGAGAGAGAGAGAGAGAGAGAGAGAGAAAGATAAAGAGATAAACTTTAAAATTTACAGTAACTATAAAACTAAAAATATAAAAATTACGAAAAATTAGGTTGGTAGAAAAATAATTGTGTTTTTTGTTTTTGAATTTTAACCTTAATTTTTGTCAGTGAAAGTGTTGTTTCATTGCTCATTCATGTTAATGTCATTTTAAAGTACATTTTTTGGTCTGTATTTTGATAATATCGACTTTGATCTTATTATTAATTTTACTTCAGATTGAGATATTGAATTAGAGATGGAAAAGATGGAAATAAGAGCAATTTTTTATATGAATTCAAAAAGGGTGGTAAAACAGTAGAAACTCCTCGTTAACTAAACGATGCTTTTTGTATGGGCACTGTTAAATAATGTATGGTGCAATAGTGGTTCCAAAAATTTCGTGCTGGTGAGAAGAACCTCGAGAATGAAGAATGTCGCGGGCGTTCTTCTTCAGTCCATAACGACCAACCGAAGCCTTAATTGAATCAAAACCTCACACAACAGTTCAAGAGCTTGCACAAAAGTTAGGCTATTTAATAGTTTTAAACTATCAACCGAATGTACCTGTTTTTCAGATTCTTGATGTTATCTTTAACTATCATTTTACTATAACCTATTCACCAGTGTCTAAAATGTATGAAAAATATTCATTTCGAAAATTTTTAACTATATTATTATTCAATAAGAAGTTAGATGCTAGTCATCCAACAGTTCTGAACCACAAATGGAAACATGTATATGAATTTGAAGGCGATAAACCGCAACTATTTTTCTACCAATCAAATATATATATATATATATATATATATATAAATATATATACACACGAGGTCAGACAGAAGTAATGCGACCGATTTTTTCTCGGCTGTGGTAACACTGCAAACCTGTAACCCCGCCACCGTAATAGCAGATCCCTACTTTCTCGATTGAGACCTTGACCACCCTCGTACGATCATTTCTTCGCCAGCTGTTTAGTGTTTTGTAACAACGCGCGAGTAGTGCATGTCACGAAAATGGAACAGAGAAAGATTGTCAAGATTGCTCAAGATTGTCTCGAGCAGGTTGAAAGTGATCCTACTCTTCTCGATCGAGTCTGGTGATGAAAGTTGGTTTTTTCAATATGACCACGAAACTAAACGACAAAGCCAACAGTGGCTATCCCTGGAGCACCAAGGCCAAAGAAGGCGAGAATGAGCAAGTCCAAAGTGAAAACCATGTTGATTTGCTTCTTGACAGCAAAGGTGGTTCACAAAGAGTTCGTACCACCTGGACAAACCGTAAATCAAATATTCTACCGCAATGTGCTCGAAAATTACGAAAAAGGGTGCTCAGAGTGCGTCCAGAGATCGCGAAGACTTGGGTTCTGCATCACGACAATGCTCCCTGTCGCAGTGCGTTCAGTTTCTCTCAGTTTTTGGCGTCCGAAGGCATCGCAACGTTACCTCAACCGCCCTATTCACCGGACATGTCACCTGCGACTTTTTCCTATTCCCCATATGAAAAAATTCGTCAAAGGTCGACATTTTGACTCCGTTGAAGATATCCAAGAATCTGTGACGAGGGTACTCGGAGAGGTCCCACAAGAAGTGTTCCAGGATGGTTACGAAAACTGGAAAACTCGCTGGAATAAGTCAGTATAGATTGCGGGAGGACTATTTTGAAGGGGCTCACAGCGATGTACCTTAATTTTTAAATATACTCGATTTTGAATTTTGTCGCATTACTTAATTGTCTGACCTCAGTATAAGCTACTTTTCAAGTCCAAGTATATGTTATAAGAAACATTTATTTATATAAAGATAAAACCACTCTTTTCATGAACAAATCATTTTTTTATCCCTCAAATTATTATAAAATATTCAACAAATCATTATTGATTGTTGCTCTTGCGCATTTTGATGGTAAAATCATTTTCAGAGCACTAAGGTGTAAAAAAAATCTATATAATCGATTTTTCTGAATCTTGGCACTCTAAAGATGATAGAATCGTCATCGAAATATATACATATATATATATATATATATATATATATATATATATATATAACATCGATCAAAATGATCAAAAATGATTTATTAAAAGTTTTTGACTAGAAAATATTGTTATGAAAAATTTATTTGTAAAACTAAATTTATCCACAGAGTCAGAACTGTATTATGAGTTCACCTATAATCCTATTTGGGTTAATCTCTTTTTTTCTAGTATTGTAATTTAATCATCTTCATAAAATTGTTGATTATATGTTTAACTATTAGACACAAATTGAGTTAACAACTGAATCTTCACCATTTCGTCGCAATAATCATAAGTTTGTCTTACTTGTTCATTGACGAGTGACTTTCTGTATGCTTACTCAGATATAGTTCCAAGGAAGAATCAGATTATTCAAAGGAAATTACAGTAACGTTCATGATATTGTTTTTATGACGCATTGTACGAGTATCATATCTTCTGAGAATTGCAAATTGAGTGAGCAACCCATTTATCTACAGTCTCAGAACTGTATTGTAATAAAACCACAAATCTTTGAAAATATTGAGTCAAAATTGCTGAATTTTTAGACATAATTAGAAAAAAAACTATCTGTTAAATTCCAGTTAAAATAAATTTGTACAAAATTGCTACTCGTTCTAAGCAGTATTTGTTTGGTAATAATTTGAACAAATATTGTTCCGCATTCTTATAAAACAAATTGTTTATTTTGAGTATCTATATTATTTCTTATTCGTTAACTCGTTGATACTTACGATGAATACGAATGAAAAATTAACAACTACTTTTTTTTTAATAATTTACATATTTTTTATTAGGTGTAAAAATCAATTCTGAGCCTTTAAACTGAATCAATCATAACTCTATCCTAATCTAAAATATTTTTTCGTCATTTACGTCATTTAATAACACTATACATCTTGGCTAAGCTATAAGCATAACCTCACAAAATGGTATTAAACACGATGGATTCTGAAAAGCAGTACATTAGGAATTGCATTTTTTTCACATTCCAATCAAAAAAAATGTTTCCGAAGGCGCGGGAATGGTTTGTTCAGGTTTGCGGGAAGGGTGTTGTTGTTGTGATGCATTAAATATGCCAAAAATGTTAAAGCAGTGGAAGAGGTCAGAAAATGCATTAGGACTTCATCAGTTTAAAGCCGGCATCTTTTTTTGACAAGGGATTTTTCAGTTACCCGACAGATGGAGTAAAGTTATATAAAATAATGGAGGATATTTTGACGATTGAAATTTATTCCATTTTTTCATAAACCTTCATTTTTTATAAAAAGGTATTGAATTAATTTTTACACCCAATACCTACACTTCAGAAAAAAACTGCTATAAAATAAAACATTATATTATACAAGTCTGCAATGACGATATCTTAACTAGTCGTATGTTTCTATTCGATTTTTCTTATTGTCACGTACATATCAAAGTTGTATAAATGTGAAATCTGTTTTTTTCCATGTCATACGTCTATGATGTGAAAGTTTTTCCCAGAACGGAGACGTAATTTCCACTTCAAACACGAAACTGCCGTTTTAAGTGTGGTTTTCCTGACTTGAAGAATGTAATGTTCTATTTAATAACAAATCTATACAGTTAAGTTTAAAAGCAATGACATTTACTTACTGTGAAAAATATCTTAATTACTTGTTTAATTATTTTATTTTATAAAGGAAATGAAAAAAACTTTTATTTTAAAATATTGACAATTAAATTATTAATATTTCGGGAAATTTTGATCGATGATTAAAAACTATAATTTTGAATTAATCATACATTTTACAATACATTTATCAAATTTCTTTCTTAAACAAATATTTTATGAAGACTATTATCCCTTTGCGGACGAGAATTTTTTAAACTATATTTATTTCTGGGTCGAATAAATTTTTGTATAAAGTAAAATTTTGTACTGAAGAGTTAAATATAAGATATTCAGTAAAAAAATAGAATTTTAGATTTTATTAGAGAACTAGTACATAACCCATCAAATTTAACTGGAAAATAGAAAGAAAACATGTTTATTGGTTTTTATGACAATCTATATTAACATAAAAAATACTTAAAAATGGAACTTAATAAATTAAACTTGAAATCTATGAGCTGACAAAGCAAACATTTCTCGTTAACATAGACTTTGTCCTGGGGACAAAGTGACAAGAAATGTGGGTTTTCATCATATAGATAGATAATAATTATTTGAGAATAAAAATGTGGTGGTTTTATGGTTTTTTTAAAAGAAAATTTATTTAAACTAATTCTGATTTTATAAAATATCAAATTTAGTCTCTAGTCAAAGTAAGATTGTAATAACGATTTGCCAGTGCTACACTTACACTGCACATTTAATGCAATTAATGTGAGACAAGAAGCAAAAAAATAACATTAAAAAAATTATGATGTAATAGTAACAACAAACAAGTGACAAATAAAGAAATTTACCCAATGATGGTACAGATAATGACATTTTTTTTTGCCGCTTCAACGGCGACATTCGACCTAGTAAGTAGAATTGTCATGCCGCTTGTATGTCGACATTAGACTGGAAACGGTTAAAATATTAAAATTTTATAAAAACATAATTTCAAGACTAATATGAAATTTATAATTATTTAACAGACAGTCAATTATAAAAATATTTTTAGTACAAAAAAATGAATAACTCCGACTTTCTTTATATTAAATATGAAATTTGATTGCAATTTAATCAGGATTAGTAGATTTTTCTGTAACTTATCGCTCTGAAAATGATGTAATCGCTATCAAAATACCCATAAGCAAGGACTACAAATGATTAATAATTAAATACTGGACATTTTTGTAATTCGCAAGATATATAATTATTAAGCATACAAATTAACTCGGTACCTTTTTTATAAAAAATGAACACTTACGAAAAAATGGAAAAGATTTAAATCTTCAAAATGTCTACCATTATCTTATATAATTCTGATCTCTCTGTCGGGTAACTAATGAATCTTTTGTAGAATAACAGATAGCGGATTTGAATCAATGATGTCACAATGCATTTTCGAACCTTTTTCGCTGCTTTAATATTTTTTGCATGTTTTATGCATCACAACATTTTCCTCCTAAGATAAACAAATTATTCCGGTGACTTCTATAACATTTATTTCAACTGGAATGCGAAAAGTATACAATGCCAAATATGTTGCTTTTCAGATACCATTGTATTCAATACTGTTTTTGCGGTTATGCCAAATGCTTGGTCAAAAATACAGTGTTTTTAAATGTTAAAGTTGTCTTATCAAAATCATAAAACGACGAGAAAATATTTTAATTTGAAACAGAGTTGTAATTCATTTAATTCAAATGCACAGAACTATTTTTTACACCTAAAGCATTTTGGAACTAAAAATGAATTCGTTTTATATAAATCATGTAGTTTCGACTTTTCATTAACTAATAGTGAAGAACAATTGACAACAACTTTGACTTTTCATAAATTTGAATTTTTATTATTTTTATTTATAGCGATATATGAAAGAATGGTTTACATGGGTATTACTTGAAGTATTGAAGATTTCAATAGATGTATTTGAGAGTACCTTATAATAATTAAACTAAGTTACAATATAATTAATTTTTATACAGCTAGAATTGTATCCATTAATACTTTATTTTAATGGAATGACTTTGAAGAAAATTAGTGTGTTTTAAGAGAGATAATAATGTTAGATTAAATGAAACAAAAAAATAAAGTAAACTGAAGAAGAGTTGAATTATCATTAGCAGCATTTTTGAAATTTAGTACTTTAAAGAATAGAATTAAACACTGAAATTAACATAAACAATGATCAAAAATGATTAACAATCATTTATATACTATTTTTGATCAGAACAAAAGTTTTTCAAATTGTGAGATGGAAAAATCATTCATTTTTGAAATAAAGTATGAATTTATTTTAGTGCAGAAAAAATATTTTATTTACAAAAAACTAGGGTGCTATGCTTCCAAGTCGCTACGTTCGCCGACCTCGGGGACCTTCGCCCTTGTTCGCTTTGCTCGCTCCCCCGACTCGTTTCGCTTGTATCGCAAATATTAGCTAAATATCGTAATATATATATATATATATATATATATATATATATATATATATATATATATATACATATATATATATATATGTATGTTAGAATATTTATGTGATCACTCTGATAGATTGCGGCATTTGTTTTATAAAATCGCACATTTCATTGCAATTTTTGTACAAATTTTTGTACAATATTTTGTCCATTTTTTGAAATTTTACAAAACATTTATATATATATATATATATATATATATATAGAGAGAGAGAGAGAGAGAGAGATACTAGAAGGTTCTGCTTTATTCTCAAAGCAATTCCCCCACCTCTAGGGAGAAGCTTGGAACCCACTTGCTAACGTTCAGTTCTCCTTAACAAATAAAAGGAATTAACAAATTATACACAAAAATAATCTAAAATAAACTAATGTAAGTCTTACAATTTTGATTGAAGTAGTTTATAAAAGTCAACAACAAAATTCAATGCCAAAATATATTTTTTACACTAGAATCCTATACCATTTATCGTTATACACCCTGAAATAAAACAATGATCATGTACTGATATCAATCAATCAGAACAGCGACCATGTGAGCGATATTAATCAATCAGAAAATGAATAAAAGTCTCACTGTTCTTGGTCGAAGTTAGAGTCAAAAGACACTTTAAAAAGTATCATTATTTTTATAACAAGATATATATATATATATATATATATATATAACCTACATATTAAATAAAAATGGAGTTATACACAGTTTTAGTATGATAACGATTGTTTAATATTCTATCTAGGATTTTTCTTAACTCTGAAAAATAGCGAGACAAGTCTGAACCTTATTAATGTCTCAAAGCATTGCATTGCATAAGATTTGAATTTTCCGGGTGTAGTTTTTTTTGAATTTTATGACACGTTTATTTCAATTAATATATCTCTTTTAACAAACCAAACTAAAATCATTTTATAAATCAGATAATAATAGTTTAAGATGATCTAATTCTATTCCAACGCTAATATTATTATACTAAACCTGAAAATATCATCCTTTATTTCAAATTATAGACTTATGTTGTCAGAAATAATCCGACGTCTCTTGGAAAAGATTATTTATGTTACGCAACGAAAAAAGGAAGTAAACGCGCGATCGTTGTTTTTCATATTACATTTTTTGTTCAAACAGGAAAAAAACGCACACGTTTTCGAAATTAATTAAAATAGTTATTCGAAAAAAAAGACTCGTAATAATATAATAATAAAAAAAATAACGTGTAAATATTTGTCGATGTTAACCAGTAAATTACTACCGGTGAAATTATTACAAATACCTTATCGATCGTCGAATAAAATTCCATACCGTAAAAAATTTCCAATAAAAGCGCGACGGAGCAATGACGTGTTCATATAATAATTGACGAATATAATATTTTAACGTGGGATGCTTTAAATTATTCACCAGACACTTTTATGTGCACCATTAATTTTGTATTTACTTTAAGTGGTACGCAATCAACGTTTAGTGCTTTATAAAACGTGGAAACGAATTTGACTTTTTATTTGTTCGGCGGTGAAATGCAGTTGTTAAACAAAATTTATACAACCACGTGTCATTTTATTACCGTTATATTTATATTTTATGATAATGAAGTGGGGTGTCGCCGTACCCTTTCTGTATTGGAATCCCGGTTTCGGTTAATTACCCTAATGACTTATTCATATATCAGGTTGTTTTCTTCAAATTTTATTATACTGTTTAAACGTTAATAATTTAAATTCATAATTAAAAATTAGTTTAGTACAGAATTACATTTTATATAGACTTAAAAATATTATTCATAAATTAATAATACCGATTAGATGTCCGTATAATAATTTTATAGGAGATTACTTTGTTTTGTTAAATTTGTACTTGCATTATTCAAAAGGTTAGAGCTTTATTTCATTAAAATATTAACATCTGCCCCGAAATAGGTCACTAGTGGTATTGTGTTAGTTTCTAGTTACAGTTAAATATTCTAATAGAAACTTTAAGCCATGTAAAGCTGATTAGAATGTTATGTTCAAGGAAATAGAAAAAATAGTTTTTCATCTGATGTAAGGGGCGCTCCAGTAGAGTGGGAATTTTTAAAAGCAGATTTATTAACTTACCGCTGGAGTGAGAGAGTCAAATTAAGTGAAACATTGTTATTTATTCATGGACATTTAGTAAACATGGCGCAGTGGTTCGGCGCACATCGAGCTTTCGCTGTGAAATCATTTTATAAAAATGGCGAGTCTGCTATAACTGTACAACGGATATTTCGCAATCATTATAACATTCCACGTCGTGGACAGGTATCGATTGCTTATGCCATCGACTTATGGATTCAGAAGTTTGAGGAAACTGGTTCCACATTAGCCCTTTGCTATCCACTGCCCCGTCGTACTGGATATTGCGTTTAGATTGAACAAGTCCACTGTTCAGTCCCTCTGAACAATGATGTATTTGTTGGTTAGCGTATGTATTTCATTGCCATACTTAAAATGGTTTATCTTCATCATGATAATGAAATCTATTATTTATTGCAAAAAAACGCTTTTATTAATCAATTATGTATTCACCATCGTTTTCTCCAATCATTTTTCAGCGTATAGGCAGCTTCCTCGTTTGTAAAATCTGTGCAGTTTTTTGTCAAAAAAAGCGATGAGGTGATTTTTAAGGCCTCTGCGATGTCAAATATTTGCCGTTTAAACTGTTCTGCAGCGAATGGAACAACTGAAAAAACCGAAGGTGCAATGTCCGGAGAATACGGTAGATGCGATATGATTTCGTACTTCAACTGCTTCAGTTTTTGCAGTCAGTTTTGTTGTTTGTGGTTTTGCGTTGTCGTGGTGGACGATGATTCTCTTGCGATTGGGCAAAATCGGATGTTTTTCTTCAATTGATGCGTTCAGTTCGGTTAGTTGGTGACAGTACTTCTCTTTAGTAATCGTTTCGTTCTCTGGGAGCAGCTCTAAATAAACAACACCTTCATAATCGCACCAAACACACAGCAACATCTTCATTGGATGAAAGCCAGCTCTGGAGACTGTTGCTTCCACTTTAATCGTTTGTTTCCCTGTTCGTGTGCGTTAAATATTGTTATACAGGAACTATTTATCCTCGTCAGCACCAACCTATCCATTAAAGGCTATCTGTTGAGGCGTCCAAGCAAAGAAACTGTCGAAAAGATGCGATCAAACATGTTTTTTTAGACGAGTGTAGCACCCACGTATCGAGCTTCAATGTAAACCTCAAGTTCCTTAAATGCCAAAATGCAGTCGTTGTGTCAACGTTGAGTATCTTGGCAACCTCTTCAGTCGAAATTCGTGAGTTATTGTCAACTAAAACGACCATAACATCGTTGTCGAGCTCAGTAGACCGTCCAGAGTGTGATTGAACTTCGAGCTTAAAATCACCAAGGCGAAATTTGGCAATCCATCTATTCACAGTTGAACGTAATGTTGTATGGTCAAATAAACCTCTCGAATATTTTTCGTTGCTTGCCAATGGTTACACCTTTCCGAAATTCGTACAGCATGACGTGACGAAAGTGTATCTTTTTGCTGTTCATTTTCAAAATTGTTTCTTACACACAAATCGAATCGAAACAAATGCATCTGATGCTCAAATGATAGCTGTGACTGTCACCTTTCAAACGGTATAGAACATGATTACATTTCAATTACGAACACCAACATGCGGCACTCTTAACACCGCCTATTAAATAGTAGACGAAATTTTGCACTGATCCTATATATATATATATATATATACATATTGATGTGTAGTATATGTAGCTTTAATATGTAGTTGTTGATTCTTTCCTTCTTTGTATGTTTGTATAAAAATCCTAAATTCCCAATACGAAAGAATGAAAATATAGGGGAAAATAAATTTTTATCAAAGAAATAAATATAACAACCAATGTACACATAGAATTACATATATATATATATATATATACATATATATATATATATATATATATATATATATATATATATTTGTACACGAATGTGTGTGTGTGTGTGTATGTATACATTTGTATACGCATACAAGTTCGATAATCGCACGACAACAATCTTATACTGAAAAAGATATTTCTTGGCGTGACAAAGACTTCTTTGACAGTCTCTGGAGGATTCAGAAACGTGGCAACATTACAACCGTTGCGATTATCGTACGTTTCTTTCTTTGCCTTATAAATCGCGTGATTGCATTGCCTGGCTCATATCCTGTATAAAATATATATATACACGTGTGTGTCTGTGTCTGTGCTCATGTCTGTGCGCGAGTCAGATGGAGATACTATGATACGGACGGCCGATAATTGCACGTCATATAAGTTTATTTTTCATCCACACAGGTACCTATTATTTTCGGGCTGGCGTGTGCGTGCTTGCCTGTTTGCTTGCTTGTCTTACCTGTTCGTTTCATTCTGATCAATAAGTAGGTACGCGACATCATAACTATAATATAATGCTTTTTGACGACGCGTTTGACCTGAATTGTTGTTCACGGAATCCCAGGAAACATTTTTGTATTTGTCAAAGATGTTTCAAGTGTCGTACGAATTCATAACGAAATTGAAAATGTTTTGAGGGTTGACGGACGTCTATGTATAAACATTTCTCTGTCGAGTCCTTAATGTTTTCGGGTTTCGTACAAGTGCGTGTCGCAAGAAAATGTGCCGTTCTTGATATTTAAGTCTTCTCTCCATTTACACACATACGTACACGCACACATATATTTACATAATTATATCTTGCTAGTACAATTAATTAATTTGATTTATTAATACAACGGCTTTTCCAGACAAAACATGTAATTACTAAAGAATAGTTTTTTTTAATGGACATGAAGCTATAGTCAGTTCATTAAATAGGATTTAAATTATTATCATTTAAGAGATTATAATCCAGATATCAAAATATTAAAAGTTTCAAAAAGATACAAGTGGTTATTGCGACACAGACATCAGAAAATGCATTAGACATGAGTAAGGAAGAGAAATAAATGTTTATTGTCTTGTTTTTCCGTCTGTCTTTTGTAAAGATGATATAAGTCGAAATCACTGGCAGAAAAAAACGAATTCATACAACTTACAGAATTTGTTTAGAATAATACACTAAATCGTTTAAATTAGATATGAATATTGATAAAATATTTACCTAAACGTGGTTCGATTAACATTGCTATAGTGAAAACAAATATTAGATGTACAAATAAATTCAGTGCCTTTTTTTTATAGAAAATGAATGTTTACTAAAAAATGGAATATATTTCAACCTTGAAAAAGTCTCCCATTCTTTTATATAACTCTATTCAATCTGTCGGGTAATTGATATATCCCTTGTCGAAAAAAAGATGGTGACTTTGACTCGATGAACTCTTAATACATTTTCGGATCTCTTCAGTTATTTGAGCATTTATTATATTTTTTATGTATCACAACATCTTCCCACCAAGCATTTTTTTCAATTGGAATACGAAAAGTATGCAATATCTAATATGTTGCTTTTTGCACGGCATCGTGTTTACTACTGTTTAGTGAGATTGTACTGATTAGCCAAGATATATACAATGTTTTTAATTGATACGGTTGGCATCTCAAAACTCTAAAATGATGAAAAATTTTTTTTAATTTAAAACAGAATTATGATTCAATTTAAAGGTAAAGAATTATTTTTTACACCAAATGTCTACTTCTATTAAAAATAAAGTTTTAATTTTCAGTCTTCGAAGTAGATTCCTAATCAAAATGTTCAAAGACTGATTATTTATTATTTTAATAATATCTTATACAAATTTTGATGAATTAGAGTTCTAGGAATAACTCTAAAAATTAGGATGTACATAGAATTCGCAAATTTATATCAAAAATAAAATATTCAGCCACATTTCTATATCATTTTCTTTCTTCCTATAATATTTTTAATCATTCCTGGTTGACGAAGACCTATTATAGTCAATAAGTGATTCAAAGAAACAAGGCAGCTTTCATAAAATCATTTTTAGTCTCCACAACCATAAAAATTAAATTTAAATATTAAATAATTGATTATCGATTATTTTAACAATGATATATGTGTTTTTCGATACTACAGCCAGTTCAATCTACAAATTCTGTAAGTAAATTTTTTGTAACTCCAACGAAATTAAAATATTCACTCAAACTGCTATAATTTTTTCACTGATTTTATATTTGTAATAATTATTGTTATATAAGACAAACTAATTCATAGTTAATGTAATTTCTCTTAGACTGGACAATCAATTAATTGTTTAAAAAAGCAAACCATATTCATAAAATGATTTTCACTATCCATAACTATAAAAAAATCTGCTTATAATATCCCTAGTAAGATTCAGTCTTATATGAACTGCATAACGAGAATATATAAATTTATCTTATACAAACAATATATGGTTTGTATAAAGTGAAGGTATGGATCACTATCATCCATATATGATCGTTCAGTTTATAAAATGTGACCTTATTTATCGTATAAGGATAATATAAAGTCACTTTATATACCTTATAAGATTAATATAAGGTATACAAGATGCCAATATAAGGATGGTGCCCATCATAAGAATTGTATAAGGAATATCTAAAACCTAATACGGAACATATAAGGTTGAGTATTACTAGGGATTAAATGATTAAATATTTTTTACTTTAATAATGATATGTGATTTTTGATGCTAGGGACATCTTGATTACCCATATTCTACATCTAGATTTATTGTACCTATTAAACTACATTCTTATACATCCAGATAAAATAAAATATTTATCTAATTTTTCTATAATTTAATTCTTAGTGTTATGTTTGAAAGCATTCATAATTGAGCAATAAACTAAATAATAATTTAAAATAACAGTTATACAAATAAATAGTAGATTTATTTATTAAAATATTTGGCAATAATTGAATATTCGGATGAAAGAAACATTATGTGGCTTTAAAAAATTATTTGTTGGTATAAGTGAATTTAGTTACAGTCCTACCATTGTGAATTATTTCAAATTTGAAAAATAATATAGAAATAAATATAAGGAAGAAGAAATGGAATATAAATAGAATAGATTTTAAAGGAATCATTTTCATATATTTATCCATTTTTATTAAGTGTAAAAATTAATTCGACACTTTTAAATTAAATCAATCATAACTCTGTTCTAAATTAAAATATTTTCTTTTCGTGTTCATGTTTTGAAGTACCAAACTTAACATTTAAAAACACTATATGTATTGACTAAGCAGTTGGAATCACCTCACAAAACAGAAATGGATATGATGACGTCCGAAAAATAGCATAATAGGTATTACATACTTTTCGCATTTTAGTTGAAAAAATGCTACCGAATTCTCGCAAATGACTTGTTCAGCTTTGGAGGAAGGTGTTATAACGTATAAAATATGCAAAAAATGCTAAAACAGTTGAAGAGGTCTGAAAATGCATTATGACTTCATCGATTCAAAGCTGCCATATTTTTTTCGACAAGGGACTCGTCAGTTCCTCGACAGATGGTTTTGGTGAGGGTGTTGAGAGAGGAAAATTTATATTCAATAATGGGGGATATTTTGAATAATGAAATATATTCCATTTTTCTGCAAACATTGATTTCTATAAAAAGGAACCAAATCAATTTGTACACCTAATAATGTAATTTAATTAGTTAATTAAATTTCTTTTTAATATAAAGAATAAAAATAGTGTTAATAAATTCAAAAATCAAATAACTGACTGAACTGTTCGAATTTTTGTAATTCCGTAAAACGGGAGTAACTGTCAACTGTGACGTGTACTTTTTCAATTGACTTTAATCAATTTCCCATGTAACGAAAATTCGCCCATACATCTTGTTTCATTAAAATCGATCGAACCATTTATAAACTAGAGATAATAGACAGCCGTATACACACTACGCATTGAAAAATACACTTTATTTATGTTGTTTAACCATCGAACACAATAAATCATTGAAAATTTCGAACCGGTTTTTTTTATGTGAATGGTTACACTTTTTTATTTTTGTATTGAAATTGACAATAAAATACTTCTAGCATATACAATTTATTTGAAATTCTAAAGACAGAGCTTATGTGTAGCACACGAATATAAATGAAAGGCTTTGTTAATTAAATAATATTCAGTTAGGTGTTTTTGAAAGAAAGATTGAAAATCAAAATACATAAATCAGGTCATTTGAATCAATTATTGTTATAGTATGAATATTTCATTCAATGTTTGTACATTTATTGTTTTTAATCAAAAGAGTTGTTTTATACATGGATATTATATATTGGATTGTAAATATAATAAATATAAAATATTTCTAAATTTGTGTCTGTTCATTTATATTCTTTTTAGAATTTGAAAATAATTCATAATGGTAAGAACAGTGAAACAATTCTCTAATATTAATAAAAAAAACATTTAAGATGTTACAAAATTTTTTTTTATTAAAATATGCAATTAATAATCAATTTTCTGACAAAGAAATCAACTATTTTTTTGTATAAGTCAGATGATTAAATTTGGCAATCAAAAAAGTGTGTGTGTTTTTTTATAATAAAAATTAAATAATTGCAGACATTTTTATAACAGGTTTTATTTATTAAAGTAAGCACCTTCACAATCTACAATCTTTCTCCAACAAGACACAAGTTTGTTAGTTCCACTTTTATAAAACGTTGTGTCTTCAGAACAAAAAGTACTCCCAATCTCCGCTTCAAACTCATTGTTGTTAAACTGTCTATTTCGCATGTGATTTTCTAACTCCAGGAAAAGGTGATAATCGCTTGCAGAAATGTCAGGAGAATATGGAGGATGAGGAAGTATGTTTTATCTTAAAACATAACTCTTCACGGATAAGTACTGTAGTATAAGGTCTTATATTGTCCTACATAAATATCACTTTCTTTCGATTAACCCCTTAATACACAATTAAAACCTACTGCCGTGTACGGTGCCCGTATACGTCACTGAGCTGTGAATTAAGCGATTAAATAGTATAAGTTGTTTCTTTTTGAGCAAATTTGAAGCTTTCCTGTTTGTGTAAGTGCTTTATATGTTTATTTCGAATTGGTTTTCAGAGTGTTGCGTACTTTTCTTTATCGATAATGTTGGGTCTTCTTAAATGTGGTACTTCTTTAAGTGATTCATCACCAGAAATAATTTTCTGCATCTTTTCAGATACCACACATTTTACGGGGCGCTTCTGCAGCCTTCGTACAGAGTTCAAATTCACAAAGTAAACAAACCCGAGTGAGACGATGTTCGACTGACATTATAAAAGGGTTCAAAGTTACAATAAAAAAATATACATAAAGTCAAAAGTGCACCGATTGATTTTCACATATCCCTTATGACTTATACAAATATTTTCACTCTGCAAGTCAGTACAAGATTAAACAAGTCTCTATAGTGAACTCTATTGAAAATTGTAAGAACTTTTTTAGTTACCTAATAACGAAGATATTTTCGAGGGTTTGATAAGTTCGGTAAATTTCTATGATGTGGCGCTACCATTAACTTGGTAACGTCGTAGCTATCAAGTGTCACTTTTCAAACTAGCATAGGCGAAATTTCAGCCAGAAACGACGCGTTGTTCATGTTCTACACACGTTTTATGCGAGCATTGTAGTAGTTGCTGCAAAAATGGAAAAAAAGAGCGGGCCTTTTTGCATCAACTCGTCACCGTGAATGAAACATGGATCTACCACTACACACTTAAGTCGAAGTAGCAGTCAAAGCAGTGGACAACAACTGATGAAAGTCCGTCGAAGAAGGCGAAGACCATTTTGTCAGCTGGGAAGGTGATGGCCAATGTTTTTTTTTTGGAATTCCCAAGGAATCATCATGATTGACTACTTAACGAAGGGAAAAGCGATAACAGGAATCCATTTGGAATGAAGTTTGGTGGGTAAAAAGTATTATTTTATCAGAACAACGCGCCGTTCCATAAATCGACCGTCGCAATGACAAAATTGCGAAATTAGGCTTCGAATTGATTCCTCATCCACCCTATTCTCTGGACTTGGCACCGTGTAACTTCTTCCTTTTTTCAAACTTGAGAATTTGATTCGGTGGGAAGAAATTCTGTCTAATGAGGATGTCATCGCCGCCGTCAATGCGTATTTTGCAGACTCGCTGGACCAAATGTATAGCTCTCAATGAAGACTATGTTGAGAAATAAAATCGAATTTTTCAAAAAAAAAACTGTATTTAACTTGCTTCTTCAGCATACTTATCAAATGACCCATGTATGTTAATGTAAAAAATAGTAAAACTCTGTTAAATATTCTAATTATATCGTCTAATCAAACTAATTTCTAGTCAAATAGTTTCTCTATTGTGTTAGGAAAAAAATTGATTTCCATTAGAAAAATGACTTTATAAAAAATATTAAAATATAAAAAAGCTATCAGTTTGGTTTTATTTTGGTTCAGGGTTAGTTGATTGATCTGATTTGATTTTTATCCAAAAAAATATTTGCACAAGTACAACATTGACTTCATTGACACTTGATGAAGGTAATACTGAAATACAATTCAGTTTTCATTCTGTAAAATACTCACATCTAAGTTAGGATATTGAAAGGCTTCATGAATTCTAGAGTGGAAAGGTTTTATATAGAATTATGTCAAGATGCAACCATACTAAAACGTTGATACTTATATGATTGAAACTAGTATGTTTAACATGAAATAGTCTACACGTTTAAATAAAGTGTATAACAAACTATACATTCACTGACTATGAAACTTTTCACTTAGTTACAAGTTAAAAGTTGTTTTTAAAATAAAAATATATGTTTCAAAGTGAAAATTAAAAATGATTTATATTCACCGCTTAAATAAACAAATGCGTAATGCGTCATAATGCAGAAAGTCGTGTTCTTTTCCCTTTATTAATCGTGAGTCACTGGCAAAGAACTGCGTATAAGTAATTAAAATTTTTCCTTGATCGCTTACTTGAAAAGCTTCAGCGTCGTCATGTTACACAGTGCGGCACTGGTCGTGAGTGCTGGTGTAAATCTAAACCTAAACGCTATGATTTACTCTACGATTAACGTTGTACCACATCACAATTATTATAGAAATGAAAAAAGAGAAAATCGATAACGTGGCATTGTGAGTCTCACTGAATTTCTCAGTCGAATGCGTCGTAATTTGTTCTCAACTTTGTAAAAAAAATGTACTTTAGAAGTATAAAAGTTTTTTCCTACGCCGTTGTAAAAAGTTAAATATGTGTTTTTTTTCAGTACTGGCTTCAAATTAAGATTCCGTTTTTCAATAAGAATATTGTTCGATTTTTTCATGTAAACTTGTACAATTTATGTGAAAATAATGTCTCGTTATTATTTTTTTTTTATGAGCGCTTTCGACAAATAAAACTCCGTAACAATTGTACACTTTGATAAATTGTAATTAATCTCGATAGACTTTACAAACTTATTTAATTACATATTAATTGGTACGATTGTATTACTTCAATAATTAATAATTATTTCGACTGAATTAAAATCGTCATTTGAGATTTTTATTCAAGAAAAATGAAATTAATATTATATTTACTTTTCAATATATTTTATAAAATAAATTTATGAAATGTTTTATTTTATGTGTTAAAATTAATTAAGTGCTTTTAATTGAATCAATCATAACACCGTCTTAAGTTAACATATTTAGTCGTCGTATTAGGAATTACAAGTGACAACTTTATTATTTAAAAACACTATATATCTTGACAAAGCCCTGGGCATAATCTTCCAGAACAATAGTGAACATGATGGTGTCCGAAACACAGCATATTAGGACTTTTCGCAATGCAGTCGAAAAAATGTACTAGCAAAGCTGCGGGAATGATTTGTTCAACTTTGGGGGAAGGTGATCTGATACATAAAACATACAAAAATGCTAAAACAGTGGAAAAGGTCTGAATATGTATTAAAACTTCATTGACTCAAATCTACCTGATTTTTTTGATAGGGATTCGTCAGTTACCCGACATATGGAGCAAAGTTATACAAAATAATGAGGGATATTTTGAGGTTTGAAATGAATTCCATTTTACCGTAAATAAAAATTCATTCTCTATAAAAAGTGCATCGAATTAATTCATGCATCTAATCTATTATTAATTCTTTGAATGTCAAGGAGCGATATATCACTCCTCCAAACATTTATGAAAAGTGCCAACAGTGATATATCGATCTTTGGGTCTCTAAGTACTATAATTCATACAAAAATCAACTTTGCTTCATAAAAAGGACGTCAAAAGCTAATGAACACATACTTTTATGTGTTCTACCCGTTTTTTTCTAAAATTGTGTGTGAAAACTAATTAAATGGCCGACTAAACTCAATTGTTGAGTTTAGTGTCCATGCAACAGTTCAAACTGTGCGAAAAGTTGCCGCGAATAAATTAAATTTTATTTTATCCATTTATCAACCTTCATTACCACAATATTGATACTCGCAAAAAAATCCCCCGTGGGTTATATTTTCTTCAGAAAAGAGTGAAGAGTGTCAGCGTAAAAACCCAATTTCCACTGAGCCAAATTTTCTAGTTTAGGAAGAGAAAAAATTCGCACGGGGCCAAGTCTGGTGAATAGGGGGATAAGGAATCAATTCGAAGCTTCATTCGTGTAATTTTACCATTGTGACGATCGATTTGCGGGACAGAGAGTTTTCCTGGTCAAAGAACACTTTTTTGTGCAACAATCTTAGCTGTTTTTGTTATATCTGTTCTTTAAAACGGTCTGATAATGTTGCATAATAGACTTCCTGTTATCTGTTTTTCTTCGTTAAGTAGTTGACCAGGATGACTCTTTGGGAATTCCAAAAAACAGCGCTAATCACCTTTCTAGCCGACAAAACGGTCTCTCATTTCTTTGGTTCAATTTCATCAGTCGTTGTTCACTGTTTTGATTGCTACTTGGACTTAAATGTGTAGTGGTGGATTCATTTTTCACCCAAGGATGATGAATCGATGCAAAAAACCTGCTATTTTCCCCATTTTTGCGAGAACTGCTACAACGCTCTCTTTAAACATCTGTAGAACATAAATAACACATAGCTTCTAGCTGAAATTTCGCCTATGCTAGTATAAAAGTGACACTTGACTATCGTGATATTACCAAATGAATGGGGACGCCACATCTTAGAAATTTACCGTATTATCAAATCATCCACGTATATACTTATGTATAGTATATTTTGAAGTATAAGGGAATGTCAAAAAGTCAAGGAGAAATAGGAGAAACAAAATTTTATTTTATATATATATATATATATATATATATATATATATATATGATTTTTATTAATATCAAATTTCTACATAATCACTTAGTCCAACGCTTAGTTAGCATCCGGATTCATATTTGGAAGAAATTTTTGGTCTCTTAAATAATCATTCTTGCAAAGTATCAATGCTTTTTTTATTCATAAAGAAACTTTAGTTAAATTATTTATTGAGTTACTGGCCTAAAAACGTGAAAAAAGATAAAAATAATTCCATACTAAATAGGAACTATATGGGGGGTAGTTTAGAAGTTCAAAACCCAGATCTCGATTATGCTGATTTGTTTTATTTTCTTGTGCGAAATTCTGGTGCAATAGTGACTGCGTAAGAAATCAAAAAGTTTTTTTTAGGATGGAATCCAAAAGTTTATTAAACGTTGAATTAACTCTTTGAATCCAGGGGGTGAGATAGGGTGCTAACATATTTTAATAAATATTTTTCGAATAACTAGACATTATTTTATCGTGACAAAATTAAAATTGGGATATTTTTGATTCTTTGATAAGTTAGTTTTTTCCTGTTAAAAAATAATGGGTAACAGTCAAACAACACTAATTGTGACTATGTAAAAAAATAATTTTCTGCCTTTTCTGGAGAGAATACCGTCCGATTATAAACAAAATAAAAATTGAAAATTTGTCGGTTACAAGAAAAAATATGTTAATTTAGATTAGTCATTAGAAATTTCACATCTATCTGATATATCATGGAAAATATTTGATAATATTCAGAGAAACATAAATCTCTTGATTGAAACATATAGTTGGAAGCAGAAAAAATTGATTACAATTGAAAATTTGCAGAAATTCATTATTGTTGTGTGTCAAAAAAATTGAAACAATCAAGTGTACACAAAACGATTTCACATCGGTCACATCCTGTACCAGGACATAGAGGTATATTTTTATAGGTTTTCAAATAAAAAACTGTGATTTTTCTTATTTTTGGACGACCTTTATTTTTTCGTAAGAAAGAAAGTGTTATAAATTTAGTCTTGTTAGAAAGAGATTAGTAACCTTTAAATACATCATTTAAAAGATAGCGCTCTGATACCATAGTTCTTTTGGAAAACATCAATGGATTTCCAGATTCACATCCGGCTTCAAAATGTTAAATGTACAGAAGTTAGAAATGTTTATATAAAAAAATGTTTTTAATAAAAATCCGGTATGTGAAACAAGATTATTTGAATTCTTAAATGTCTTTATTTCCGACGTTTCCTCGTATTAATGAAGTATAAAAAACAGAAAACACGCTAAGAGAATATTTAATTCGTAACTGTTTCCGTTTAGCTTGTGCAATACGTTCGTAAACAATTGCTATTAGAGAAATAACGGTGCATGTGCATGTAAATTTTTCACTAGATCTAAGAACGAGGCCAATTCTTGCAGCCCTCATTTCAAACGTTCTTAACACATATATCAGATGAATGAAAATTGTGCCCATTACAGTACAAACATTATATTTCTGTGTAAAAAAATGAAAGAACCTCATTTGTGTACGTCACACCTCGTATCACGCAAGAATTATGTAAAAAAAGCCTTGACAAAGTCGTGATTGATTATAATACGGAGCGACGTGTGTGTTAGTACACGAGCTCACGACGCGATGATTGGGCTAAAAAGTAGCCGTGGTGGTGGACGTAAATTAGGACAGCAGCCGCCCGAACGAAAATGATCATTACGTCTGTCCAACGAAATCATTTTCATTATTTATGACTGCCTCGTACCGATTGCGTTATCACTAACATCACTCGAACGACTGACGTCACGACCTGCGTGCTTTCCGTTGCGTTTTCTTTATTCTTTCGGCGTACGTTGATTCTAATCGTACCGATATTTCGTATATTTCTGTGATCATGAAAGATATTTCGTCGAAAAGAGCATGTTTATCATTGTCGTTAATGAATTTTAATTTATAATTCGCCATGCATGAACGCAAATAGGCTCGCTCGCTGTACAATACGGACGCATGAATGAAACTTAATAGCAACGTTACGGCTTTTATAAATAAACGATGGATGATTATGACTGCGGTTTTTGTCTGTTTAAATTTTTATTGAAAACGATCCGATTTTAAAATAACAACTGGCGACTAAACGATCTATTGAATTCAGTTCAATGAATAAATTATTACAATCCATTTACCTAATCGGCTATTGAATCTCATTATAGTATTTTTATTAAAAAAAACATGTAATAGAACAGAAATGACTTTATTTTGTATTGGAAAATATGCATCAATATCAATTTACCTGTAACTGCATATTAAATCATACATTATGCAGTCATAACCTATAAGCATATGTTTTAAATAATTATCTGAGTAATATAATTATTTATATATATATATATATATATATATATATATATATATATATATATATATATATATATATATAATTACATATAGAAACATTTATTAAAAATGCACTTTAAAACAATTTAAAAGACACCAAATAAAATATTTTTTCAATTTATTTAACATATTTGTTCTTCTAATTAAATATTAATTTTTAATTAAAATTTTAAAAAAATAAAAGTTTTTAGAATTATATTTTTCTGTTTTTATATTTATGCTTCTTTCGATGCATATGTATATTTAATACTCCTTTTATACTTGTGGTTTTCATCCTTTCGAATCATCAAAATGTTCCTTTTTCTACTATTAGTTTTAGTACGTGTGCTATTTTCAGATAGATATAAAAAACTTTCTATTAGAAATATTAATGAAATACTCTAATATTTATTTGAAGATGTCATACGTTATGAAACTAATAGTACAGAACAGGTACTTAGATGATTAAAAAGAACGAAAGACACTAGAATAAATGATTAAGATCAATCAAGTGAAAAGTGAAAGAATAGTACTATACTATTAGGTTGGTAGAAAAATAATTGCGGTTCTTGAGCTTCAAAATCATATACATATCATAAATTGTTTCAAGTGGTCCAGAAGTGTTGGACAACTAATTTCTAACTTTCGTGCAAGTTGTCGAATTGTTGTGTGTGGTTCTGATTCAACTAAGCTGGTTGTCATGAACTGCAGAAGGACGTTCGCGACATTATTCATTTTCAAGGCTCTCGTCCCCAGGACGAAATTTTTGGAACCATCATTTCACCGTACGTTTCTTAAATGTACCCATACCATAAGTATTGTTTAGTTTACGAGCAGTTTCTGCTGCTTTACCACCCGTTCGAAACTCATTAAAAATGCTCTTATTTGCTTCTTTCAATCTTTAATTCAATAGCTCAAATTGAAGCAAAATTAATGATTAAACCAAAGTCGATGTTACCAAAACACAGACCGAAAAATGCATTTTAAAATGATATTAATATGAAGGCAATTAAATGACATTTTCATTAAAAAAAAAAGTTAGAATTTAGAAAAAAACCATCGCAATTATTTTCCTACCAAACTAATAAATGAATAGAGTGGATTTTTTTGACTAATAAAAATTTAATAAATAAAACTTGAAATTGTGTTAAATATTTTTTTAACTTATATTCTAAATAATAGTTCCACTGAAAACGCATTAGCACATCTAAAGATATAATAGTTGCTAATTATATATAAGGGGTAAGAACTAATTCTATGGCTTTAGACTAAATCAATAATAACTCGGATTTAAACTAAAAAATTTTCTCGTCGTTTTACGATTTTGAATTGTCAACCTTAACAATTAAAAACACTATATATCATGGTCAACCAGTTGGTACAACCTCAAAAAACAGTAATGAACACGATATTGTCCGAAAGCAACATATAAGGCTTTTCATACTTTTCTCATTCTAGTTGAAAAAAATGCTCCCGAATCCGTGAGAATAATTTGTGCAGCTTTGGAGAAAAGTGTTGTGATCCATAAAATATACATAAAATGGTAAAACAGTGGAAGGAATCCGTAAATACATTAAGACTTCATCGACTCAAATCAAAAATTTACAAGAAGGAATTCATCAGTTACCCGACAGATAGAACAAGGTTATATTAAATATTAAAGGATATTTTGGGGATTGAACTATATTCCATTTTTCTTTAAACATTCATTTTCTATAAAAAAAATGCAACGAATTAATTTATACAGCTAATATCATGAGAAAAAACAGTTTTGCGATACCTAAGAAATATTATTAATTCATTTGTATAAAAACCGTTCGAGTTTGAAAAATATCAAGTAAACTTAATATTCATTTATAAAAATTTTTTAATAAATTTAAAATACAATTTTAATTCCAAGACTCATTAAATTATACAATTTGTTAAACATTAAATTTATCTGTATTTAAATTAAATAAATAAAAAGAATTATTATATATTTTATAAGCTGACAAGTGCCAAATAATAAAAAGGTAAAAAAGGAAGTTATACCGCTTTTTCGGTTGAGTATTTATTTTTATAGTAACTAATCATGTTATAATAATATGTATAATAATTTTTATAATCAGCAAGCAGTGAAATCTTTCAGTTCAGTCACAAAACAAAATTTATTTTCAGTTCAGTCACATATACATATATTTATATATATACGAGTATATATTTTTATGTATATATGAAAACATATATGCTTAATGTGCGTGCGTATTAAGATAATGTTCATAAAATGCATGAAATGATTAAGAAGTTTATTTCTTCAGAAAGAAGTATAATAAATTAAGTCAACTTTGATATCTTCAAACGCGTATAAACAATCAGCTCAGAGGCAGTTCAGTGAACTTATATACATACAAATATATATATATATATATATATATATATATATATATATGTGTGTGTGTGTGTTTGTGTATGTACGTGGGTAAAAAATAAAATGTTTTTTTTTAAAAAAAGTAAACAGATAAAGTTATACTAAAATGTTAAAAAGCATATAAAACTCATGTTTTATTACACAACAATAGCTGGAAAAAGTAAAAATTGATGTAGTTTTCTTACTTCTTTTATACAAGAAGATTCTTTCAGATGCCAGGATTTTTTTCTGATTCAGAAAGAGATTTTGGATTGGGTAAATCTGTTCGCGTAGAGATCATTAGTTTGAATATCATTCTTTTATTTGTTTCATTTCCAGATGTTTTCTTTTTGTTTATTGTATATTTGTATTGATTTAATACTTAGTTTCGTTTTTGTTTAAACTTTTATATGAATATCTGTGCACGTTATTTATATAAACGTTTTCTTTTAAAATATATTTTATGAATTTTCTTACAGATATAAGTATATGTGAAGGGATAGATTGTAATCTTAAATTGCAATGAAATAATTAAGATAAAAAAATAAAACATTATTTTATCTCAGAGGTACATTTTACATAACTTTATTAATATGGGTAAAGAGAATTCTTAATTATTAAAATATTTTTTAAAAAATATCCATTTGTTTAAAATATAACTATACCAGTATATTAGGTGAACAAAATAATTCAGTGCCTTTTTTAAAGAAAATGGATGTTTACAGATTGAAATACATTTCAAAATATTTTCCATTATTTTGTATAACTTCACTCCATTTGTCGGATATATGACGAATCACTTGACAAAAAAAGATGGTGGATTTGAGTCGATGAAATTCTAAAGCAGTTTGGGATCTCTTCTACTATTTTAGCATTTATTTTTTATTTCGCCAAATTTGTTGTCTGTTGTTTATTATATTTTTGTTATTTTTTGAACCAACCTTGTTTAAAGTCATAATAGTAATTTGTATTTAGTTATATAAATGAAGAAGTAACTATTAAAAACTGTTATTGTTGGGTCATAGTTAGCTTTAATATAGAAGAATATTTTCAGCAAAATAAATATATTTTTGATTAGAATTTTTTCGCGGTTCATGGAGTGAAAAAAGAATCAATTTTTGTAAGTTTATTTCTGATATTTTATTAAAGCTCAATTTAATCAGTTAAATTAGTTGAATAAAAGTAAAAAGGTTAAAGAATTAATGTTATCATTGAAGAAGAGTAGAAAAAAATTTAAAATTTGTTTCACATAACTGAAAGGTAATATACGAGGGCCGTATGGTAAAAAAGAAAGTTAAACACTATTTTTTGGAAAAATCGATTTTATTTCTCAACTTATTCTCCATTGAGAGCTAAAAACTTAGTCCAGCGAGTTTCTAATTTTTTCATCTCATCGAAAAAGTGGTTTTTCTCAAAGTCTGACAAATACGCATTGACGGCGGCGATGACATCCTCATTCGACAAGAATTTCTTTCCATTGAGCCAAATTTTCAAGTTTGGGAAGAGCAAGAAGTCGAATGGGGCTAAGTTTGGAGAATAGGGTGAATGAGCAATGAATCCGAAGTCTAATTCGTGCAATTTTACTATTACGACGGTTGATTTGTGGGACGGTGGGTTATCCTGGTGAAAAAAACACTTTTCCTGTGAGCCAATCTTGACCGTTTTTATTTCAGGTCTTATTTCAAACAATCCAATAATGTTGTATAATAGACTCCTGTTATCGTTTTTTCCTTCGTTAAGTAGTCGATCAAGATGATTTTTGTGAGAATCTCAAAAAACAGTGACCATTACCTTCCCAGCTGACAAAACGATCTTCGCCTTCCTCGGCGCACTTTCACCAGTCGTTGTCCACTGCTTGGACTGTTGCTTTGAATAAGGTATAAAGTGGTGGATCCATGTTTCATCCATGGTGTGGAATCGACGCTAAAGACCTGCGGATTGGGATTAAACATCTCCAAACACTGGGTTGAAATGTCCTTTCGTGTGTGTTTTTGGTCGATAGTCAACAATCACAGCACACATAGCTTCTTCATGTGTAACTTTTCGTGCATGATATTGTGCACTCGTTCAGTTCAAATGTCTAAATTCGCAGCAATCTCTTGTATTTTCACTCGGAGGTCTTCTATAACGAATACCATGACTTTTTTAACGATATCTGTCGTGATGACCTTAACTCGGCGTCCACAGACCGCTTGATCTTCAGTGGATGTTCGGCCACGTTAAAACTTATTTATCTAGGAATAAAGTCTTCAACGCTGGTGCAGAGTTCTCATGAACTTCATCCAACTCCGATATTTGATTTGGCGGTCGCCCATTTTTTCGAATAAATGTGTTTTATCATTAAACGGAACTCGTTTTTTTTTACATTTCTGTAACAACTGCTACAATTTCCGCTTCAAACATCTGTAGAACGTCGCTTCCTGTTGAAATTTCACCTATGATAGTTTGAATAGTGACACTTGACAGCCGTGACGTTACCAAATGATGATGATTTTATATCATACAAATTTAACAAACTTATCAAACGCCCTTCGTATATATATATATATATATATATATATATAAAAATATGAGGTGTGTGTGTGTGTGTATGGTTAAAAGAGTGAGAAGGATCTACATAAAAAATAATATTATTAATGTGAATATCAAAAAAATCGATCTACTGTCAACAAAAATAAATCCGAAAACTTTTCAGTCGATTCTAATACTATATTTGTCCATTCGTGAAAGCACTCTCGAGAAATCTCTTTTATTGTTTGAGGCATTTTTGTTAATGATAAGCTTTCTTAATTCCATTTCGGAGAAAATGTCGTCAAGTGTTTTTAAGTACCGCGTTTTTCACTACTTTATCTTTCTTTATCCTTTTCCATTTTTACGGCTTTAATTACGAAATTGAAATAACTAAAATAAATTAAGTAAAATTTATATCGGGTTAATAGCCGGTGCGAGCATATTTACACAGAGCTTTAATCGTAATAAGAAACTTTTATAAACGATGCAGTTTACTATCGAGCAATTTTTAGAAATTTTCACTCTGCTTATAAATGTATAGAATTATTTTAAAAAAATTATTAAATAATTATGAATATATATATATATATATATATATATATATATATATATATATATATATATAGACATATTGAACTATGTTAAAAAATAAACGTAAATAAAATGTAAGGAATTTTGCCACATACTCTGAAGATTACATTTTAAATAACAACATGCTCTGTATATAATAAATAAGGATTTATTATATACAGTGCAAGACTGATATGGACTTCATACCAATTTGTACATAATGATCTGAATACCATCAAGAATTTGAATATGGCCAACGGTTGTCATCCTACGGAGTTATGCAGGTTACCAAGTGAACTGACAAGGTAAATCCTTAGGTACATTTAGAATTGAGACTTTAAGCTACTCTTAACTCGTGTCGCAATAATTTTCTGGCTGAAATTTCGCCTATGCTATTTCTAAAAGTGACACTTGATAGCCGTGACGTTAGCAAATGAATGTTGGCGCCATCTCATAGAAATTTACCAAACTTATCAAACGACCATTGTATTTAGATCAAGAAAGTGATAATTATACTGTTTAATTTTATATGCAATATTGAAAAGAAAGCTTTTGGTAATAATTGGTACTATTAGAGCTGACTAATAATGAATTATGACTTTGACATAATATTTAGTCCAGGATTGAAATTCAAAACAAATAGAGTTTTCAATTTCATAAAAGCTTTGCTGTTACAAATTCGACTCGTAATTGAAATTCAAACTAAATGTCAGTTTTTGTAACATCATCCTGATATAAACAAACGTATACTATTTTCCAATTGACATTTATAATCGAGAATCGAAAACACGATGTCATAACGTACGCTTATTGAATCACTGATAACGTGCATTGAAAGTTTTATGTGCACGGATCGAATAGAATCTACAAATATCGACGTCAATGATTGGAAACTAATAAAGAGTGCCAGCACTGGCGTATCACTTCGAGTGCATGTGCTCGACGAACGGTTAGTGACCCGGTGTTACTCGGAAACCGTAGCATAATTTTCTTTCCACTTGCATTTAAAATGAACATACATGTGCTATTTGTGCACGGACTCGGCTACTCTTTTGTGCTTATGTCAATACTTTAAGCACAAAGAATAGAAATACAGTTGTCTGGAAATTTTACATAGTAGTTTTATCATTCTATGTGTATGTGTGTGTGTAATGAATGGATGTAACGAATTTGAAAAATACAAAGGAATAAAGAGTGTTTCTCTTTAATTTTAAAACAGTATGCATTATGATTTTGTAGGTTAAGTGTGTTTTTAGAATGGAAGAATGGCGTGTATTCAAAGAAGTTCGGATAATGAAGCTTGTTGTATGACATTTACATTTCAGATTCGAAAAAATTGCATGCGGAAGAATGTTAAACAAGAGCCGAATGCATTTTATTGTTTCTGTTTACATAGTATTACTGTATAATAATAAATAAATATGAACACACATTTTAACGAATACGATAAAATATAATTTTTTGCAAATATTAGGTTGGTAGAAAAATAATTGCGTTTATACACCCATTTGTCAAGATTCTTTGATTTTCCTAGCCGTTTGAAATGGTCCAAAACTGTTAGATGACTGGCGCCTAATTTTTGTGCAAGCTTTCGAATTGATGTACGTGGTTCTGATTCGTTTAACGCCTTTAGTTGATTGTTATGAATTGAAGGACACCCACTAGCTTATTCATCTTTAAAGCTTTCGTTCCTAGCATGAAATATTTGGAATC
Organism: Acanthacorydalis orientalis; assembly: GCA_034766995.1. Classification (NCBI taxonomy): domain Eukaryota; kingdom Metazoa; phylum Arthropoda; class Insecta; order Megaloptera; family Corydalidae; genus Acanthacorydalis; species Acanthacorydalis orientalis. Next base: position 173,781 of record CM068323.1, on the reverse strand, counting down.
ACCATTGCACTGTACGTTCCTTAACTGTACCCACAGCAAAAGCGTCGTTTAGTTTACGAGCAGTTTCTGTTACTTTATCACCAGTTTTGAAGTCATAAAAATGCTCTTATTCGCTAATTTTCCATCTTTAATTCAATAGCTCAATTTGAAGCAAAATGGATAATAAAACCAAAGTCGACGTTACCAAAACACAGACCAGAAAATGAACTTTAAAATTATATTAATATGAATACAATGAAATTACACTTTCATTGAAACAATTAAGGTTAGAATTCAGAAAATAAAAACTGCAATTATTTTCTCTCCTTTATAACAATATTTTCTCATCTCGTAAACCTTAATTTTTTTTGTTCAAAAATGGCCAAAAGGTGATTAATAATATTTTATTGAATATTATTGATCAGAAAAATTTAACATTTTTGTGGCGAACAGAAAATTCGTTTATGAGAGTAAATTTAGCCAATGTCAGAACTGTATTTATATGTCTTCACTTTTTCTTAAATAATGAGAAGAGTACAAAATGAATATTAAAACTGCCTACACATTTTTTGCAGAGTGTTTGAATTTTACATTAGTATAGTTTTTTGTGAGAAACACACTTATTAGGTTGGTGTAAAAATAATTACGGTTTTCACGCATCGAGTATAAAGACGCATATATCAGTTAAAAATTGTATTTATTGATCAAAATAAAGGCCATTGGCCTGCAGACATTGGGAAACAAGTTTTTTTTATTCTTACAACATAGAATTCTTGGGTACTGGAATTAACGAATTCATCGAAATCGCTTTGAGCTGATGCTTTCCTTGACATTTGAAAACCTCTTCTTGTAGGAAAATGCTCAAATGTTTAAAAAATGATAACATGTCGGAGACAAGTCCGTAATATAAGGTGGGTGATGTAAGGTTTCATAACCCAGCTCATTTAATTTTTTTAAAGTCATTTGTGAGACGTGTGGTTGGGTGTTTTCATGAAGAAGAATTGGTCTTCTTCGATTGATTAATCCCGGTCGTTACAAATGCAGCTTCTAATGCATTTTTTCAATTTTTTGACAATATTTTTCTGCTGTTATCGTTTCTCCAGTATTTAAGAAGTTGTAGTGAATGATGCCACTTGTCGACCGCCAAGAAATGATAATTAACTTCCATGAATCTTCTGTTTGGGAAATTATTTTGGTGCTTCTCTTGAATCTAGCCATTGTAATGAACGTTTCCGATTGTTGTAGACAATTCACTTTTCATTACTTGTGACAATGCAATCAAGAAAGGGATCGTTTTGTTACACAAAAGAAGCGCAAAGCAGACTTTGTATCGCGCCGAATTGTTTGATGCGTTTAGTTCACACGAATCTTATTAATCCAGCTTTTTTGTTTTTCCAATTAGGCTCAAATCTCTAAGAATAGTCGAATAATTAACACTGAGTTCTTCTGCCACCTTTCGAGTTGTTTTATGTGGGTCCGCTTTAATAACGGTTCTTAAATCAATATTATCTTGAAGGACATTCACGACCCTCTTCATTATCAAAGCTTTCGTTTTAATTACGAAATGTTTAGAATCAGTGTTGAGCTGTACGTTCAGTTGATTCTTGTACGATTCTTCTACGTTGTAGTTGATTCTTCGCCAAAAAGAAATTTGATATTTCAAGCAGTTTCTGTTGCTTTATGTCTCAATTTAAACTCATACAACAAAATTGCGCGAATTTGCGTTTTTCCATCACTAATTTAAGTGGTTATATCCAAAAACATTAAAGAATGAAAACAATAGACATAAATTTAAATCAGTAGTGTTGTTTTCATTGTTTAGAAGGATGTTCCACATGATTTTAACAAAAGATAACGGTAACTAGAAAAATCACGTTGAACTTAAAATGATTAAAAGCACAATTATTTATGTACAAATCTAATATTTTGGCAATAAAAAACGATTAAAAAAAACAGTTCACTTATCCCCGGTCTCCCCTATATATATATATATATATATATATATATATATATATATATATATATATATATATGTAAATGTATGTGTGAATGTATGTAAGTATTTAACGTACGGAAATACATATTGACAATCATACGCTTTGTTTGTGTTTTGAAATTTCCTCATCACATATTCGCATATAATGTCGAACAAAGTAAACATAGATACATCAATCCTAATCATGACAGGTAATGAATATGAACACGTTAACGAACGCTAATTCTCAATAACCTAAAGCAACAATGCGGTTAGCGTTGTGTTTAACGAACCGACTTCACTGTCACCGATACCGAGTTCAATGCAATTGTCGTAAATTTCTCGATTCGTTTTCGCTTGATTTGATTTTAATCAACGCGTCAGATGTTTTGATTGAAACATTTCATAGGTTTCAGTGTTTCAAACTAATATTTGAACGAGAATACATTATTGTTGATGAACCAATTTCTGTACCTATTTTTCAAAGACTGGAACCGAATGAAAGTAACGATCGGGTTTCGGTTATGGTTTTGGTCTACGAAATGTTTCGGGTTTCGGTTTTTAAAAATATACGTTTGATCACCAACTAACAAAAGACAGTTACTAATAATAATTAACTTTATGTTACTTATGAATAATAAATAATGGAATTATTTATTAACAATTATAAAAAAAGTAACATTCCAGAACACATACTTTATAGAATACATTATTATTTTTTTATTTTACAGATTTCCACAATATTTTAAATAATTCATTTTCCAAAAAAAAGAAAAATCTAGAATAAAAATTTTGATAATGAAATTTCAAATTACCCCCCGAAAAACTAATATTTCATGAAAACTGATATAAACCGGTACCCATTTTTTATTTGATGTTGATTTCGATTTTTCTTTCTGTAAAAATAACGGTTTCGGTTACTGAAATGATTTTTACCAGTTACAGTTTAAACCCTTGCTATTTTTCATATACATGTAATATATTTAATAATTTTATTATGTATATATATATTAAAAAAAATATTTTATCTATAAATATATATGAAACAAATTGTTTATACTCATATTATTTTATGAACGTAACTGCGATTCAGTCATTTTATTTCATTTCGTTCCGATAAATATTGCGTTTTATTAATAAATGATATTCAAATAAAGATAAATGTATCTTAAATAGAAAAACTAGAGTTGAACAAAATTCATACATTTTTTCACTGTAAATCAATTTTAGATTATAAACAAACAGAACTAAATACATTTAATTACATTTTTCTCTGTTGCAACAGTTCCTCCAAAGTTTATTTTTGCATACGTCCGAATCAAGGAAAAATATATGTAATTTAATTTTCATGTTTTATCTTGAAAAAGCAGATGTAATTTAACAACCGCATATAAAAAAAACACTTACAACATCATGTTCACATAAAAAGAGATCAAAAGAATTTGGTGTAACGTAACATTAGAGATAGTAATTTATATATATATATATATATATATATATATATATATATATATATATATATATAAATAAATATGTATGTATGTGTACGTGGGCGGTTTGAAGACTAACATGGTTTGATATTAGAGACAACAGCTCCTGTTTCAAAATATACTTTATATTTCAAAATAATCCCCTCGAAGATCAATGTACTTTTTCCTGTTTCGCGATTCCCTCCTGGAAGTGAGTTTCTTCGATGTTCTCAAAATAGACGTTTGCCGCCTCTATCGCTTGTTCATTCAACCCAAATCACTTTCTAGCCAGGAAAATTTTGAGTTTCAGGATCAAATAAAAATCTGAGGGAGCCAATTCACATGAATACGGTTGGATGCAGAAGGATTTCAAACTTCAATTCGGCAAATTTTTACTGAGCAACAACGCTTGAACAAGTCGGTGCATTGTCATAGCAAAACAATACTATTTTCTTGGCTATTTCGGGACATTCTTCCTGATCGCTAGTTTCAACTTGTCCGAGAGTGCTGTACAGTATTGGTCAGTTATTTTTTCTCTCTTCTGAAGATATTCGATCAATAAAATTCCTTTCGCATCTAAGAAAATTGACCTCATCACCTTTCCATCCGAGTGAACGGTCTTTATCTTCTTCGAAGCCGTTTAACAGCGTTCAGTTCACTGTTTTGATTACGTTTTCGATTCTGGCATGTAATGACTAATCCAAGTTTCATCCATAATCAAAAAATACTGCATGGCGATCCATTGCGTTCTCTTTAACCCTTTCGATACTATAGGGGTGACTATAGTCACCTATCATCGCACGTTCGCTGTATCCTACCGGCGACTATAATCACACATTAAAATTTTGCATTGATTCATAACTTTAGTCGAACATAGCATAGCTTCTTATCTCTGTCCTAACCTATTTTTTTTGTTCTGTAATTATTTCGTTTTTTGTCACGGCCAATCTGAACAAAACGATATGAGGATTAGTGATAAGGTAACGTTTTGACACTACGTTAGAGAGAAAATAAGATTTTATTTCAGAAAAGTATCTGATGGTATTTACTTTTATTATGTCTGTGAAGTTGGCACACAAAGTGTTAAAATAAAATAAAAATTGTTCCAAGTAGCATTCATATAGTTCTAGGCTTCTTGAAAAGGAGAAAAAAGTTACAATCATTAAAGAGTTAATATCGATCTGGAGTGGTCATTTTAGGACCAGGGCTTCATCGTCCTACAGACCAGGCCAAAAAAGCATACACCGAACTCGGCTTCGGCTCGGCGTAAACTTCATGGTTCGTCCGAAATAGACAACCTTGAGATTGTGCACAATATACTATTCCCACTTGGTAATTATTTTTTAAATAAACATATTGTTCCTGTGCAGAAAAGACAGCAAATCCGCCAAATAAATTTGTAGGAAACTATAGAATGATTTCTATCACAAAACTGTCAAGAGATTGTAAAATATTTTTCCCACTCAGGTATGAAACAAAAATATTAGAGTAACAATAACAAATTTTTATTTTATTTTTTTAATACTTTGTATGCCAACTTCACAGACATACTTTTATTTCTTTGGTTTTCATTCCATTATTTTTTCTTTACATGTGTAGTGTAAGTGTATGTTCGCATCGTAACAGGCCCGTACAGTAACACAGTATTTACGATTCGAGTACTCGTATAGCGGAAGCATAGTGGTGAAAGATATAGACGTATAGAAAGTGTTAAACAGTTCCAAGAAGTCGGCTGATGTTTGCGTAAGAACTCGTTTTTTCTCTGCAATGAGAAAACACGGCATCCATTTTGCAGAAAATATTTTCATACGCAAATTAATTACGCAACGTGAAATACCTTCACTCTTTTAAGATGCCTATGTCCTCTATTACCTCGCTTACTTTCACTGGCCGATTAGAAAAAATCATATCCTGGACTTTATCGATTATTTCTGGAGTTACAGCTGTTTTTGGGCCTCCTGAGCGCGGTGTAACTTCGATGCTCGTTTTACCATATTTAAATTCATTCACAAAAGTCGAACGGTTTCGTAGAAAGTACAAGATTTACCCAATGTATAAAATATTCTCTCATGAATTTCTTTCACTGTCTTTCCTTCCAAAAAAAAATTATTGAATCACACCTCAAATTCTGTTATTAATTTCCATTCATTTAATTTTTTCATTTTGCATTTTCGCACGAATCGCTTTTGTTGAAATAATTGTCAAATGAAGAATTAATGGTGGATTGACTTGAAATTGCACATGCATTACTAAAAGGGATGAAACTATATGAAAAAATATATAGGTGTTCCCCTCTTTCTCAGCGAGTACACGAATCCAGTTACTCTTCAAACCACCCACGAATGTCACCAATGAGTTTAAAAACTATCTAAATTTATGTTTTCTACAGTTTATGCAGTAAAAATATGTGAATAAATAAATTCTATATCAAAAATTTGTTCTATTATTTTTTTCTTCAGAATCCACCTTTGATTTTTTATAGAGAAAGTTTGTACGATTTATTTTTGAAGTTAATATTCTTTGGGTAGGGTAGGCATGAATTGAATCATTGTGCAACAAAATTGTTTGACGGAAGTTAAGTGTATAGGAGTGGGGACCGCGCCAATGATACGAGTCGAAACGCTATGAAATAAAATTTTGTGAAGAAACTGGAGGGGTGAGTGTGAGGATGAGGGTACGCAAAGGAATGGGGTGGGGTGTTGTGTACGAGTGCGTGTATGTGTTTATATATTTAAGTTATCACAAGACAATTGTTTCATTTTTAAACTATTATGATGCAGAACCTGTTAAATATAGGTAGAGTTATGTGGAGACAATATCTGTAGTCTATCTGTAGTCTAACACCGTGTGTGTTATATTATACTGGGAGCAACTTGTAGGGAACAAATGTAGTGTATAACGGAAAAGTACATCGACGACTGACAATGAATGCATAACACCATATTCAAATCTCATTGTTGAACACTGAATTTATTCAGTAAAATTTAACAAATACAACCGTCATATTGCACGGCGGTAAATTCAAATTTTCACTCCAGCAGAACCCATAGCATAAAATTTATATTTATAATAAATATATAAACAGAGTATTGTTTCCTGGTAAAAGAAAGTTAACCAAGAAATAAGTATTTTTTAAAAAAAATCTGTATTTACAGATCGGAAGTTTCACTTTAACCGTGCGTGGCCTCACACACACGCATTTTTTTTAGAAATTAATTATTAATCGTATATTGAAACTAACTTCATGCTACATAATTCTAATTAAAAATAATATATAAAAGAAGTTTAAGAGTAGTATAAGATTGAAAATTTAAACTAAAATTACAGATAATTTAATTTAAATATTTTTAATTTTGTTTATTTCATTCAACATTTTGAACATCGAGAATCTGCTTAAAAGTCGAATCATCATCCCTTCTAACCCAATTTGAAGCGAAGGAATAAAGGTTTATTAAAAATTATGAACCAATTTCGAACTAAAGCCCCGTTAAATTTCAACATGTTCAAAGACAGTTGTTGCATAAAGTAGAAAAGTAAACAAACAAATGATTAAGATCAAAACAGATTACTCAGTTCGCAGAAACGCGGAAATAAATATGAAATCTGATAATCTGAATTAACATTCGAGCTCGAGTAAATGTAACAGAGCGGCGAAATGACACGCTGTGTGTATATTTAAACGCGCATACTTGAATAACGTACACACTTTATATTCATTTTTTTTTGTACCGTTTCGAAGAGAAATTCGTTACATAATAACCGTTATAAAATAAAATGAATGCGGATCCTTTTGTGAAAGCGTGGGTAAGCGAGAATAAGAAAATGGGGAAATGAAAATAATAGCCGACCATACTTAATTTACGTACTTAACAGTGCGTTCATTTATTATATGAAATGTCTAAATCTCATTGTTTATTTAATTATAATTTTATGCGTTAGTTATTGTTCATAACTTTATAAAGTAATGATCTGTTATCTTTAATACGTTAGTTTAGGCGTAGAACTATGATGTTAAATTGTAGTGAGGATATTTTAACAGCGGTTTGTTTGTTACACTTGTACAATTGTGGTAGTATGTAGATAAAAGATCTCTATCTTTTTGTGAAAACGGGTTGACGTATTGTTTGAATCGTTTCATTAAAAGGTTTCATTCAAAATTACTTTACAGAAATCATGGATATTTACATTAATAAAAAATTAACGAGATAAAATAACGAGATGAAAAATTACTAAAAAATAAATAATAAGAATCTTTCACAAATGAATACTTTTTCACCATAAAAGCCATAACATTTTTTTCCTGTTAAATAACCTTCTATGTCGCCCGTGGATCTAGGAATCCATTGAAGTTTTCTAAAGAAATTATGGTCTAAGAGTGGTATCTTTTATATGATATATTTAAAGGTCACTAATTTCTTTCTAATGAGACTAAATTTATAACTCCTTCTTTCATTAGAAAAAAATACGGTCGTCCAAAAATCAGAAAAATCGCGTTTTTTTTCATTTGAAAACCTATAAAAATTGTGAACTTAAAAATTGAGTTGAAAAATATTTTTTTTCAAAAGTTCATCATTGGAAGAAAGCTTATAAGAAATTTCGAAACTCTACGTCTACGTACAAGATGTGACCGATGTGAAATCGTTTTGTGTACACTTGATTGTTTCAAATTTTTTGACACACGGCAATAATGATATTTCTGCAAATTTTCAATTGTAATCAACTTTTCTACTTCCATTTATATGTTTTCAATCAAGAGATTTATGTTTTCTCGTATATTATTAATGATTTTCCACGATACATCAGATAGATGTGAAATTTCTAATGGTTAATCTGAATTATCATATTCTTTCTTGTAACCGACAAATTTTCAATTTTTATTTTGTTTAAGATTGGACGGTATTATCTCTAGGAAATACAGAATATGAATTTTTTACCTAGTCAGAATTAGTGTTGTTTGGCTGTTACTAATTATTTTTTGATAGGAAAAAACTAATTTACCAATGAATCAAAAAATATAGCTACACACAGAATTTTAATTGTGAATTGAAACATGAATTTTAATTTTTTTTTGCGATGCACGTGAAGAACGTAGAGACTCGAAATGTTTTATACGCTTTCTTCCAATGATGAACTGTTGGAAAAAAATATTATCCAACCCAGTTCTCAAGTTTACAATGTTTATATATTTTCAAATGAAAAAAAACAATATTTTTATGAATTTTGGATGACTGTATTTTTTAATGAAAGAAAGAGTTTTAATTTTAGTCTCATTAGAAAGAGATTAGTAAGCTTTAAATATATCATCCGAAAGATAGCGCTTTGATATCATATTTTCTTTGGAAAACATCAATGGATCAACGCCCGGCTTCAAAAAGTTAATTAAAATAGTTTTTATTAATATTTAGGTATATTTCAAAATATAAATAAGTATCATTGTAAAAATGGGACGAAAAAAGGTTTGAAATATTTATGACTTAAAGACAGATTGTGGTAACCGTACGATTTTAACAACATTTTATTAATTTTGATACAATTACTAGCCATTAAAGTTTATTTCATTTCCCATGAAACAATAGTGAACTTAAACTAAAAGACTACATTTCAGTCAGTATACAATACTTTGCAGATGAATCACGTAACACGAATTGAATCTGTGCGCCCAAGGCGGAATACCAGAATGTTCGTTACTCAACTATACGTAGCGACACTGGTGGTGACATTTTCAGGCACCCACCTAAATGAGTATTTTCACAGTAAGTGCGATAGTTACAATAAATGTTCTCACTGCGTTTGATATATGTACACTATGTGATTATTTTACGAATTAACCGAGCGTGCTTTTTCTAGTCAGGATGTTACATACGTTTTAAAAAAGTTAATTATTACTACAACGAGGATGTTATATGGTTTTTATATTATTTCTATATACATTTACCTCTCTCTCTCTCTCTCTTTCTCTGTACATGTATATATATTTTTCAGAATCATATAAAATCGTAATAAATTTGTAATAGAAAATATTGTACGAATTAAAATGTAATTTTTACAATAAAAAAAACTTATATCAACATTTCTAAGGTTATTAAATACACGTTTGCAATAACTGCAAAAGTATTCAAGAAAATCTGAATAATAACTAACATTTAATCGTGAGTACATAGGAATTTGATTTTTATAAAACGGTCAGGATTTTACATTCGTTTTAAAAAAGTTAATTATTACTATAATAAGTATGTTATACGGTTATATATTATTTCTATACAAATATATATTTAGATTTATCTCTCTCTCTCTCTGTATTTATATATATATATATATATATATATATTATAACTGTTATTAATAATTTGAATAAAAAAAGGAAAATTGAAATAAATTATTCAACTATCTGTTCTCTCTATAAGTAAAAAATAGTCCTCCAACTGCCATGGGTTAATTTTTTTCATTCTATGAATTGATGATATCAGTTAAGTGATCTGTATTCTGATTCGTTGATGTCAGCACGTGGTCTGTGTTCCGATTGATTTCTATGAATGATCGAATGATCTCCACCCTAATGAATTGAATTGATTGTTATCTTCAGTTTGATATTATTTGTTAGGTTAACTTTAAACTTTTCCAAAAAAAAAACTATGATTCACATTGTATGCATATTATTCGCTAATTTATGTTATTTTTTGAGAAAGGAGCGAGCGTCAGCGAACAAGGTGTGACATTCTTTTCTGGAGAGGCTGAGCGCAGTGAGAAGGGAGCGAAGCCTATTGGTTTAAACGAAAACGAAAATTGAATACAAACACTGAACATATTTATAAATATGGTTTGATATTATTTATAAAAAAATAATAAATAAAAAAATCATAAAAGTTACTTTTACATTATATATTATAAAAAATATGAAGCTGAATTGAAAAATAGAAAATCAGAATTAGAAATCATGAAAAAAATTTTGTGCAGAAAAAATATGATTCAAAGAAAACAAAGCAAAAATATATGATTGATGTACTTGATCTGATGATCAACAACCAATAAAATAGCCACTACTGAATAATAGGAGGTTTGAAAATTCAGAATATAATATTAAAGAGAATTGTCGATGACAGCATTGATGGAGAGCTAATAGAGAGGAGTTTATTTAATGTAGGTTAATGCGACATTGATATATATATATATATATATGTATATATATATATATTAAGATTTTAAAGAAGAAATATACGAGTTTAGGTCATAAAAGTTGTACCGAAAATAATTTTAATAAATGAATCGACGTCTCAGGGTCGATTCGGTAAGGGAGTTAGTAATATTGGCTATAAGAAAATACTTATTTATGTCTTCATTCATTTAAAAATATATTATATATAAGATATCTAATTGTAAGTGTTGTCAGGTTTATTCAACTGAATGATTTTGAAAAGAAACATTTTGTTTTCAGATTCAGTACACTGAATGAACTTTACGATTTTTCGATATCTTGAAACATTTAAGTATATGAAGCTATAATTAGAATATAGTTTTGACATTGTGGCTAAATTCATGTTTACAAATGAATTATTTTTTCATCCGATGATCTACAAAGCAATTATCTGGTCACAATAAATTACTATTGAATATTTTTGATTATTTCCCAAGCACATTTCGATGGAGATGTCAGCATTTTTAGAGTTCAAGTATAAAAAATCTCACTTATTTCAAATTAATTTTTCTCTCTCTCTCTTTTTCAATATTTTTTTATATAAATGTCTTACTTTAACACATCTACTCTTTTTTTATGATAATTTTTTATATTACTGTTACAGTAATTTACTGTTTAGTAGAAGTACTGTTACTGTGGTCCTATTAACAGTTTGAAGTGTATCGATTTTATGTATATATTTATTTCTCTTACTTTTATATGATTTTGTACTTGTGATCTCGTTAAGACATTGTTCTAGCGGTCTTCGTCCTTTAGTATTAGCTGAGTATTTGATCTACTCTACTAGTTTTGACACGAATATTATGTTTAGACTAATTTTGAGGACGTTTTAGATCTTTAAAATCAAAATCTATCTAAGGGTAACACTTGTACCGAAACTAGTAGCGAAGAGAAAATATCTAATTGATCCTAAAAGATGAAGATCGCAAGGAAAACATTTTTTTCCTTCTTACTTTCTATTTATACTTAATTTATTCTGTAAGTTATTTTACAGTTCTTTTCGAATGCTGAAAGGTTAAAACACTTTGAAAGATCTTATTTATTATTTATAACACAGAACGGAGATGTTATAACATAAAAGTTAATCATACAAAAGAGCGAATCGTTAAAGATATGTAAAAGTGAGATAATTAGATACAAAAATTAGTGATATATATATATATATATATATATATATATATATATATATTACATTGGTAGGAAAATAATTGCGGTTTTCTTTTCTGAATTCTAAGCTAATTTTGTTTCAATGTAAGTGTCATTTCATCGTGTTCATATTAATATCATTTTAAAGTGAATTTTTTGGTCTGTATTTTGGTAACATCGTCTGGTTTTATTATTAATTTTGCTTCAAATTGGGTTGTTGAATTAAATATAGGAAAAAAGCAAATAAGAGTACTTTTTTGTATGAGTTCAAAACGGGTAGTATACTAAACGATGTTTTTGAAGTGGGTGCTGTTAAGGAATGTACTATGAAATGGTGGTTCTAAAAACGTTGTAGTGAGGATGAGTGTTTTGAAGATGAAGAAAGTCTCATCCGTCATTTTTCAGTTCATAACGATCAAATGAAAGCATCAATTGACTTTGTACCACGAACAACAATTCGAGAGCTTGCACAAAAAGCATTAGTCATTCAAAAGTTCTGCACCACTCAAAACCACTTAAATTAAAAATGTATGA
>CM068323.1:65000-161386 GCA_034766995.1 Acanthacorydalis orientalis | reverse complement strand
GCAGCAGCCAAAATAACTTTCGGCCAAGAAGAACACCATTTTCGAATGAAAAGTATAATATCTGAAAAAATTCCACAGCTTTATGTAAATGAAAATTGTTTTTCCACGGCATCCCCTACATCGTGACTGGTAGAATCAGGTTTCAGTCGTGTGAATGAATGCATTACTCAGCCTGGACACGGACTCACCTTAACGTAATGGACAGAGGGTGCCCTTATCCCTTCACGTGTAACAGAACCAGGTATGAAAAATGGAGGGGAGGGGGGTTGGTGTATGCAATACAACCGCACGAGTTCAAGTAGAATTACGTTGGGTCAGACGAGTGAAAAATGTTTCAGTTGTTTAAAAAAATGCAATTTCATCTTAACAGATCGGGGTCAAAGCTTTAATTCTTTTCGAACTCTCTGGCCGTCGCTCTTCAGCTGCTTTTTACGTTTCCTGTGATTCCTTACATGTTCCGCAACAAAGCTTTTAGCTCTGAATTTTGGATACTGTTTATGAATTTAATAGCTTGATTTTGGAAAAAATATTTAACAACTGAAATATGAATCTCGGCTCTTCTTACTGAGTTTCTGAAAGCACTCTCCGGAAATATTTTAGTTTTGTACTGTAATGGCAAATAGTCTTCGAGATATTGACTCCTCTTAATGCTGACACGACGTGAATACTTGTAAGTCATATCTTTTAATCCACTTAACGGGATCCACTTTTAGGTGTCTTGAAGTCCAGCAAACACTTGATCCTACGTGAATCTACGACAAAAGCTCGTTTCTGCTCACTGCTACCAAGGATCGCATTGGTCGAGAAATGCTTTAATACAATTTCTTCTTTATTTAATTATTGTGTTTTGTGGCAAATTATAAGAATTACGATGATTAAAATGTTCCATCTAGGAACAAAACATTTAAATAACCATTTTTCTACCGGTAGACAGCGCGGGCACAGGAAAGAAACAAAGTCGAAAGGGGCGAACAATCGGAAAAAGGTCGAGAAACACTGATCTAGACGTCTATCTACGCTTGATCTACGGACTGTACATGTTGCGACTGTCTTCCATGTTTGACCGCGGCCGGGGAATGTCGTTCTGCTGTTCGATCGACGGTGAGTAGTTTCGCATTTATTATACGACAAATATTATTTCGTTATCGATACTACACGCATTGCAGACTAACTGGGTACAAAATCGTCAATTAAGGGCTTTATTTTTTTGACGATGCACGTGCATTCGATCCGACTTATCACAAGTATGCCTGCTGTTTTGACAAAATTTAACCAAGTAAAAGCAAAAGACAAATTCATTGTCCGGTAATTCTTCTAACGTACATGTGACAATGTTGTATGTGCGTAGGTCGTGTGCATTACTATACCTCGTTACATTGTGTTCGCTCTTCGTTTTTACGTAGCGTTTTTGTGTTGACGCGCGCAATTTAGTTTTATGCTGCGTGACGTCTGGGCATTTTCGTGCCGGGCACGCGAACGGGTCGCACCTTCCGAACTAAACGAACCTAGACGGAAATTGCCCGTTGTGTCGCGTTTTGTGGCGCTCCATCCATAATATGCCATCTGTTACGTGTCGGTCATTGTGCAGTGCAGTGCACTGAGGCACTTGCTCTCACTTGTAGGTCGCATTCCTCTGTGAGTCGCTTTTCTTTCCGTCGTCTCCGTTCAAAGTCTGCTGCAGGTTCTTCCTTTCTCCGAAGGAGGCGATGATGATGGTCATGATGTCTTCGGGTTCGACAGCCGATGACTCTCGATGAGGTTTCATACGCGTTGGTTTGCGTGACGCCAATTCACTAATTTCGAGAAAAATTTATCGGCCTGATGTTTCCCCTCGATATCCATAAATAATCGATCGATCTTAAAAATGCATTCCTGGAAACGATAATTGTAGAATCCACCGATCCTTTCTTCCATCGCTACTAACGTGTACACCGTATCGCCAAGACGCCTAACGCTTTCGGAAGAAATTTTCCGACATCGCTTCATCTGGTAACGAATCGCATGTTTCTATCCCGTTGTTCGGCTAATATTTCTATCCGCTTTCAGTTCGTGGTGTCCTCGGCTTCGAAGTCGAACGTAAGTCTGATATGCGGAGGGCCGGGCATGGAAGTAACGTCGAAATTGGCCACGAGCGCCCGCTCGGCTCATGACCGACCGAGTTCGAACGAGGCAATCGACGGGCAACGATATCGCACGACGGTTTCCAGGGAAACACTACGACAGTACGCTTTTGAATCAGCCATCGGCCCATTTCGAAATTCGCCATGACGCCACCCGCTAATAAATATTCTTTTTCTGGCTGTTTTCTAGGACGATCTCAGACGCGACCTCGCACATGACTCACGATACGGAAAGCGACGGGCACGACGACGCTTCACGCTCCTCGACAGAAAATCCAGTGCCGTAACACGGCTACCGCCGCTTTTACGATTAGGGTTATCTAATAATAGACATTATCGCGGCGATATCTTTAACTCCTTTCTTGGTAGTTCTTCGGTATCGGCGCGATCGAGGACCCAACCGTATGTCGATACGTGAAGGGGAATGGCATAATATCGGAAGTTCCGAATTTCTGAAAGAGACCAGCGATGAACGCTCGATCGAATCCGCCGTCAGAATCTCTTCTTCTTATATCGCTGAACGCTTCACTTAATCGTCGCTCGGGATTCTTTTTAGCTGGTGATCTTCAAGGGCGGTAAAAGGCCCTGAAGTTCTTCTCAGATCGCTTCGCTCGTCTCGCGCCGCTCTGTTCGGCACGCTGGGCGCCAAGTTCGGTTCTCTCGGCCGATCGCGGTTTATGAAACGACTTCGAATCTAATCGCCTGCCGCTTTTGTAAAAATAACTTCCTCATCGAGTCCTGCCTAAAAACGGTGATTTTTTTATCGGCGCGCGCGCGGTGAAAAATAAAATCGAGCATACCGCTCGAATTTTCGAACGTGTCCCTGACTTCCTGTTCGGATAGCTGACGAGGCTGCATCGATGCTCTGCAGGAGAGAGGCACCCGAGCCGCTGCTGGTTATCGAATCGACGCACGACCGCCTGACAAAAAATAGCGTGACGGTAGATTCGCTGGGTTCGATCGAGTGTTCTATGTTCCTATCGGAGATGGAGAGGAAGAGAGTAAAGAGCACGCCGCACTCAATCACAGGTTTAGTATATCTGTATTTTTCTCGGAGGTAGACCGCTTTAGTTAAGAACCGCTTTTAACCGTGTTTCGATTTATGGTTTCGCTAACTATAATTAAATTTATCGCTCTGTTTACGAGCACTCTTATCGCCTAGACATCGAGATCATTACTAATGTGATGTATTTATTCTAAGATTGAGGCTTTAATTAGACGACCATGCTATAGGGTTAAATGACAGCTCGCAAGGTATCGTAAGTGACCGTCCGTGTGACGAGTCCTTTATGTTTTCGGTTGCCTTCGCTAATGTTATTTGACGATAACCTGATCCGAGATCGAGAGTCGTGGAACCAGCGGTGACTCGATCTTCCATTAACGGTAAAGGGTATCTCTCCTTCAATGCGATAGAATTTATCTTCATTTAAACACGATTCGATTTTTAATCGATTCGTGATATACATAAGAGAACTATTTATATTCGTGAATTTCTTTAAACGCCGGGAGGCACAAAGGCGCCGGTCGTCACAAATTGGCGCCGCTCTTTTTGGCGACCACGGGAGCCCGGTCTGCTCAGACAGTTTTCCGTAGCGCTTACAGCGCTTATGCACACTCCTTGCAGAGTTCTGATGCATCGAACACGCCGCCCATCCGCTTACAAAATGCGGTCGGTGATGGGTATTCGCGGTATTTCGCACGCAGCGCTGACATCGCTTTCAAAACATTTCACCGCGGAGCAGCTGCTGAATACCTAGTTGAAAATCGTTCATTATGTATTTTTATTTGATTATTTCCTTCGATAATCTTCGAGACCGGGATGAAACGCTACTGTTTTATTGGTGGCATGGGAGTGTGTGAGAGAGGGATACGCTGCCCGTAAGCCATTACAATATAATATTAATTATTACTATTAAATTGTTAAATTTTTCAGCCGATGGAGCCAAATGTTTTCATTCGGTGTCGGGCATGAAAATCGAACTTAATCTTTGTCTCAAGTAGTATCACAAATAGTTCTATCGGTCTCATCGTGCTAAGTCCCATGCGAACACTGTTCAAAACACACTCGTGCATCTGTTTCCGGTTCCAAGTAATCTAAAAATACAATGATTCAATTTAAAGTTTTGTAAACGGCAGAAAAAGTGGAGATGCTGCAATGTGAATGTCGATTTTACAGTCGCTGACAGTGAAGTATAACGTATAGTCCTGCAGCATTACAAGAAAATAATAAATAAATAAATTAAGATAGTTGCTTCGTGTTGAATTTACCTTAAACACAGAAGTGAGCTTTTCTTCGTGCCGTATGAAAGTGGCTTCTCGCATTTGGCGTGTTCTCGGATCTTATATTCTCTTTGATAAAGCGGCGCAGGAATGCTCAGAACTTCTCTTTAGAGCATCCTGAAGTACATCTCTGTACCGGTCGGGGTGCTCTTGAAGCTCCTTCACAAAGGCGATGGAACTACGCCTCTTCTCTTTTTCTTTTTAAATTTAGGTCATGAACCCACACATTCTTTTCCTATGAATTCGATTATGAGCTTATCACAGTACAAATGTAGTAATGGTTCAGAATGATCACTTTGGTGAAAACGCACTTTAAAAATTCAAATTTGTTGCTTCATCGATTAATTAGAATGTAGAACGTGATTGAAAGTCAGAAAGTAACACTTTTTCAATAAAATAATATGAAAAAAAAATGTAAAAAAAGTGCTCCACAGACAGATGGTACGGAACTGCAAAATGTCTTTTTATCTCAAAAAGAAGGGCTTTTTTTATCTCAAAAAAACGTTTTTCCAGTAAAAAATTAGTGGTATAAGCAGTAAATAACCACTCTGCACAATATATTTTCTTACGTTTTGAAGAAAAAAAAACTGTGCGTAGAAAATTAATGAAAGTAGACATTGACGTGACTCCAACTGTTTCCATTCTGCACCCAGCGCAGCCAGTATGCCTACGCATCCGTTGTAGTGCGTTTGTATGCGTGTAATTTAGTGACGCTTTGCAAAGTGAACGTTTTAAGTAGTCGACATTTATCGTAATGTATAACATTAAAAATGAGCCTCCTTCCCCACTCCCTTCGTCACTTCTCACCTCACCGTCAGCACCTTCACGGTCTCCCTAACCTATCATACAGCATATAATTAAGATAGGCTCCTTCCACCCCCTCTGTTCCTAAAAGCGTCACTTCGCTTAAACGCATACAGACGCGCCATAACGATGTGCTGCACGAAAGAATGATGGCATAGCGAATCACGCAAACATCTCCACTTTCATTAAGTTTCTTACGCGTAGTTTTTTCTTGCTTTTTAAATGTAGCAAAATATATTATAAGCAAGGCTGATTATTTGGTACTTTTACCGGTAGTATTGTTTAATGTACAAGCCCTTTTAGAGATAAAAAAGGCCTTTTTGGCGATAAATTGCAGTTTGGTACCATCTGACACTGAGACACTTTTTTTACATTTTTTCTGTATTTATTGAAAAACTGCTACTTTCCTGACTTTAAATCACGTTTTATCATTGTAATTAATCGGTTATGCAAGAAATTTGAACTTTGTTACAGTGCAGTTTTCACCAAAGTGATCTATTCTGAACTATTACCCGATACTTGCTACCTCCTTCCATCCAGACTCCGGAAGGACTACTTGTTTCCTTTCTCACATTATAATTTCCAATAGTAAAATCAATCCAACTATATGATAGTGGCGCACAAACACAAATCCTGTCAATTGTGTTCGCGCAGCGCTCATTACAAAAACGTGACAGTCACGCGTGTGATAGGTGTGCAAGCCTACAAACACGTGACGGTACATTTGGTCTGCATGCTCGTGCCGCGACATGTCAGTACGTGACACTTCACGGTGATATGCTGCTTCCCCGTCAACGTCGCTGCTACGCGGTTTGCGAATTGCCACGGATTTTAAGAGATTTTTCCGCCGGCGTTTCTCAGCGAATGTTTCCACTCGGCGTCGGCATGAAAATCCGATTAAATCTCCGGCGGCCTACGCTGTACGTTTGTCGGTATCGTATCGCCGAACCGGCCGTCGGCCTGTACTGCTTCGATTTTTAACGGAGTTCTGACAAAATAAGGTCGCTTGTGATAAAAACTCGCGGCGGCCTCTTTTCCACGGATGACACGACGTGTATATACCTCAGTGGCACTCTGAGCCCTTAGTGTCTTTAGTGCAGGAATCGGACACACACGATAAGGATATGGGTGTCCGTTTCTGCTCTGCAAGTATACAATGTGGCGGTGGCGCCTGCGGCATCGTCTTCTATGATGATATAATTATTATTGGGTGTACCAGAAAGAATGTCGTTCCGGATATAATTCCGCTCGTTAAATACAGTCTTCCTCCATCTCTCAGTCGACATTTCAATTCCTCTTTCATAAACGTCAGGCTCTGAGATTAAAATGCTCGGCTAGTGCATCTTCGACATCTTGATCCACTTAATTTTTTTTACCATCTAAAAAATGTCGCATCGACCTGCAAATATGGTAATCCAACGGCGTCAGTTCTGGAGAAGTACGGGCGAGGATGTTGGTGTTATCCATCCTAACCTTTTAATTTTGTCCTTTTTGTAAAACATGTGGTCACGCACGTCTTTGTGGCTTTCGTCGTATTCTAAAAATATTTACAATGTATCACTTTAATCACGCGATCACATCGTCGAAGCAGCTATGAGAGCATCATCTTCGCTGAGAATTGATGCTCTTCATTGCAGATGCGATTGTATGTAAAATGAAGGCGAATTTCTCTCAGGAAACGAACACTATTAGAAAAATGTATGTTGTCCACTGTGTTGAACAATATGTATATGGGAGTAAAGCTGCTCGTCAATCGTCAGGCATATTCTGTTGGTTTATACGTTGTAGTTAAGTTTGAACACGACATCGTTCAAATATCTCGTGCGGGAGCAAATTTGTCCTCTTCATGATAGGAGCTCTTCGAGTATTAGCATCATCAAATCCTAATAAATCGTAGACTGTTCCAAAATCTCTTAATTGCGATGGTGGCTCGATATAAGGGATAGAGGTGTTGTTGCCTGAATTGGGATCGTAATTCACGAAAACACAATTTAAAAATAATGCGTTTGTTTGTTAACAAACAAAAAGTGTACAGCGACGATGTGAAACCGGTGGTAACTAACACACGGGCACACTGAGCGAGGTGTCTGACGTGCAGGGCACCGCTTTGCGGCGTCGTCTTCTATGATGATACTATAATTATTATTAGGTGTACCAGAAAGAATGTCGTTCCACATACTAATTCCGCTCGTTAAACTACAATCTTCTTCCATCTCTCAGTCAACATTTCAATTCCTCTTTCATAAAGGTCCGGAGGCTCTGAATTAAAATGCTCACGGCTATATACTCGTCATAAGAAACGAATCAAAAGATCCTACCGACAACTGGTACACTATAAAACGACCACCTCGATGTTAAAGCTGTCGATTGACACTGATTACACGATTCGTTCCAACGTGTCGAAACGTAGTTTATAACATATGTCATCTGTCTTTGCTGAATACTTTTGGCTCAATCTAGCATGATTCAGTAGACTTTCATTATTGTCTGCAAAAGGGTATCTGATACTAACACTTTGAAAGTCTTGAGAGTTGTCCTGTCATTTTTAACATCAGGTAGAGATATATTGTTTTGTTGTTTACCTGCACCCGGTCCACTGAACCCTTTTAAAATATGTGAAATCACAGGTTTCTAGAATTACTTTACATATGTCTAATGCGCAGATCTTCGTAGCGAAGTCTGTTTTTTTCGCGATAACCAACGTGCTATTACATGCAAGAACGTTTAAGGTAAATAACGCCATAGAACAACTATTTTCTGGAACTTAATCTGTTTATTTACTAGTTATCACTGTCTAATGGATGCGATTTGCTCGTCGAATATAATTTTGCTTACCTGCTGATTAACTTGGTAATTCGCGTCTTGGCGGGTAATGTTTTTGCTGCTTTCGATGAACTCTGGGAAGAAAATAAGTCCATCTCTGTCCGATGCATTTCTTGCGTCTTTCCGATTGCGTTTTTCCTGCCTCCTTGCTGCATTTTTGCTTCGTAATTTCAAGCATTTCCGAGATGGTTTGATTGTTGTTTTGTGTTGTTGTTTCGCCGGCTGCCCGGTAGATGCGATCGGGTTATACTTCGTCGAAGTGGCAGACGGAATCATCTTCGCCGAGGTGATTCTCGTCTCCGACGTCGATATCGTCGGAAACTGTACGTTGTGCTTCGCGGTCCAGAGGTGGGGGGGGGCGAAGTCGAATTCTCATAATTTTTTACGTTCGTTATCGTCCTTCGGGTATGAATCGATGGGCATCGAGAGAGACATCCGTTTTCGAACTTCACGGGATAATTCGCCTTGCGGCGTCTCCCACTTTTCCGCCGTCGCCGACTCAGGTGCGTTCATATAGCATCTTTTTAGCTTCTCCCATTTTTCTTTCACTTCGTGAGCTGAAAAAAAGTAAAGTAGAAGTTAAGTTAACATTGTTCGCGAAAAAACTTACGCGTGCCGCGCCATTTTTTCAAATTGAATCAATTTATTTTTAGGGATTTATTACCACCGAAAGCTTTTCCGAGAGCTTCGCGTGATTCGGTTTATCGCACGGCAGAGGGACCGATAGTCATAACTGTTCGCGACGCCTGCTCAGGAAGGGATCGAATCCGATTTTTCATGCCGACGCCGAACGAAAGATTTGAACGATCCGTGGCGATTCCCGAACCGTGTGGGACCGTCCCGGTACTTATGGTAGGCGACCGTGATACACGGCGAGGACATGATCGAGATTCAGAAGCTGATTTCCGTACACGAATCAATGAGTGTAATAACATTAAAAATACGTACGGTCCAGTATTCGATTCCTTCTCCTGTTTGCTCCCGTGCGTTGTTCCCTCATCCCGCGCGCATCTCCATAGTCCGGCGACCGAAGAGTCATATAGAAACACCCAGCTACACTACGTACTGCACTCTATCGATTTTTCGATTTCTGTCTCGCGTATTCCCGCACCTGTTCAAGTTTATAAATTATATCACTGCAAGACATAAGATGAGATCCAGATAAAATTTTACAAAAATATGGTGTGACAAGTTGTGATTCATAATAGCGATAAATATATACAAGTGCACTCACTACTCGAGAGTCTTATTACACTCACGACCGTTCTATTTCTATGTAACATCTGGTTTTTTACGAACAGCACGTTTGATATGTAAAAAGATATTTTTAATAAATGACAACGTTGTTGATTCATTTCAGTTTTCTTTTACTATACATCAGAAAAAAACAAACTGTTTTTACGCTAGGGCTTTATGTTATAACTGTACTGTGTTGTTGTACCGTAGTCCTTTGATCACTTAAAAAATGTTTCGCGTATCATGAACCCATTCCTTTACACGTATTGGGCGGGGCAACTGCCGACTAACGTCTGAGTAGGCCTCGAACGACTCGAGTTCTCTCTCGCCGAACACCAAATTTCGCACCCTTACGCCGCAACAGATCATACGAGTGGTCCAGCTATTATGGAAAAGTTCTCCGCTGTGAGCCGACGAGAGAGTGAGCCCGACCTCCACGAACGCTCGTGCGTCCCCCTAACGCTAGTCGGAATCGGAAAGTTCGTCGCCGCTTCAATTCCGCCGTTCGTCGGACGACCGTTTCTGTATGAAACCCCCCGGATGACCTGCAGGGCTCGATCTCGGCTTGAACAGAGATCTTTACACTTATATCAATCTGTTATTGCAAGATTATTCTTCGCGAACAATCCAGAAAAATGTCTCTCGACACCTGTAAATGATGCTCGATAGCCACTGTTGGCCACCACAGAGAGTCGTCCGTGTGCGTTACCACTTCGCCCCTCATCTATCAGAGTCTTTTCCATTTGATAAATGTCGCTGTTTCAAGCGAAAAAAAGTGCGCATTTTTAGTGATAATTCTCACAAAATATACCGGTAATGTATACATGTTCCGTGTTATACACGACTATCTTACTTTTATTGAAATAACAGAAACTAAATTTACCGCAAATCTCCAGTTTGGTAGTTTGAGAAATCAATATAATATGAAAAATGTCGCTGTTTTAAACGAAAAACAAAACGTGTCTTTAGTGATAATCTAACATACTTTATGCACTAAATGAATGAATATAGCGGGTGCTGGTTTTATACCTAATGGCGTAACAAACGCGGCATTGTTCTTCGCCGATCCATCGGTCACGCGCAACGTGATAAGAACCGTCTTTTAAATCTAACAGACTGAAACACATTTCACCCTCGAATAAATCCGTCTGATCCTCTACTGACCGGTGTCGGACGATTGTCGCGAGCTTGATAAAAGTTCAGTGTCCTCTGGTCCACGCGCATTCGCGTCCCACCGTTTTTCTCTTTTTAAAGAGCACGATCCGGGTGTCGCGTAGCTCCAGAATTCGCTTGGTCCGAACGATCTTATTATCTAAAAATAACTCGTCCGGTTTTTTTTTCTAACGTCTAACTCCTCCGCGCACGCTATCCTTCTCTGAGAAAAATGAAAATACTGGTTCGATGGTCTTTTGGGATGAAGTTCAATTTCTTCTTTAATTTCCGGTTTTTTCTGATTAATTTCCAGTTCATCAGCTGGACCATCTTTCTCACCAGACACATCGGTATTCGCACTATCCTGCGCTTCGTTCACACAGTGCGCACCGTCTATACAACCTACGTCGGACGCGGCCGTCCGTCCGGATTCTGTGCACTCTCTCGGAAAGTGGTCGTCCCCGCCGCATCGGTAGGACGACGGGCTCCCCACGGCCCAGTGCACGCTCGTAACAGACACCCATCCTCCTGGCAGCTGCTGTGGCAACGAGGATCACACCTGGGCAAGTACGCCACTGCCCGGAGGGCCCGCCGTCTTTCGCCTCTCGTTTGCGGTTGGTTTCGTCTCTACTCTCGGCGAAACTGTTTGTCGGCACCAGTGTGCCCGCAGCGTCACCATGCTCGAACGCCCCTTTTAGATCGCTTGAGTCCGCTCTTTCACTTCCGCGTCGATCCAGAAGATCTATTTACACCGAACAGAATTTTTTCCTAACCACTCGAGTTCTTGCCGCGCGATCGCTAGCTCTCGCTTGCAGCCAGCCCTTTCTCACGCGCAATCGGTTCCATTTCTCGCCGTTTGCATCTGCAGTGTTCGCGAAATAATGCCTCTGAAGCTATTATTTGATTCGTCGTCGTCTACAAACTGTCCCACTCTCTGGTCTAAAGCGCATTCGTCCCAGTTTGGCTATCGACTCGAAGCCTTACTACCTGTTCGCGCTTTTTCTGTGGCCCGATTCGGCGGGCCACGGTCATACGCGAATAGAGAAAGGATCGAGTAGAAGTTCAAAAAGAATACGAACTTTATTATTCAATTTTACAGATTGAGATAATAACACAACAAGGAGTAGAAAATGGTAAAAGAATGAAAGAGCGAATACTGCAGAGAGAGCACGGCGCGTCCCCGCCGCTGCGGTCTCTCTCGCGGTTCGATGATGTACTGATCTCATGAACTGATACACTGGCGGGGGTCCTGGCGACCGTACATAAAAATGCACGGTCAGTCCAGATAGTTCACGTTGCCGGAGAGGAAGGGACGTACTGTTGCACACGGCCCGGCCGTGCAGGGGATGGAATAGACCAGTCTTAGAGATTTACTAACCATTCGGGATTCTCCGAGATCCGGAACGGCGGCTTTGAAATCTTTGAAAATTGGCGCATGAATTTCCTGTAGTATCCGACTAGACCGAGGGAAGGATTTAATCTCTTGTGGGTTTGAGGACTTTTTTTAATCAGCTTAGATTTTGTCTGGGTTCGCTTGGCGTACGCCTTCGTCTGGGATAACGTGGCCCAGGCATGCGACTTCTTCTCTCGTGAATTCGCATTTGTCGAGTTGTATAGTCTTAGATTGTTTTCGCTTAGCATTTTTGGAACACTTCTAATGATTTGTTGTTACGGTCCCGAAGGGATTTTTCCATAAATAACAATGTCGTCCAGGTAAACGAAGCACTTAACACCTTGGATCCCGGTCAAGACATTGTTCTATCAGCCTTTGAAAAATTGGCTGGCGCGATGTTTTTTAAAGGAAATGGCCTACGATTGAATCCCGTAGTGGTGTCGTAAATGCTGTCTTTTGTTTGTCTGATGGCTCCGTTTCAATTTGGTGGAAGCCTGACTCTAGGTCTAATGTGAAATATTCGGACTGACATAATTGGCCTAAAGTGTCTTCGACGTTTGGTAGCGGATATGCGTCGCCTACCGTTATTTCATTTAGTTTTCGGTAGTCTATTACGATGCGCCACTCTCACCCGGGCGTCCAACTTTTTAGGCACAGCCCGGACCGGAGAGGACCAAGGAGAGGTAGACGGTCGTGTAATATTTTGATCGAGCATTTGATCGATTTGTTTGTTTACCTCTTGCTCGTCGATTTTGGTGTACCTGCATGATTCGGAGAATATTGGGGTAGGATTCGTGACGGGCACCTTGTGAGTGACGGCAGTAGTACAGGTTAATTAATCTCGTGGGAGATGAGATACGTCGCTGTATTTTTGACAGATTTAGAATAGAGGTTTCGTTTCGTCATCGTTCAGGTGTTCCGAGCGGATATTTTGATTGGACAATTCGTGTCTACTTGTGTTGATTTTAATTTTGGCGAAGCTGCTCGTGTCGACCGAGTCCACTTGTTCAAATGTTTGAATTTCGTCTAAGTTTACGATGGGGGAGGGGGCGTTGGTCAATCATCCTTCGTGGTTATTCGTATCGATTACTGTGCAGAGTGCTTATCTGGTTTTATCGACACGGACCGTGGCGTTAGGTAATATTACTTCTCTATATGACTTCTTTTCTTAGGAGGTTCTCCTCCATAGGTGGGAAGTGGGTTTTGTCTGATGGAGAATAAATAATGGAATTTAATTTTCTGATGACTTCAGAATGATTAGAATCAACCTTATTTTCAATCATATTGATTTTATCTTTCACCTGGTTGATGATTTGCCCAAATTTAGACACTGCCGCTGTCAGATATATATATATATATATATATATATATATATATATATATATATATATATATATATATATATTGTCTACAAATAATATTAAGTGCTTGTACTTATTGTTTTCATGTATTCAAATAAAAGCCTATTACTAAGTGTACACTCACCAGTACGGTTTTTGGCAGTACCGCCAAACGAGTCTTTCAAAAGTACTGTTAATTGAGATTCGTTATAGGGAATGCTGCTCGACTTCTCGATCAAACTCCTTATAAGGTGGACTCAAATCATTCCGAGGTCATCAGAAAATTAAATTCCATTATTCTCCATCAGACAAAACCCACTCCCACCTATGGAGGAGAACCTCCTAAGAAAAGAAGTCATATAGAGAAGTAATATTACCTAACGTCACGGTCCGTGTCGATAAAACCAGATAAGCACTCTGCACAGTAATCGATACGAATAATCACGAAGTATGTCTTGACCAAATCCCCTCCACCCGCATAGTAAACTTAGAGCGTGGGAAAAACGATAAAATAACGACAAAACCACCCGCGTAATATATTGGGATGGCTTGTGTTCAATAAGAGGGTATTACAATTAACAGGCCTTATTTCGTTCTCCACCGGAGCCACGTTAATCCTCCGAAGGGTACGCAACTAGTCCGATTATTTTACACTACGAAACCCGACAATTTCGAGGCGTAAACCGAATCGAGTAGCCTCAGGCATACAATACTCCTATTAGGCGATCCCGAAGAATCTATTGTCACTGACAAATCGTCCGCTGTCTTATTTTCTGAGAATTTATTAGACCTACGGTCATATTATTCGATACTTTCAGTTCGATTGTCGATTCACTGTGCGGGGGTAGCGTTGATTTTTTATTTGAGATTTGATCGAATTCGCTGTCGAATGGAATAATTTCATTCTGTATTTTTATGTGGCGATGCCGGTAGCTAACTTCGGCATCTTGAGATTGTAAGAAGTCATCTCCGTGGGTACCGTCGAAAGGAGTGGATGTTCTCTCGGAATCGACAACGTGTGTATCTTTGGATATATTCTGAGGTAATAAGGTGCAAGTCTATGTTCGAGGATCCTATTGTATTGATAGGACCGTCGGGGTTTATTCCTGTAATTGATAATTGTTGAATATTTATTTGGGTGAAACACAAATAAAGCAACAGAGTTTAAGTAGCTTCAAAATAAAAAATGAGTTTATTGATAAAATAGAAAAATGTAGGCAAGTTGTGAGTTACAGAGAGATTTGCTCGACAACTGCTCTCAAGTAAATTCGACAAGTGGCTGACTGCGGTAGAGACGCTTCTCTAGCGCGTCGCCGCAAAAACTGTTGCTTAGTTTATTGCTTGGCTATAGGAAAAGGAAAAGGGGAGCGCAAAAGGTTTTACAACAATTTGGTGTACGTGCCGAAAAACAGTTCTGCACGGCTTATTTTTAATTACGGGAAAATCCCGAGATAACCATCAGCAGTTCATCTGCGCAGCAGAGAACTTTTACTTTATTGCGGTACAGGAAAGGTATGCGCGCCCTTATACCTGATTTGAACAGTACTGCGATATACTCATATACTAACATTCAAAATACTCTGCGTAATTTAGCTAAAATTCAACAATAATATCTTTTTTAGACAAGTTTTGTCTGATATCAAAGAGAGTCATGTTTAATTAGGGATATTGTTGCTCCCGTTTCTATTCGAAACGTCAAATGTTCGTGAGAGTTAGAAGATGAGAAGGTGATGGATTGTTGGATTGCAAGTGGTTTATGCGGAATTGAATGCCTCTCGAATTCGTCGATCCTCGACAAGGGCGTTCGTTTCTAGAGGTGCTTTCGAGTTTAAATTATTTATACGGACGGAAACAAACACGGACACAAATAACACAAGCAACAGTACATAAAATAGTGGAGCACTTTCTACTACCACTAATGCATTGCAGTGTGCCGTTTGTGCAAGTGTCAACGAGATCGACTTGCACGGGGGTTGAGAGGTTCAACTTGCCAGTAAGGTTCTTTCGTCTCTGCAAAACCCACACCAATCAAATATTCTCGATTTTGTTTTAATAGATATACTTTTTTTAATAAGAATTTCATCATTTCGTAGTACTGCGATTAAACGTTTCCAGAATAAATTACAGTCGAAGTACTAAATCTTTTTTTTTTTAAACAGTTATATTACCATTTCAACGACGCGAATTTCATTTGAGATGTTTTTCTAATTGATCTTTTTGCAGACATGGAAAAAGATTAATTCTTGTGAACGACAGTACAATTTTGATAATAATTAGGTGTTTGCATGTATGTATATACACACACACATACACACCCCGTATATCTCGGCACGTAAAAGGCGACCCTTAAGACCCAAAAAATCTCCAAAAATAGAGGATCGTCTTATACGTCCAGCACAAAAACAGAAACTTTAAAATAACACTAAGAATTTATTGTGCTTATATGGAAAATCAATTCTTTATTTTGAAAAAGAACTTCCAACTTTAGTGTATGACATGAATTCATTCTGCAATTCGTTCTAAATAAAAAAATTTAAAAAATAAAATACATAGCCATTGCCTTCTAGAAACAAGCCGTGCACGATGTTTTAATACACAGTATGTCCAGAGCGAGGTGTGATTCACCGCGTTTCATTTAAGAACAATTTAATCAGCTTAATCGTAATTCCCCGAATTTCGATTTTTGGACATAAAATTGTATTGTAACATGCGGAAGAGCTGTTCGATTTAGGATCGTCTTTAAACGTTCGATATATAATGAATTTATACTTTTTTTTAAAGTTTCGACCTCGTCTTATACGCCATGATGTACGGTATATATATATATATATATATATATATATATATATATATATATATATATATATATATATATGTATATATAATTTGCCACGATCGTTTCCGCCACACTTTGATTTATTGTTTTTGTTTAATTGATTTATTTTATAACTGTTTTTGATAACATGCTTCTATGGATATTCTCAAACTGTCATTTGCCTTATTTATCGTAAAATCGAAACGCGATGTTTAATTTATTGATTAAAGGCTGTCGTACATACACTGTTCGCTTTTATTATTATTATTTTTTTAATATCCTACTGTTGACAACGTTTCTATCTACGGGTATTTGAAGATCCGAAGGCTGTACATTCAAATCATACGTAGAGTCCGATTCATTTCTTGATTCATGTCAGGGACATCGTATGCTCTAAGCACTGCATCCACAATCCGGAATAATGAGGTGAAGATCTCCCCTTTGGCCCACGGGATACCAAGGAACCGCCTAACGTGGATGTCTGCCAGCTGCTTCGGGTTATCGTAGCGGCTCGTTAACGTCACCCAAACTTTCTGGTACCCATCCGAATACAGGCCGCCGATGAGTGGGACATCCTCTACTCGTATGGCCTGTCGCAGCTTGCCCCGCTTGTAGGCTACCGGGTAATCCTCCTCGTGAACTAGGATCACGAACGCGTCCTTAAACGTTAGCCAATTAT
Organism: Acanthacorydalis orientalis; assembly: GCA_034766995.1. Lineage (NCBI taxonomy): Eukaryota > Metazoa > Arthropoda > Insecta > Megaloptera > Corydalidae > Acanthacorydalis > Acanthacorydalis orientalis. The sequence continues at coordinate 144,744 of CM068323.1, read as the reverse complement.
GGAGGGACCCGTCGAAGCTTGGGATGGTTAGCGGGTCTAATTTCATATCCCCGGTAATTTCAAATGCCTCCGACTGGACGGACTGGTCGAGGGGACTCCTCGGAAGCACCCGCTGCAGCCAGCTTGTCCAGCGACGCGACCTCGTCGAACAAGGTCGAGTGCGCTAGCAGGATCCCGTCTCCAAGCGCCGCCCGAGCCAAACTCGCGCGGGCCGTCAAGAACTGCTGTCAGTGTTCCTCCAAGGAGCTGGAGAGTCGCTCTATCGTGAAGGCGTCGAGCTGAAGGTCCGGCGTCGTGATCCGATCATAGAGGCGCTGGATGGCCCTCTGCTCCAACATCCTCACGTTCAAATCCACCATGGCCCGGAATGATGTTTATCGCGAGTAATTCAAAGAGGCACAGATAGCGTCGAGCGAAGGCGCTTGAAGATAATCGACTCGCGCCCAAACAATACGGCCGATCGACGACGCGCGTGGTACGAAGCCACGCCACACGCGCAGGGTCGAACGAACCGGGACTGCCGACACCCGCGGAACACGCCGAAAGGTGCGTACACACACGCGCACCGAGTCAAATTAACGTGCCGAGAGCCACTTGGACAATACGCGATACTAACACGAGTATGAGGCGCGAGACCTCGCAGGAGGCGCCAGAAAGTGTTATGAAAGCAAAAGTGTTCCGGCGCAGTTAAATAAACCAAGTAAGACAGCGTTTCAACAATATATTTTACAATATTTACGTGTAACAGTAGGTGCTATTTAAAAGGAGGTTGTTTTCGCTTTTTCCCGTGGTCCGAATCGGCGGACCACAAGTGTACCCGATGAAGGAAATGTTAAACCGTAGAACAATTAAAATCACTTTATTCTAACTTTGTACCATGGATTATTTACAAATAACAAGTTAACAGAAGAATGTTTGTTACCGTCCGCCGCGATGTTCGGTGATGCACTCTCTGGAGGTGTGATAGACAGGTGGGAAGGGAAGGAAGGTAGCGTTGCACACGGTCCTACGGGCAGAGCTGAGAAGCGGCCAGTATTAGTTGTACTGGCCATTCGGGATTCTCAGAACTACGGGAAGGCGGGTACGCTGCACACGGCCCGATCGTGCAGGGACGGGAAACGACCAGCACTAGATGTACTGGCCATTCGGGATTCTCGGAATCCCGAACAGAGGTGCCCAAGAAACACGACTCCTCGCCAAGCGCTGCACAAGAAGAGATCGACGCTAATGACGCGTAGACCGTCCGTATCGTCGGTAAAACCAAGCGGCGCGAAGTCGTACGCGTAGTGGCGTTAGGGCGAGGTTAGGTGCGCGTGTGGCTTCCGGCTCTAATGTCGCCTAGGCGCGGCAGCTCAGTCGATTGATTCTAAACAGTATTTGAACTCCGACTGTGGAACAACTCGATTTCGCATCCGTCCTCAACGTTGGTTGTCACGTTATTGAATTCAATTCTTTGCTGTTGTCGTTATTAACTACAAAATCAAATGATGATCGTTAAAAAGAAAAGTGTAAACGATGTGTCGCCGAGAGTATGATGAGAAAGTCTCGTTGCCTTGAGAGTGAGGCGCAGTCATCGTTCTACGTTGTAAACGATAGAGTTCTCTTTCGTCTATGAAGAACAAGTCTTCCGCCTGCTTTGCCCACGACGGATTACATAGTGTAGATTATACTACAGGAGATGCGATCATTCCCTGGGTTATTATCTGCTCGGCCGAGCTCCACGACGAAGCCATGTATTTCAATTGCAGACGTGACCAAAGCGCATCTTCACTGGACAACCGGATCCTTCCGTACCGAACTGCACGGAATCATAGTATTTAAAGTGATCCGGCTCGACGAACACCGTTCCTCTCGTTATCACGACCGTTTAAAATGTCTGAACGTGAGGGATGTTCATTATAAAGTGCTGTGTTTGTTCGTGAAGAGGAAAGAACTAGTCGAGTGCTCGTAGAGGAAAATTCACGAAACTTTCTTGTCACTGAACAACAGTCTCAGCAGAGAAATACGTCTTTGCATTCAATACGAAACGTCTTCCCGAATTCCAAGAAATTGACAGAAGAAAATCATCGCTCGAGTGGATGGTGAAATATATACCTCTTCTCACTCTTCTTCGCCGTCGTTAAAATTGCTAATGCTTCGTTGATCTTCGAGTGTGTGTCCTGTCGGATTGTTATCCGAATGAGACGATGCGGCGGTGGTTTTGCCCGATCCGTATTTTTCTTCTGATGGCTTCTCTTCGCTTCCTCGTGCCTTCGACATCGAACAGCCGAGTACGCACGTATGGAATTTGACCGGATTTCTACTCATCCATCCTCTATATTAATCGAACGTGCTTCCAAATCGAATTATAAACGATCGCTTACGTCGTCAAGTTATTCGCCACGATCCTACGTGTAACGTACGGCACTCACGAAGATCGACAACAATTTCAACTTTCGAGACGTGACGAACGTTTGCGCGAAAGAGATGTATCGTGATGTACGACGTGAGAACCACATTCTGCAGTACTCTAGGACGGGTCATACCAGACGGTACAGACTGCATTCGACGATACACGAGGCACGAACCGAAGGATACGAGCACTCGATATTAATATACGAATCTTGCACATTCACAGCTTGTCTGTCCGAGTCACGTGTATCATCGTTTATGTTCGGGATTTATGGACGATAATGTGAAGAGAACAACACTCTCAGTACGCAGAACAAACAGTTTGTTTATTGTTCATAACGTATAGAATTAGTTTGATATGGACAGAAGATTGCAGGTGAGTGCAGAGATCTGGTCACATAAATGAATAATAGGACTGTCTTCACAGAACGCACGTCGAAGAATCCATAGCCGTCAGAAGTGCATACTGTCCGAAATGTGTGTATCGACGCGGGCAGAAGCGATCGAACGTACAGACTTAAGTCGCATGACGCTCTGCAATAGTCAGTTTGTAAGATGCATACGGCGCCAATATTAAACGTTGATTATTCGGACAACGATATCTTCAGAATGAAGTACACACATAATACTGTCGTCACGCAGCGTCACTCCAAACACAGACAAAATGTGTATCTTCGTTGTCCCGCCACATTCTCTTCAATCGTTCGGATTCGCTGGGAGAATATTTTCGAAATGTATCACCGCACATCGTTAATTAGATCGTGGTCTTATAGTGGAAATCTATGCCGGCGTCGGGCAACATTTGATTCTTCATCTGTCTGTAATTGTTTCGACATCCTGCCGTTGAAATGAGAATCTGCGTCGCCACGTCATGCAACACTTTGTTCCTCATCGATCTGTCTGTCGCATTCGTCTTGAATTACTTGGACATCTCGGTCTCGCGATGGAAATCCACGTTGATAAATCATGCGACACTCGGTTCTTCGTCAGTCTCACATTTATATTTAATTGCTTGGACGTCGCTGTCTTCGAATCAAAATCTACGTCGACGCAACATGCAGCGTTTTATCCTTCGTCAGTCTATCGCATTTATCCGCAATCATTTCGACGTCTTGCAATGGGAACGCATGACGATACATCATGCAACGCTTCTTCGTTCCGCATCAGTCTGTCACATTTATCCATGATTATTTATTGGTACGTGGCGTCGACATGTTTTCAAAACGCGTTACAAATCGTTAATTCGAACCGTAATCGATGGTTCTACACCGACGAATCAGGCGAAATTCTGTTCTCAAATCACGTATCTCTTCAATTATTCTTGGACACGGTGGTCTTGTTAATTGGGACCTTCGTCGACGCATCAGGCGACATTTTCTTCTTCGTCAGTCTTTGACGTTCATGTTTGACGATTTGAACTCTATATGAGGATATTTTCTACGTCGTGGTCTTGTAATCGGGGATCTACATCGGCACACCATGCAACGTTTGCTTCTTTATCAGTCTATCACATTCGTCTGTAATTATTTCGACATCTTAGTCTTGTAATGGGGAATCCATGTCGACACATCAGGCAGTATTTGTTCTTCGTCAGTCTGTCACGTTTATCTGTAATTATCTAGACATCGTGGTCTTGTGACGGGAATCTACGCCGACATCAGGCAACGCTCGGTTCCGCATCAATCTATTGCATTTATCCATGGTAATTCGTCGGCACGTGGCGTGGACATGTTTTCAAAACTTATTACAAATCGTTGATCCGAACAGAGTGTAATGGATGTCAACACCGACGCACCAGGCAAGATTCTGTTCTCCATCCAGTCTTAATTGGGACCTTCGTCGATTCATCAATTTATCGCGTTCCTCTTTCATGATTTGGACTTTGTATGAGGTTATTTTCAAAACTACACCGTACATCTGTAATATTACATCGACGTGGTCTTGTAATTGGGATCTCTATATCGATACATCATGCAACGTTTGCTTGTTCATCAGTCTATTACATGTGTCCATGATTATTTTATTGAGATCGCCATATATTCAAAATGTATCATAAATCGTTAATTACAAATGCAATGAGTGTATCTACGTCAACACATTGAGCAACATGGGCCGAACACATTCTTGTATCACGTATGTATATAATTCTTTGGGACACGGTATGGTTGGTACAGGTATGGCATAATATACCGTATACCAGTACAGGAAATGCGGCGGAGCTGTTGGAGTGGTTCCGGTTGATGATGGTAGTGTCGTGTTGCGTTGTCCGGCGTTAGGGTCGTTGGCAAGTTTGACCCAGGCGCTGGTGGCCGGGGGCGGTGCTGGCACAAAGCGGTTTGGCTGCTGCTTGGGGACGCGCTCTGGTTTCGCAGTCTTTTCCAGATATGCTGCATATACTGGGCATAGGCGATGATTGGCGGTGTGAGGTCCCCTGCAGTTTGCACATGTGGCAGGGTGTCAGGGGTTTTGACGCAGGTTGCGGTGGCGTGGTTTCCGGCGCATTTGACGCACCGGGGTTGCACGTGACGGTTTCCTGACGAGTGCCCAAATCGCTGGCATCGGTGACACTGTGGTGACTCCTGGTCTCGTATTTACGCCAGTAGACCTTGAAATCAAACCGATGTGATACTGCCGCGACCGCCCCGATCGGGGTGCCGTTAGTGAAGTCAATCTTATAAACGCATCATGCTAGCAGGATCGCTCAGTTTATAAGCCCTGATGGCCGAGAGCTTGTTTACGGCCAGGGCTTCAATAATCCTGTCCGGGTGGACGTCGGGTACGCCGCTGGCCACCAGCGTCAGGGGCTTGGTTTCCAGCGGCGAGAAGGAGTAGAATTGGGCCGCGTTGGACCCAGCCAGGTTCTTGCGGACGGCTTCGAAGTCCGCCAGGTTCTGGCACGAAATTTTCCTGCCAGTGCGGAGCGTCTTGTAGCGCACCTGGCCCGTAGTTATGGCCTTTATGGCTCGCGTGAACTCCAGCATGTCCCTCGGTTTGTCCCTTAACATGATGGGAGGAGGGCGTCTGGGTTTCTGCTGGGCAGCTGGTTGGGCGTTGGCAGCTGGGGCTGCGGATGTGGAGGCGGCGCTGTTGCCGCTTTCGGATGGGGCGGTGCTCGCCGTAGGTATTTCCGGCTGGGGGCCGGGAGCAAACAGGGCAGTGAATCTATTGGCTGTGAAAAAGTGGAGGAAGAGGTTCCGTCGACTGTGGTAGTCTGCGGGGAGGCGGGCCTACTGGAGCTGGAGGCGGCGGTCGGAGAGGCACGTCCATTTCTCTTATTTTTAACTAGCGTGAACTCGGCGCCGATGTCGTCGGGTACGCTGGGAAGAAGTGGGTACGCTTTCTCCCTGTGTAGCCGGTGCTGCTGGTGCGGCGGGCGCCGGGGCGATGAGGGGCGCCGACGGTTTGGTTCCGGCCGAAGTTCCGGGTGCGCTGATGACTGTTGCTGTAGCGGCCTTGCGGGCTGCTTTGGCGGAGTGCTTTGGTTGGCGGCGCCATTTGGGGCGGGGATAAGTTTTTACTGGGATGCTGACGAGTTCGGTGGTACTCTTTCCTTTCCAGGATGACCGGCTGGCCATCCTTTAGTATTTTACGGAAACGTGTCTTTCTCAAAACCGCCACATCAGGAGGCGAGGCGGTTGATGGGAGTCCCGTAAGATGGAGGAAGCTGGAACGGTTAGTGGCCGTGGGCCTTGAGGATCTGAATGGAGCTGGATGCTCGTGGGGAGGGTGCGCCACCTGGGGTAGCGGGTTTCGACATCTATGTCTATGAGGTGGGGAGAGGTATCTGACATTCCTGTCCAGTGCTGGGATGTGGACATGCACAGCGAAATGTTTAATGTGGACGCAAAGACAGAACTATGTATGTTAAAGTATTGACGAGGTAACGGATTGACCCGGTCCCGGTAGCAAAAGACGTAGCGGGTGCTGCGGGCGGGGCCCGTGTGGGGAAGGTAATTTGGGTGGGGTCAGTACCTGCTGTGCTGACGACACTGTTAAGGTGTTGGGCGCCGAGGGCTGCTTGGAAGTTACTGCATCTGTACCCCGGTACTGGCTCTCATCGCTGGGAACTGCTGCAGGCAATGCAGAGCTGGTGGTGGCGGCGACGGTCAGTTGGCGTCGGGATGACAGCTGGATTTCCAGCGGTGGTGCCGGGCGGGAGTCTGACCCAGGCACTGGTGGTGGGTGGTGGCGCCGGGACGAGACGCCTCGGCTGCTGAGCGGCTTCGTTGTCTGCCTTGTTGTTCTTGGCGGCATATTCAGCGTACACCGGGCAGAGCCGGTGGTTTGCCGTATGCGGCCCACCGCAGTCGGCGCAGGTGGCCGGTGTGTCACGTGGTTTGACACACGTGGCTGTTGCGTGGTTCCCGGCGCATTTCACGCACCGAGGTTGCACGTAGCAGTTGGTGCCAGTGTGCCCAAAGCGTTGACAGCGTCGGCACTGGGTGACGCCGGTGCCCTTATACTTCCTCCAGTAGACCCTGTAATTGAACAGGAAGGAGGTCGCCATGACGGCACTCATGGAGGTGCCGTTGGCGAAGTCGATCTTGTAGAGCGGCTGCCAAGGGTTGGCTCCGCTCATTTTGTAGACCCGCTGGGCCGTGAGGTTGGCTGCTGCCAACGCTTGTATGAGCCTGTCCGGGTGAACATCCGGCAGGCCCCTGGCTACGAACACCACCGGTTTCTTGTCCTGTGGCGTGAAGGAATAGAATTGCGCTGTGCCTGAGCCAGCTAGGTTCTCCCTGACGGCCTCGTAGTCCGCCAGGTTGCTGCACGAGATCTTCAAACCTCGCCGCAGAGTTTTGTAACGAACACGCTCGGTGGTGATTTCCGCAACGTGGTTGCCGAATTCTAAAGCGTCTCTAGGCTTGTCCCTCAGCATAATGGGCGGAGGGCGCCTGGGTTTCCGCTGGGGTGGGGAGTGCCTCGGCAGCTGGGGCTGCGGATGTGGAGGCGGCGCCGGTGACGCCGCTGTCGTCTTTCTCAGTCGGGACCGTGCTCGCTGAGGGGATCTCCGGCTGTGGGCCAGGTGCAAACAGGGCGGTGAACCTGTTTGTTGTGAAGAACGCCGAGGTACCGTCGACGTTGGCGGCTGCCGCCTGTGGAGATGCGGGTCGACTGGAGCTGGTGGAGGCCGGTGAGGTGCGCCCACTCTTTTTGTGTTTCACCAGCGTGTACTCGGCGCCGATGTCGTCGAGCTCGCTGTGAGGGTGAGATTCTTCAGGTCCCGGCGAAGTCGGGGCAGTGGGTGCGGCGGGAGCCGGGGCGACGGGGACCGTCGATGTGGTGGGTCCGGCAGCGGTGACGGGCGCGCTGACGGCTGCTGGCGTTGCGGCCTTGCGGGTGGCCTTGGCGGCTGTTTTGGTAGGCGGCGCCATTGGACGTGGTGAGCTCGTGGAGGGGACGTTTACGATCTCCGTGGTGGTTTTTCCTTTTAGGATGACCGGTTGCTCATCCTTAAGAATCTTCCTAAACCTGGTCTTTCTTAATACCCCCACATTAGCAGAATGGGCGGATGGGGGCGTCTCCCAGGACAGAGGAGCCCGAGACGGTCAGTGACCGTGGATCATGACGACCGGGACGGAGCAGGGTGCTCACTGCGTGGGGTGTAGCAGGTTCCGTCATTAATGCTTACGCGGAAGGGGAATTGACATTTCTGCCAGACGAGGAATCACATATATATAAGCGAAGAGAAATACCGTAGGCGCGGCCAGAAGCAGAGACAGATACTAGTTGCGGTTGCGAAAAGTCAAAGCACCAAAGAACAAGGCAGCCGGCACACCGAACAAAAGCCAGATGCAGTGGTGAAAGCAAAAATAAATTGTTTGTTACAGTACCTGGTGATGAACTGCTGCATGCACTCGACACTGACACGAAAAACCCGGAAAAATCGAAAAAATCTTTTATTTATTTCTATGTATTGAGTCACCGAGTCACTGAGTTTAACCGAACTGAATATCACACTGCACCGAACACTGCATACTGGCCTACTAGAAAGAAAGAAAGAAAAGAAAAATGATTTTATTGATATGAAATAAAAATACATCTATGCGTTGTACACATGATGGGTGGGGTGAGAATCCGGTGTCTTAGCCGCAGATTTTAACCCGGGAATAGTGGAGGACGGTGTTGGGTACTGAGATTCTTGGTGGATCTGAGGATTGGATGCCGGAAAAAAGTTTCAAAAAACCGGCGAGAGGTGTGTACTTATATTTACAACTAGATCTTACAACTAACATGCAGCTTAATACTAACTTAATGCTAACAAACAAAACAGAAAACAGAACATATAGCAAGAACATAATGACATAACAGAACATAATGACGAAACAAGACAGAACAAAAAATATAACAAAAATTAACAAAAGTGAATGCATGACAGAACAGAATAAAACAATTAAACGAGACTTAACAAAAATAACAACCGAGCAAAACAAGAACACTACACTATGACTCGGTTAGAGACAGCCGAGGACAGTTCGACAGACCTCAGCGTGGAGCTGGGTCAAGCGTCATTTCGCGGCCGAGATTGTTTTCGCGCACTGTGCCACACAGGCGGAGGTGATCTGGCGGATCATAAGTATATCGCGCACAATGAGTGTGTTCGCGAACACAGAACACAGGAATGTTTCTGGGTCGCGAAACGAGTGAGAACCTTTGCATGAGCGCACTACGAGGCCATGTCTTCGAGACGGACTTCTTGCGGAAGACGCTTCTTCCGCGCCGTCTTCGAAAGTGTCCACCACGCCTTCGGTAGTGGTTCGTTGGTGCGCTTAACATACACGCTGGTATGCTTGGCGCACCTCTTGATGTGGTTCCGGTATAGGTCGTCCACGTGGTCAGCGATGCGCTCGAGCTTGCACAGGCGGTGCAGCTCAGCGATGGGAGTGTCTGCCGGGGATCCAGTGATCTGCCGCAGGCAGTGATTCTGGAGGACTTGAAGCTTCCTCCAGGTGGTCTTGCAGACTGGCAGCCATACCGGGGCAGCGTAGAGGAGGGTGGAGCGAATGCAGGCCTTATAGACGTGGATTTTGGCCGCAAGTGGGATGTTCACGGATCTCAGGATGCTGGATAACTGGAATTTTGCTACTCTCGCCTTGGCCAGTCTGTCGTTGGCGGCGGAGGTGAAGGTGAGTTTGTGATCCAGGAGGAGGCCGAGGTAGCGTAGCCTGTTCGACGTGCGGACGACCTCTCCCTGGAATTTGATACCGAGAGGCGGGGCGTAGCCTGTTGAGAAGACTATCGCCTCGGTCTTGGAGCCGTTGACGCGGATCTTGTTTTTATTGAAATAGGCGCTTGTTTGGGCGAGAGCAGTCTCCATGCTACGCAGAAGAGGTAGCCACGGAGTTTTTGAGGAAGAGGTGAACAGGGCGGTGTCGTCAGCGTAGAAGGCCCTGTTAATGGAAGTTCGGAGCTTCGGGAAGTCGTGGATGTAGAATGTGAACAGGAGTGGGCCCAGGACACTGCCCTGGGGTACTCCTGCTGGAATGGGAATGAGGTCGGAACGAGACCCATCTGAGTCGACGTAGAACTGACGCTGGTTCAGGTAGGAATGGATCGTTTTGACTAGGTAGGTCAGGACTAGTCGTTGGTCAAGCTTCCACACAAGGTGGTCAAGCCAGACCGAGTCGAAAGCTTTCTCGATGTCAAGCGAAACAAGCAGTGTGGGGCGTATGCGTTTCAGGTCAACAGTTACATGTCTGGTGATCCTGGCAAGTTGTTGGGTTGTTGACTGTTTTTTTCCTGAACCCAAATTGTTCAGGAGGGATGATATTAAAGGCATCCAGGTAACTCTGGATGCGGGAGTGAATGGTGCGCTCGTAAAGTTTACTGAGGGCAGGTAGGAGGCTGATTGGCCGGTAGCTGGAGGGGTTGGATTTAGGCTTACCGGGTTTGGGGATGGGTATGACCTTAGCAGTCTTCCAGTGCTGCGGGAAGTGGTTAAGGTCCATGGCGGCGTTGAAGACGCGCACCAGGTACGAGATGGCGAGGCGGGGAAGGTTCCTCACCATCTGATTTGCAATGCTGTCCTGGCCTGTGACTTGCGGTTTTTCAACGCTTTGATGAGCCCATTCAGCTCAGCGTTGGTCGTCGGCGTTGCACACGGCGACGGGGGGAGTGCAGCCAGCTTGGCTACGGCAGCAGTGACTTTGCGGTCATGGGAAGGATTCCCCAGGTGTTGGGATATGGTGTGGACATTGGCGAAGGCTCAGGCAATTGCCTCGGCTCTCCCGGCTTGTGTGGAGACAACACCCTGGTCGGGGATGAGTGCGGTGGGGGGGTCCCGGTGGGCCCGCAGTCTCCTGACCAGGGGCCAGACAGTGTTGTTATTGTCCTGAAGGACCTTCAGGGCGTGCTGCTCCCACTGAGCGGAGCGATCGGCCTTAATGGCCTCGGAGATTAACTTGGAGAGCCGGTTCAATTCGGTCTTGTGGCGCGGATCACGAGTGGCTTTCCATAGTTTCTTGGCGCGATATCGAGAACTTAGGAGGTCCTTGATCTCGCGCGAGGGCCGATATTGACTTGATGGTGGTCTACGCACCTTCGGGATGTGCAGGTCCGCCGCCTGCTTCATGGATTTCTCCAGAGTTCTGACGCAGCTGTCGACATCGGCAGCGGTCAGAAACTCTCCCGGAAGGCAGATCGACTGGTTGAGCGAGCTTTTGAAGCCCTTCCAGTCTGCCTGGCTGAAGTCGTACGTAGGTTTCAACCTAGTAGCCATTTTGTACATCCGGTCAATGGTGATGAGAACCGGGATGTGGTCTGAGCTCGGGCCTTCGACGGTTTGAAGGCTGAGGGGGTGATTTTCTAGGTTCCTTACGAGCGCAAGGTCGATGGTTGAGGGGTTTTGGTCCGGACGGTCGGGGTAGTGGGTGTAGTCCGGAGGGTAGTGCAGGATCAATGGAGTCAGTGTCTCGTCCAGAAACTTAAATAGCTTGCGGCCATTGTCGTTAATGGAGAGACAGTTCCAGGAGAGGTGGGTAGCATTGAAGTCACCTACAATGCACGTGGGGGTGTCCTGGGAGGCAAGTATGTCCAGGTGGTGAGTGTCAAGTTTGGTGACGTACAGTCCGTTTATTTTGAGTCGGGGTCTGCCGTCTATTTGGACATTAATATGTTCGGTGGGGATGTCCGAGTCAGGGAGTCGTACGTGCGGGATGTCGCGTTTGACTAGCATGACTAGCCCTCCGCCCCGCGTGGGTCGGTCACGTCGGTGTACGTGGTAGTTCGGTATGCGTAGGGTATACCTAGCGGAGAGGTTGGTTTCGGTAATGACGGCGACGTCGGCGTCATGGAAGGAGAGGAGTTGTAGCGGGTCGGGCTTCTTGTTAAGAATGCCCCCCCTGGATATTGAAGTTAATTATTTTTAGTTGAGGGGTGAAGGTGGCGGCTTAAGGGAACAGCATCTGGAATTCGTTGAGAGCGCTAATTCTCTCGAACGGTCCAGTTGCTACTAGGAGCTTGGAAGTGAGGGTGGTGAGGGCTTTGCCGAGGGATTTGAGGTCGACGAGTGACCCCAGAAGCCTCAGCTGAGTGATGCAGAGATCGAAGTCTGAGGTGATCTCTTGCATAGAGGAAGCGTCAGCGGTCGCAGAAGGGTTGCGGCCCAGAGGGGGTGCTGCGGGCGGTGCCCGAGTGGGGAAGGAGATTTGGGTGGGGGTCGGTACCTGTTGTGCTAACGGCACTGTTGAGGTGTTGGGCGCCGAGGAGCTGCTCGGAAGTGGCTGCCTCTGGGCTCCGGCTCTGGCTCCCATCGCCGGGAACTGGTGCAAACATTGCAGTGCTGGTGCTGGCGGTGACGATCCGGTTGGTGTCGATGCAGTTGCTGGATTACCAGCGGCGGTGGCAGGCGGGAGCCTGACCCAGGCACTGGTGGTAGGAGGCGGCGCCGGGACGAGACGTCTCGGTTGCTGGGCTGTGTTGTCAGCCTTGCCGTTTTTGGCGGCATACTCCGCGTACACCGGGCAGAGTCGGTGGTTGGCAGTATGCGGCCCACCGCAGTTTGCGCAAGTGGCCGGTGTGTCGCGTGGCTTTACGCACGTGGCCGTTGCGTGATTCCCGGCGCATTTTACGCACCGGGGTTGGACATAGCAGTTTGTTCCGGTATGTCCGAAGCGTTGGCAGCGACGGCACTGAGTGACACCAGTGCCCTTGTACTTCCTCCAGTAGACCCTATAATTGAATAGGTAGGAGGTCGCCATTATGGTGCTCACGGGGGTGCCGTTAGCAAAATCAATTTTGTAGAGCGGCTGCCAAGGGTTGGCACCACTCATTTTATAAACCCGCTGGGCCGTGAGGTTGGCTGCTGCCAACGCTTGTATGAGCCTGTTCGGGTGAACATCCGGCAGGCCCCTGGCAACGAACACCACCTGTTTTTTGTCCTGCGGTGTAAAGGAATAAAATTGGGCTGTGCCTGAGCCAGCTAGGTTATCTCTGACGGCCTCGTAGTCCGCCAGGTTGCTGCAGGTGATCTTCAGACCTCGCCGCAGCGTCTTGTATTGGACACGCTCGGTTGTAATCTCCGCAACGTGATCTCCGAATTCGAGGGCGTCCCTAGGCTTGTCCCTCAGCATGATGGGCGGAGGGCGCCTAGGTTTCCGCTGGGGTGCGGGGGGTGCATCGGCAGCTGGGGCTGCGGATGTGGTGGCGGCGCCGGTGACGCCGCTCTCTTCCTTCTCAGTCGAGACCGTACTCGCCGAGGGGATCTCTGGCTGTGGGCCAGGTGCGAACAGGGCAGTGAACCTGTTGGTGGAGAAAAACGCCGAGGTACCGTCGACGTTAGCGGCAGCCGCCTAAGGAGAGGCGGGTCGGCTGGAACCGGTGGAGGCCGGCGAGGTGCGCCCGCTCTTTTTACGCTTCACCAGCGTGTATTCGGCGTTGATGCCGTCGAGCTCGATGTGAGGGCGAGGTTCTTCGGGTCTCGGCGAGGCCGGGGCAGCGGATGCGGCAGGTGCCGGAACAGCGGGTGCGGCGGAGGCCTGGACGACGGGGGACGTCGATGTGGAGGGTCCGGCAACAGTGCCGGGCGTGCTGACGGCTGTGGATGTTGCGGCCTTGCGGGTGGCCTTGGTGGCCGTTTTGGCAGGCGGCGCCATTTGACGTGGCGGACTCGCGGAGGGGACGTTCACGATCTCCGTAGTAGTTTTGCCTTTTATGATGACCGGCTGGCCATCCTTGAGGATCTTCCTAAATCTGGTTTTCCTCAGTACCGCCACATTAGGAGGAGAGGCGGTTGAGGGAGAGGGGTCTCTTAGGACAGAGGTGGCCGAAACGGTCAGTGACCGTGGCTCATGGGGACCGGGACGGAGCTGGGTGCTCACTGAGTGGGGCGAAACAGGTTCCGACATAAATGCTTACGCGGAAGGGGAAGGGGAGGTTGACATTTCTGCCAATGGAGGAATCACATATATGTATAGGCAATAGGGATACCGTGGCGCAGCCAGAAGCGAGACAGATCTAGTTGCTGGTGATGAGACTGCTGGATGCACTCGACACTGACACTGTTTGCACTGTTCACTGAATTGAGTTTAAGATTAAAAATTAATAATTAAAATTCTTAAAAATTTTAAGAATTTAAAATTTAAAACTCAAAAATTTAAAAATTTAAAATTCAAAAAATTTAAAAATTAAAAAATTAAAATTAAAATCAATACTTGAAAATAATATTGATATTATTGATATTGATATTAATTAGATTAAGTCCAAGAAGTAAAGTTTTTTAAAAATAAAAAGAGATGAAATAAAATGAAATGAAAATAAAATTTAAAAATTATGAAAAAATTATGACAAGTCACTATAACTATAACCGAACTGTATGTTACTGCACTAGACACTGTGTACTGTATGCTGCGCACTGTGATCCACAGGCTGAAGCAGTGGTGGTGGTGGTATAACAATGCTCGAGCGGTGGGAGCTGCTGCTCCGTCAGACGTCCGCTTCTTTCGGCTGCTTGCTTCGGAATGATGGCCTACTAATAAAAATAAAATAAAAATGAATTTTATTAATCTGAATCTTAATACAGGGCCGGGTTTGGCCTTATGATAATGGTTTCGTGCGGTGCCCTACCTCTCGGTATAGATCCGCATTTGTGGTGTGTGGACTCTTTGCGCAAAGCATACTCTTCCATTAGTACAATATTTATTATCAACGATTTGATCATATTTATAATACCATTTCTCAACTATTTTTTCTGTTAGTTGTGTACGCATAGGTTCTATTTTACTAGACATTTATGGGTTATATTTAGTAAATTACTGAAAATATCAAAATACAAACAAATACGATATTAATAATAATAAATACTTAGCAACATTTTGAAATAAATAAGAATCTGGTAGTAAACGTTTTTTTTGATAATATTTAATTTGAATTGTTAAACATTTTATATATATATATATATATATATATATATATATATATATATATATATATTAATATTTTCGACCGCTTACTTTATTATTATTTTTTTGTTGTAGAATTGATCTTCATATTTTATTTATTATTTTTGTAATCAGTTAATGCATGTCTACATATATTAATCTTTTTCAGACAAATTTGATTTATTCGATTTGTGTTTGAATTTTATTAGGCGATAGGAAAATAATTATGGTTCATGACCTTCAAATTCATAATGAAAACCATAATTATTTTCCTATCTAATAATTTATCTCAAGCCTATTTGTATGATAAGCAGAAAATGGTTGAAGTAGGTAAAAAAAGCAGCAGCTCTAAAAATGTAATATGAAGAATAGTTGCAATAGGATTGTCTATTAAGTTAACACAGTATGTAACTATTTCATAATCGGTTTAAAAATTAAATTATTTTTAGATATTTTATTTACAATTACGTTATAGTTTTTGTTTAAATTTAAAATTGAAGGTAAATAATAACAGGATTGAAATTATTAGTCCTGCAGGTATAAAAATAAAGAAACTTGTTTCAGTTCTTCGAGTTTTAGATACTTTATTAGAGATTTAATAGTGTAAAAAATACAAACACAAAGGGAAAATATCTAAAGATGATTCATGAGATGGAACCTGTGGAAATTCGTACAAATAATTTTTTTTTGGTGAAAAATTTTAATTCGTTATCATTTTTGATTATTGATTATGCGTATTTCGATCGCAATGTTTTTGAGTGCCAAGGTATTGAAAAAATGATAAGATTTTTTTACTTGTGAGCTTTGAAGATGATAGCATCGTTATCGAAATGTACATAAGTAATGATCAGTAATGATTTATTTGGACAGAAAAAAATGTGGTTTGTGAGATGAAAAAAGAATAACTCACTTGCGAAATTCAATTAGTCACAGTGCAAACAATTGTATTGTTACGAAAATTTACAATGGAAACAAAAATTAAATGGTTATGAAAAAATATAAAATTGATATGACAAGAATGTGAAAATAATGTAATTATATTTTGAATTAATGTGTAATTTTTATTTCAAATTAATTTATTATTTAGGCGAGAAGAAATCCTACTCAATATCTAGTTTTTTTTAAAAAAATAATGAATTTTTAATTGAAATTAAATGTATTAGGTTGGTAGAAAAATAATTGCGGTTTATGATGGTTTTAATAATATGCGGTTTTTGATAAATTAATATAGCTTTCAGGTTGTTAGAAAAATAATTACAGTTTATGACCTACAAATTTATATACATTTTTCTCTTTTTTAATTTTCCTAGCTGTTTTAAGTGGTCCAGAACTGTTGGATGACTAACGCCTAATTTTTGTGCAAACTCTCGTATTGTTGTGCATGATTCGGATTCAACTAACGCATTTAGTTGGTAGTTATATACTGAAGAAGGACTCCTGCGACCTTATTCATCTTCAAGGCTTTCGTTCCCAGCACGACATTTTCAAAACTACCACTGCACCGTACGTTTCTTAACAACACCCACATCAAAAACATCGTTTAGTTTTCGAAAAGTTTCTGCTGTTTTACCGCCTGTTTTCAACTCATACAAAAAATGCTCTGATTTGATTCTTTTCCACCCATAATTCAATAGCCCAATTTGAAGCAAAATTAATAATAAAACCAAAGTCCATGTTACTAAAATATGGACTGAAAAATACATTTTGAAATGATATTAACACTTTCACGGCGGGCGTTCGAGATGCGAGACTTTCGTTATCCGCGGGTACTTTTTGCAGTCACTTAGGCGGCAGCAACCGATCTAAAACGCATTTATGATAATTGATTTTAGTCCATTTTTTGGTTTTTCAAAAAATTATGTAGTTAAAAAGATATTGATCGTCTCGATCTACACCTTTCATATATTTATTATATTCTACTACACATGCCGACTTCTTTTGTTCCTTTCGGAATTTATAACATCAACTGTATTTGCAGAATGTATTGTTGATATCTTAAATAAGATCTTTTTTTTCGTCTTCCATGCTTGCATCAGAACATTCTTTTTTCTACGGAACATTGTAGAGTTTTTCTCTAATTTTAACATTTTTTAGACAAGCTGGAACACCTCTATTCTTCCTTATAGTTCGGTACACACCTGTTCTATTTTGTAATAATCCTTATGCGACTTGTTTACTGTTTCAGTAATTATCCATATAGATATATGGATAATTATTATAATACGCTATACATTTATGAATGGGTTTAATAATGAATATATAGTCGTATTCAGTGTATATCCTTGTGGGTAATATACTTCAAAATTGAAAGCATATCCTGTGATACTTTCATTGATCATCGCATCAATA
Organism: Acanthacorydalis orientalis; assembly: GCA_034766995.1. Classification (NCBI taxonomy): domain Eukaryota; kingdom Metazoa; phylum Arthropoda; class Insecta; order Megaloptera; family Corydalidae; genus Acanthacorydalis; species Acanthacorydalis orientalis. The sequence goes on along the minus strand of CM068323.1, from coordinate 127,627 downwards.
TTTCGTATTCTGTGATTTTGACTGGATTGTATGTTCGAAATGAGTCTTCTACAAAGTATGAGCTTTTCATCAAGGGACAGTTCATTATCTGGTTTGTATGCTGATCGAAATTTTTCTTGAAAATATATAAGAACAGGTTTAATTTTGTCTAATCTGTCTTCGCAATTTTCATTATTACTGAAGTACCAGTATCTCCTTATCGGACGGAATCTGTCTCTGCTCATTGTATCACTGAAGCTAGGTGTATGAAGTAATAGATCTGTGGATCAATAATCATCTATTTCAGACTTTTTTACAAAATCTATTAGAATGGTAAGGCCAATATTTTTTTTCATTTCTATATTGCTAATGTCAGCCTAACCTTTCGTTTTATTTATTATCCTGTAGAAGGATTATACTTGCCACTAGCGATGGACATAGTCATTTTTATCTCGACCTGTACTTTAAATAAACAAGATATCATGTTCGGTATAGATTGACATGAGAACGATTACTTAGACACGTGACACCCAAAAAAGTGTTGATATGAACACGATGAAATGCACTTTCGTTGGAAAAAATTATGGTTAGAATTCAGAAACCAAAGACCGTAATTATTTTTCTACTAACCTAATATTTATTAAATTTTATTTTTACTGATTTTTATTTTAAATGTATTTTGCAAGATTTTTATCGAAAAATCAGCTGAAATTAATTTTATTCTAGTAATAAACACTTGAATATTTGCCAAGCAGTTCTTTTTTATAATTTTTGAACTTAATGCCTGATCATTTCGTTTGGGTTGTCTTTAAACATACAAGAAAAATTATATCAAGACATGTCGCATTTTTATAGTTTTTTTTTCTAAAAAAATTAAGTATTTATCTACCATACCATATCATCCACCATTAAATTTATCCAATTGGTCTCGAATTGCATAAATGTTAGACATAAGCTTTGAATTAAATTCGTGACTCAAATTTTAAACTTCCGTTATGCTTACTATTTCTCTATTACAATAAAATGAAATTGTTCTTCAAAATAAACGAAAGATTGTAAAAACTACAAGAAATGTAGCAAAAGAATCACCACATTCGAGACCAAACAGTTATTTTAATTAAACCGTCACCATCGTCATAATATTCGAAGACAAACGATATAAAAATCGATTACACGAATCAATTTCGCATCCGAAAGAAATGTCAAGAGAAAATTCATTCTTTCATCGCTCGGATAGGTGTAACTACGAAATCATTACAACCATCTGTTCGAAATGGAGTAACGTTTAATGCGAAAATACTGTGAATGGCGGGTACAAATTACTGAATAAACTATGCGAATATGCTTTTTTCCGTGCACATTTAATCATACTTAACGGCCGTAAAAAAACGTATTTTACTACATAAGTATGTATCCGGCTGACGGGAATTATAATTTATAAATTAAACGTTTCGTCTCGCGTGCAAGAATTATAATAGTTGTAAAAGTTTTTCGATCTCTAAATGAATAATGTATTTGAAGTGAAGAAGTACGTTACTATTTTACGTGACCTGTTTAAAAATTGATACAGGTTTTCTTAACAAGGAGTATTATATGCTCGCGGTGTCTTTCTTTAATTAGTACAAAATGCGGAAGTGGTTCAGTTATGAATAGTAGTTTAAGTAGTGTAGAAACCATGTTTTTAAAACAACTGTTAAAAGTTTTATTATCATTCGTGTTGGATTAGTTCAAATATTATGTCAAGTCATAAATAAGTCATATACTTTAAAAACAAATTCTACGACATTTCGAACAGACATTTATTTAGAAATTATTTATTGAATTAGAATAATTTTTATAGAATTATTTCAAGTCAATGTTCGGAGATGCATTAAAGAAACACATTTAGGTATAAGAAGTAGTGATAAATAGAGAAGATTCATTTTGAAAAGAGTTAGATTTTTCTGTACAGAGGACACACTGAAAATAATAGCATTGACATTGAAATGAGAATAAGTAACAATCAAAAACGACCAATAATTATTTATTAAATATTTTAGATAAGAAAAAATGATGGTTTATGAGGTGAAAAAAATTCATTTGTGAGAGCATAAAATTCTATTTTATTAGGTGTAAAGATTAATCCGGTGTCTTTACATTGAATTAATCATAACCCTATTTTATTGGGTGGGTTAATAGGTATTGTCGGATTTTTCGTTTATGCTGTTTTTAAAACAAAAAACAATTCGTAACCTATAAAATGCATGAACAGATTAAAAGCTGAGGCTCTGATGTGCAATTTAAAAAAATCATTATATTTAATTAATTTTTTTAGTGTTTTTCTTGTTTTGTAGCTAATAAACCAAAAGATGTATTTTTGTGCAATTATCCTTTTTATTTTCACAAAGGTAAAAATGCGGTATAAACAGCAAAAAAGATTTCTAATGTGCATGATGATGATGCTGTGAATGAAAGAATGGTGCAAAAATGGTTTAAAAAGTTTCGTAATACAGATTTTACTCTTATCGATGATAAACGCTCGGGGAAACCTACCAAGATTAATAACGATCAAATCTCTTGTCCAATTGAAAATAATCCACGTTATACCTGAAGAGAGACTGTTGAAATGTTTCGAATATCAAAATCCAGCGTTGAGAATTATTTGCATCAACTTGGTATGGTTTCCAGGTACGATGTTTGGGTTTCGCACAATTTTAAGCGAAAGAAATTTAGTCGAATTTCATCATGAGATTCATTGCTAAAATGCGATAAGAACGAAACATTTTTGAGGTGGCTTGTTACTGGAGCTTAAACATGGATTGTCCACAATAATTTAACATGAAAAAAAGTAATGTTATATTTATGGTGGGATTGGAAAGTGGTATTGTTTTGTGAGTTCCTATCGCTTTATAAAATTATTAACTCTGTTAAATACTGTTCAGAACTGGATAGACTGAAGAAGAACATTAAGGAAAAACGATCAGAACTTTCCAACAGGAAAGGAGTAGTTTTCCACCAAGATAAAGCAAGGCCACACGTATATTTACAGAATCGGAAAAAAATGAGCGAGCTGAATTGGGAAGTCCTTATTTATTCACTATATTCATCGGACTTAGCACCATTAGATTTTTACTTATTTAGTTAATAAGTTTTCTTTTGATTCTTCAGAGGCCTGTAAAATGCATGTTCCAAGATTTTTTGCTGAAAAAGATGAAAAATTCTGGGAGGATGGTATTATGAAACTAGCTATAAGGTGGTAAAAATTCATTGATCACAATGGTTAATACATTATTTAAAAAAGTTTTCTACATTAAAAAAATGCTCCTGTTTCTTATCGACAAATCCGACACTTATTGGTCAATCCAATAAATTAAATATTTTATTATTGTTTTAGGATTTTAAAGTGATAACCTTAACACTTTAAAACTATATATCTTGGTCAAGCAGTTAACAAACCACATAAAACGGTAGTGAACATGATGGCGTCCGAAAAGTAGCATATTAGGAATTGCATATTTTTCGCATTCTAGTTGAAAAAAAATATTCTCAAGCTGCGGGAATGATTTTTTCAGTTTTGAAAGAAGATGTTGTGACGTATAGAATAAACAAAAATGATAGAATAGTGAAAGAGATCCGAAAATGCATTATGATTTCATCGGCTCATAGCTGCCATCTTTTTTCGACAAGGGATTCATCAATTACCGAACAGACGGAGTAAAGTTATGTAAAATAATGGGGGATGTTTTGATGATTGAAATATATTCTATTTTTCTGTAAAAAATCGTTTTCTATAAAAAGGACACTGAATTAATTTGAACACCTAATATTTTATGTATAAGAAAACAAATCCCATTGCAATTAATAAAATGTCAATATGTAATGAATCACCTGAATGTTTCATAGAGGAAAACTCCTACACTGTACCATTTTTAGACCAACAAGATTTGATATTCAAAGTGGCAGACAAGTAAATGCAAAATTGATTTAGGGGAGCTGCGTGCAGACGATTGTCTGATAAGCTCAACAACTTTGACACAAATGATTTGTTTATTGCATTTTTTACAATATCGCATGTTCTTTTAAATTAACAATATTGACATGATTTTATTTTAAAATTAGTTGTGTAATTATCACACGTAATCTATTTTTGAAGTGTTTTCTGTATTATTTTCTATATTTTATAAGTTGATTGAAATTATAATTTGTCATTTAACTAAATTCACTTTCGTCATTGATTTAACATTTTAAAACTCATTAAGTTTTATGAAAACGTCGAGTAATTGATTAATAATAAATGATTAATCATTTAAAATTCTGCTATTTCAGGCGTTAGTTTGTTTGTGAAGATTAGAAATTGTTTCCTTTTTTTCAAAATCATGAGTTTACTTTTAAAAATTTCTTTCTCATCCTTGGTTCCTCAATTTTCTGTCTCCAGATATCCCTTTGCCTGTCAGTTCTCCAGTTCCTTAATCTTAATAGTTCTGCATCCTTCTCCATATTGTCCTTTCCATATTCTGCATCCTTAGCCATCTGAGCTTTGGTTTGCCCAGAAATCTTCTTCCACCTGGTTGTCCATCCAAGGCTTTTTTTGGTACTCTTGAGTCCGGCATCCGCTCGGTGTGACTTGATCATCGCAGACGGAGTATTTTTATAAAGACCAATCGTTTTGGTTCCTTATAGATTTTATATAATTCGAAGTTGTAGCGTCTTCTCCATATACCTCCATCGTTTACTGGCCTAAATATTCTTCTCAACATTCTTCTTTCAACGGTGTTCAACATTTCTGCGATCTTAGCTAACATGATCCACGCTTCACCTCCCTAAGATATAATAGTACGGATGAGGGCTTTATATAATCAGATTTTGGTCTTCCTATGCATATTTTTGGATTTCATTATGAGTAAGAGCACGAAATATATTCTATTTGCTGCTGATATTCGTTTTTAAACTTTTTGACATTCCTCATTTTCACTGGTGATGTTTGAACCAAGATATGTGTGAAATTGTTTACAACCTCAAAATTGTAATCATCGATGGTAACGTTTTATCCTTCTACGTCTTCTATTTTGCAGCATTAGTTTGATTTTATTTCCATTTATTTTAAGGTCAGTGTCTATTGTAGCGGTCTCAAGGGGCCTAAAGATTTCTTTAGTGCCATGTATAGAGCTTGCCATGATGTGTAGGTCATCGGCATATTCTGCTATTTGTTATGCTTTGTTGAGTATGGTGGAGTTCACGTTTACTGGGATGGTCCGTTCAGTCCACAAACTACAAAAACCTTTCCTGGCCAACGAATCATTACTGATCATTTTTGATTGTTATTTATGCACATTTTTATGACGATGTCATCCTTTTCAGAAATACAAGATATTGAAACAGAATTTTTAAGTACTCCGTCCATTTGAAAATGATGACATCGTTATAGAAATGCGCTTAAGGAACAATCAAAGATGATAGATAATTATTTATTGAACATTCTTGATCGGAAAACTATTTGTTTGTTGATTAAAGAAGAATTGATTTGTGAAAGTTGATTTAGAAACAGTGTCAGAAATGTATTGTATCTTGAGTTTCATTGTATTAAATCAGATTCTTACAATATGTGTATTTGTACTAATATTTCCGGACTAATAATGGAAGCATTTGTTCATTTTATACTCATGTCGGGAAAAAATGCCTGTTTGTTTTTTAATCTTCCCTGCGTTCGTACGAAATAAAAGTGGATTAATGGATTGAAAATCAACATGTTAATTAGTTAATAATATACAGTCGTTGAAAATCTATAAAACTTTTGATCAATTTATGGATGAAAGAGGGAAGAAATTAAATCATTGATCAATATGTATAATTCGTTCGAGTCTTATAACTTTATTCTTTGTCATTTTTTTTTTTTGTTAAGAAAGAAACTGTTGTGAAAAGACCATAGCGTATTTTTATTTCGCCAGTGTTATAAAATAAATAAAAAAAGCACTTTCGATAAAATTCAATACCTTCCACATAAGTGTATATGTGTGTTTGTTTTTTATGTCAGTAAAAGAGTATTTTTTACAACTAAAATATTATTTGAACTAATATTGTTAAATCAAATTTGCCGTACATCATAACAAGTTCGCACAGCACGCAATATGTTATTTTAACGAATTGTGGCTATACACGTAAACATACGCATCGTAGATCGACTTGGATATTTTATAAACCCCTCGATGGTGGTGTTTTACTGGTAAAATATTTATCGTGCCATCCGTAACTCGTGAAATGCGACCTTCGTTCTGTGTCTATGTCAGAAAATTTCACTTCTGTATTACGCAGTTTACATACACGTCCGACAGATAAATATATATATTACAGATGTTCAAGTCGAACAAAGGATTACATTGAACAATGTATCTATATTTTTAATAAATGTTTCAGAAAATTTAATTTCTATGATTCTTTATTTAATTTGTAATAAAACTCTATATATATTTTTAAATTTACTGTGTAGTTTTTTTATTTATTCTCAAAAATAATCTATATATATATACATATATATATATATATAATATTGCTTAAAATTTAAAAAAATTGTCAAATTTTTTTTAATAAATGTGTAGTTTGCATTAAATTATAATTAACGATGGCATTGTTATGATACCAATATTTTAATATTGGTATCATAACAATTACAACAAAATGTGCGATGAAACGAAGATCATTCCAAATTAATTATTTTAAGTGTACAAATTAATTTTATGAAAAATCAATGTTCATGGAAAAATGGAATACATTTCACTCTCCAAAATATCCTTAATTATTTTGTGTATCTTTGCTTTGTCTGTCGGGTAACTGACGAATCCGTTATTGAAAGAGATAGCGGCCTTGAGTCGATGAAGTTGTAATGCATTTTCGGATCTCTTTCACTGTTTTAGCATTTTTTTGTATGTTTTCTGCGTCGTCAAATTGTTTTTATACATATTTTTCTATATCCATGTTATTTAAATCCATTTTTTAATAAGATATTAAGAGAAATGCAATAGAAGGTTAAATACAAAAAGATTAATGAGAAACATCTTAATTTAATTAATGAGTCCTTCTATAATTATCATAAAAATATTTTTAATCTAAATGCTTAATAACGTTGTATTGATTTGTCCTATTAAGATTTTGAAATGGAAGCCTTCATCTTCAGAGAGTGGAAGCAAAAAAGGACTCAAATAAATCAAAAAATAGTATAATTACTCTTAGTCACGCAAAAAATGAAATAACAGTAAAAAAGAGAAGACAAGAGCTTCGAGAAACGAAGATCATTCCAAATTAATTACTTTAAGTGTACAAATTAATTCGGTGCACTTTTAATAGAAAATCAATGTTTATTAAAAAATGGAATAAAATTCAATCTTCAAAATATATTCCATTCTTTTGTGTAACTTTGTTGTACATGTGAAATCTAATTAAATCTATCTCTAGTAAATATGTTTCCATAAAAAGGAATATAACTCACTTCATTAGTATGTTGTCGTGGGGATATCGCTATACGGTGACACAAAAAAGTATTTTACTCTCTACCGAAAATATAATTATTTAGAATTTTTTATGAATGCTAATAAGAATTATTTTTTTGAGGTACACATACAGAAAACATGAAATAAACTTTCAAATAGTATGAGATAATATAAGGTTTGGTTTGTAAAATTAATTAATTTAATTAATCATCAGGTAGACAAATACATTTTTGAGTCATTGTACATGTCTTACATCACATAATATTATTCTACTGAAAATAAATTGAAACGTAAACAACATTCTCTATGTGTCCCCGTATCGGAGCCTTTCGTTTTCTATTTCATAAGTGTGATATTCCAGGATCAGAGCTTTTCGACCGTTAAAGGTTAAGATATTTTATTAAAAAAAAATATCTAAGTGAAAATTCAATCAGAAATATTGTTAAGGATATTTCACTGACCAGTCGATTGATTGATGGCACATCTGTGAACTGGAAGGGTGACGCTGAGAGGGTGCTAAAGGATGTGGATTTAAAATGTAAAAAATATCAGTCAGTGTGTAAGTAAGCGTCATCAGCGTACGACCGACTGCATCATGTGTGAATACAGTCAGCACAGAGTGTGTGTAAATAAAGTATTCTTTTAGTAACAAAACTGTTGTTATTCCCGTAAAAACCGTCGTGGTCGTATATACGAGTACAAAGGGCATCTTTGGATTGGACACTCACTTCATAAGGTGCTTGGTGTTAGGGAAGAAAAAATCATTCCTCCCCGACATGTAAATTCAATACAAATATAAAAGTACTGATAGTAGTCTCTGGTTATATTGTTATGTATTTTATTTTATTTTTTTTATATTTTTAAAGAAAGACAAATATAATGGCATGCATTAGTTTATGTCGGTGTATAGAGGATTGTTTATTGACAAATCCCGGTGTCAGAAATGAGCTTCAAGTTCCAAAGATGATATACAAGTTTATAATATATACACTATTTTTAATAAAAAAATATAAATAATGTATTAAAAAGACTAATAACGAATGAAATTATAACACCAATTTAATGAATGTGATAAAATTCAGAAATAGATTTATGTTATGAATAGCAGCATTAAAATATTTTATATACAAAAACGATCGATACAAAATTAAAAATTAGAAAATAATAAGCATCATATAAATATATACGATAATTGAACGACACAGTCATTGTAAGAATCTGTACATATATTTAATCTTTTATTCATGACGATTCCATAAAGTTTTCATATACCATAAATCTTTAATGTACAAATTGACGACTAAACTGGATGATTGACTGACGAACCATCAATCATTTTCTAAATTCGACAGTACGTAGTCTTTATTTCGAACTCGAATATTCCGATTGAAATTCTACTCTTTCTTTCTTCGATGATGACATTTCTACAAGTTTTAATGATGTTATATATATATATGTATATATACATATATATATATATATATATATATATATATATATATATATATACATATATATATATATATATATATACATATATATATATACATATATATACATATATATATATACATATACATATATATATATATACATATATATATATACATATATATATACATATACATATATACATATACACACATATATATATATATATACATATATATATATATATATATATATATACATAGATATATATATATATATACATAGATATATATATATATATATATATATATATATATATGTATGTAAAGAAAGAGATTGTTACACAAAATGTGAGATTAGGATTTAAATATTTGGTTTTGTGTCAATTAAAAAAAACTTACGAATACATTTAAATTAAAATAATAATGAAAGGTATATTTTTTTACAAAAAAATAATTGAAGCTAGAACATATATTTATAAATCATATATATCATTTTTTATATTAATATCAAATCATTCATTCGTATACACATACAGACACACACACATATATATATATATATATATATATATATATATATATATATATATATATATATATATGTATATATAATTAGCTGTACACATTTGTTCTGTGTATTTTAATTGAATCAATTATAATTGTTTTAAATAAAAATACTTTCTCCCCGTTTTAGAATTTTGAAGTGTCAACCTTAAAATTTAAAAAACACTATAAATTTTAGCCAATAAGTTGGTATATCCTCACAAAACAGAAGTGAACACAATGCTGTCCGAAAAGCAGCATTTAAGCATCGTTTAATTTTCGCATTTTTGTTGAAAAAAAATGATGTGCATGGGAGCCATGCGCATTAGAAGTGAAACTTCTGCAAGGAAGTACGACGGCAATGGAATATATAATAAATCGGCCAAAACTGAAAAAGATGGTAAACTCTACCTGAAACTGTGATATTTTATAACAACACCAAATTTGGGGTAGATATGATAAACACTAGACATATGATAAACAAATGACTAGAAAATATACTGTGAAAGCTGGATCTAGAAGATGGGCTTTACAAGTATTTTATAATATCTTAGAACTTTCCAGAATAAATGCCTGAATATTATACAACGAAACAACAGGGGAGAATATTTCGAGAAAAGACTTCTTATTTTGATTAGCCGAAGAACTTGCAAGTGATTATAAAGATCTAACTGGACGATTCTCAACAGAATCAGAATACTTTGGTATGCAGTATCAAAAAATCAGACACATATTTCGATGAAACGTAAACGATATCAAATAGCATATTGTACAAATAATAAAACAAATAATATTAGTGGTAGATGTAATAAACACATCTATGATAAATGCATTTCTAAAATGATTTTAACCAGTAAAAATATCTGAATTGTGCGTGTAATTATTTTAAAAATCATTATTAAGTTTATTTTCAATTTTCGTTAAATAAAACAGAAAAATATATAAAAATGAATAAAATGCCATATTAAAGCCTTTAAAATTTTTAAAGTTTTTTTTTAAATGACTTGTTTTTGTTAAGAAAAGTCACTTTGACTCATCCGGTAGAAGTAGGTATACATCAATCGTTGGTAGTACTAATGTTAAACGAATAACATGACGATTTCTTAATTTTTGTATTCGAGAAATTAAAATATAAAAGAAAGAAATTTTTGAAGATTATCGTGACTTCCTAATTTTTAAGAAATAATTTATTGAAAGGTAACACGTTTTAAAGACGATTTAAAATATCACTGAAATATTACATAAAACAAATATGATTTTGAAATAAATTTAAAAAAATCTAAGAAGTATTTCTATAGAATTTAGAATTCAGTATATTCTTTATTATTTAATACTGAATTTTGAACTAACTGTACGTTTATTTAAAGTCTACCTCTCCAATTAGATGGGTTCATTTTAAAAACTATAATTGTTTTAGATCTGCATATCAAAATATGTTATATATTTATGAATAAATGTAAAAGACATTCATCATACACTTAACTTCTTCTCCGACTGTTTTTACAATGAAAATATATACTGTGTGAATAAATAGTGTGAAATAACGAATTCTCTAACGATGTGTAATATTAGAGACTGATGAAGCGAACAAAATAACAGAGATATAATTTATTATATTTACATATTTCTGCAGACTTCGTTTTAATTGAAGTGCATGAGTAATGAAAACAAATGCATGCATTTCGTGTTTAATGTATGAAATTATTGCAGTAGATTCCAGTAAGATAAACACTTGAAAATAAACCTTGTATAAGTTTCTTATACAAATTGTATAAAGTTTAAGATTTATCTAGTAAAAACATCTTATTAATTTTACTATGTTGTTGGAACGTTTCATGGCTGAAGCACGCTTACTTGGAGATATTAATTCTGATTAATAAACAATTCGTTTGAAAATAACAGAAAAGTTGACAGTTTTATGATTGAAAACCTCTTTTAAATAAATATTACTTGTAGATGTTTTGTTTTAAAATTTTCTTAGACAAATATTGATCTACTAATCGACATATTCTACCTGATCGATAGATACGAGAACACCGTCTTAATTACCGTTTTCACTTGACTTTAAGTCTTCTTGCAGTTTTTCCATATCATTTACACTAAAATACATAGACTGTATTGTTTTCGAAGAATCACTAGTCTTGTCACTATCGACTGCTAGAGAGAAATTTGGTATGGATGCGGGATAATCCCTAAGTCTCATCGTCTTTTTTTTCCGTTTCGACAATATTCCGCTATCCATTGGTTTACCCTGTTTAAAATACTCCTTGTGTCTGTCTTCGTAGTGTCTATGGTCTATCGGCAGTCTGCGTTTATTATGTGCATTGTTCCGAGTCAGTTTCACTTTTTTTAAGTGTTCACTCTGTTCGATGAGTCTCTCTTTCATTGTAATTAACTTCTGTAACGTTCTTAAATGCATCAGTTTATCTTTTTGTTTTCTAGATGGTTGTTTGTAATATAATTTTTTTAAATTTCCTAATAATAGTTTATATTTATTGTCACATTTCTTGATGATATCTAATTTTATGCCATGACGTAACATACGGGTGAGTTAAGAATCAATACGGAGTATTCGCTTTTTTAAAAATGAGTTTTATTTCGAACAAAATTATGAGGGTCGTGGTTGCGACCCTATTACAAACAGTTGTACATTAATAATGTTGATGTTATTATAAAAATAAAATAAAAAATAAAAATAAAAATGAATTTTATTGATCATAAATTTGTACAGGGCCGGGTTTGGCCTTATGATACATGTTTTTGTGCGGTGCCCTACCTTTCCGGTATAGATCCGCATTTGTGGAGTGTGGATTGTATGTGGTGTTTTGTGTGGTTTTTATTAATGTCTCTTGCTTTGGTTCCGGGAAAAATTTTCAAAAAACCGGGAGTGTTGTGTATTTTTGTAACTTAACCTAACTTAATCTAACTTATGCCTAACTTATATCTAACTTATCACTAACTTAAATCTAGATTTGCGCGTAGCGCTTGTTCATAACTTAGTGTCCCTAGATCACGTGTCACTGGTCACTGTGTCACTATCACTGCACTGACACTGTTGTTTTTAATGTTTCAGTAGTTTGGCCTCTGAAATCAGAGGCTTCCCCCTGGCGCGTTTGGACAGCGTCCACCTCTTCGGCAGGTTCGTTTTGCTGATGTTCTTCACGTACGGGTTGTCGTGCTGTTCACTCCTGGATAGGAATTTGGAGGTGAGGGATTTGGCGAATTTCCTGACGGATTCAATGTTGCAGGTTTGGTGGATAGACTTGTTGGTTGTGTAGCGCTCAGCGCCGGTGATGAGACGGAGAGTTTTGGATTGGAAGGTTTGTAGGTTTTTCCAGATCGTGTCGCAGGTGGTGGCCCACACGGGCAACGCGTACGTGAAGATGGAGCGTATGCACGCTCTATAAATGTTTACTTTTGCTGCTGTTGGCAGCCCGTTTGACCTGAGCAGCGGCATCAGGGTGTAGCGGGCCGTTCTCGCCTTCTTCAGCAGCTCTCGGACTCCAGCAGAGAATCTCAGCTGGGAGTCGAGTGTCAGGCCGAGATACTTTAGCCTGGGCTGCGTGGTGATCGTGGTGTCGCCTATGGAGATGTTTCGGGGGCGCTGATGTTGGCAGGCGAAGATCGCGGCATCCGTCTTCGCTGCGTTGATGCGGATTTTGTTCATGGCCATGTACCTCTCGATCCTGTTAAGGGAATCCTCGAGAAGGACAACGGAACGATCCAAGGATCGGTTTTGTGAGGATAAGTAGACTGCAGTGTCGTCCGCATATAGTGCGAAGTTCGCTGAGTCCGGGAGTTTGGGAAAGTCATGGAGATAGAGAGTGAATAGCAGCGGGCCCAAGACATTGCCTTGGGGGACCCCTGCCGGGATGCTGTGGGTGGGTGTTTTGCTGCCGTCAAGCTCAACGAAGAACTTGCGACCGGTGAGGTAAGATTGTATGATTTTGGTAAGGTAGGTGGGAGTGCCGATGCTACGCATCTTTAGGATAAGGTTGTCGTGCCAGACGGTGTCGAAGGCCTTCTCTATATCCAGAGAGGCCAAGATCGTGCTCCTGTTTTGTTTCAGGTTGACTGTGATGTCTGTTGTGATGCGTGCGAGTTGCTGTGTTGTTGAGTGTCGTTTCCTGAAACCAAACTGCTCGTCGGGGATGACGCGGTTGGATTCAAGGTGCTTGAGGATGCGCTTGTGCAGGATTCTCTCGAATACCTTGCTGAGCGCCGGGAGTAGGCTGATGGGCCGGTAGCTTGATGGTAGGTTTTTGGGTTTGCCCGGTTTGGGCAGAGGGATGACTTTGGCGGTCTTCCAGATTGTGGGGAAGTAGTTGAGCCTCATCGCAGCGTTGAATATGTTTTTCAGCACCGTGATGGCCCTCCTGGGCACGTTCTTCAGCAGCAGGTTCCCGATCCTGTCTGCCCCCGGTGCTTTGTTGTTTTTTAATTTTTTTAAAGTGCGATATATCTCGCAGTTGGAGGTGGGTGCATATTGCTGCGACGGCTCGCAGGCTCTGAGGTCCCGGGCGGCGTTTGCGACCGCGCGCGCGCGCCTCGGGTTCCCCAGATGCTCACTGACGAGGAAGGCATCGCCGAAGGCTTTGGCGTGTGCGGTAGCACGCTCTTGAGTCGTGACCGCGAGGTTACCGCCGCCGGTGGAGAGGGCCGCAGGAGGATCTGGCCTCCTTTTCAGCCTGCCGACCAATGGCCAGGCTGCCCTACCGCTGTTTTTTAGTACCTTGAGCGTGTGCTCTTCCCACAGCTTGCCACGATGCTCCCTGACAAGGTCACAAATTGTCTTAGAGAGCCTGTTTCTTACCTTCCGGTACTCCGGGTCGCCGGTGCGTTGCCAGGTTCGCCTGGCCCAGTTACGTAAATTTGTTAAGCGTTTGATCTCTGGCGTCGGCCTGTACCGGAAGTCCGGCGGGTTCTCCGCCCTGGGGATGTGGCGCGCTGCAGCGGTCTTTATCAGCTCCTCTAGGTGGAGGATTGCATCGTCGATCTCCTCGGCGGTGCTTGGGTGGCCGGCGTCTTCGACCGCTAAGTTAATTTGTTTTTTATACGCCCCCCAATCGGCGCGTCTGTAGTCAAGGCCTCTCTCGGGCCTTCTTGTGGTGACTTCAATTCCCCCCAGTGTCATGATGACTGGGACGTGGTCCGATTGGGGCCCTTCGGTCGTGCGGATGCGGATGGGAAGTCCCTCGCATAGCTTGGTAAGAGCCAAGTCTATGGTCGAGGGGCGGTGGTGAGGAGTGTTGGGAACATACGTGTGTGAGTCGGGGTGATGGAGTGTTAGTGGGTGCTCTTCAAGAAGCTTAAAGAGTACTCTGCCGTTTTGGTTGTTTCCGAGGCAGTTCCAGGCAACGTGCCTCGCGTTGAAGTCGCCAATAAGGAGTGTGGGGTGATTGTGGGCTGTGAGCCGAGCAATTTGATCAGGGTGTAAGTTTTTAACATAAATACCTGTAAGGCGTATCCTAGTTCTGCCTTCGATTTGTATTGTAAGTGTTTCACAGTCAACCTCCTCGTCGTCGTCGGGGAGGCGCGCGTGTTTGATTCCACGGCGTACGGCGACTAGGACTCCTCCTCCCCTGGTCGTTCTGTCACGCCTGTGCACTAGGTAGTTGGGGATGGTGAGGTTGTGCCTCGGAACGAGGAACGTTTCAGTAATGACAGCGACGTCAATACTGGAACGGGATAAGAGTTGGATGAGGTCGTTCTTTTTACTTAACAGACCTCCCTGGATATTGAGGTTCAGGATGGTGAGTTGTGCAGCCATTTAAGGTGCGGTTTGGTCGAAGCGGGTAAATGCAATTAATCTCTCGGTCTGAGAGGTACATGCCTTGAGATCCTCATTCAGCTGCTTGACTGCCCCGAGGAACTTGTCGAGGTCAAGCAGCTGAGTTGTGGTTTGAATAGCCTCGCGCAGAAGCTGCAGCTTGCCCAGGTCACCTGGGGCTGCCGTTGCCGTTGTGGTGTTGGGCCCCGCCGATAGCGAGGGGATGGTGGCCGCAGCTCTGGCCGTGGATCCGCGGGATCTCATGGCCGGGAAGTCTGCCGGAGTCGGGAGCTCCTGCACGGGTGCAGGAGCGGCGTTGACGGTCGGCCCGGAAGCCCAGGCGTTGGTTTTTGGTGGGGGTGCAGGGACGAATTTTTGCATCCGTTTCGCCTGCCCCTTTCGGATTGTTTCAATATAGAAATTGTATGCCGGGCACTGCCTGAAATTTGCAGGGTGGTCGCCCTTGCAATTCGCGCAGGTTGCCGGCGTGTCTGGTGTCTTGGTGCACGTACTGGTCAAGTGAGCTCCTGCGCACTTGACGCACCTTTCTTTTACGTGGCAGTTCGCCGTGGCGTGCCCGAAGGCTTGGCAGCGGTGGCACTGCGTCACGGAGTCAGTCCGGTATTTGTGCCAGTAGACCCGGCAGTTGAATAACTTGGCTATCCGATTAACGGAGCGCACGGAAGTGTTGTGTTTAAAGTCGACCTTGTAGGAAGGCATGTCCGGGGTCCCGCCGCTCATCCTGAAGCACCTGAGTACTCCAGGGTTCACAGCGGCTATTGCTGTGGTCAGCTCGTCAACTGAAACCTCTGGCATCCCCTTGAGGACCATTGCCATTGGTTTCTCGTCCGTAGGCGTGAACGTGAAGAACTCAATGAAAGAGTCTTCGGCAAACATATTTTTGAGTGTCAGGTGGTCCTCTTTGGTCGTGCACTGAATGCGAAGACCACTGTTTTCGTTTTTGTAATCTACATGGGATTTGGCTATCAGCGTGACCATGTCGCAGAACTTGACGAAGTTCGGCGGCCTGGTGGTGAGGATGATTGGTGGAGGTTTGTATGGTTTGGGTGCAGGTGCTGGGTCTTGCGGTTTTGGGGCGGGAGTGGGTTTGTTTGCCACGGACGCCGTGGCGGGTTTGCCGGCTGCCGATGCAGCTGGAGCAGGAGCGGGTTTTGCTTGTGAGCTTGTGTTTGTCTGTGCCGTTTTAGTCTGTTTTGGTTTTTTGTCTGTCGCAGTGGTCTGCGAGTCTGTCTGGGGTTTTTCTTCTCTGAATAACACAGAGAAGACGTTGGGTGTCAGAAAACTGACGAGTGTCGGTGTTGGTGGTCGCGACGTCTTTGTCACCGTGCCGTCGGATTTGCGCGGCCTTTTAGTTCTGACTAGCGTGAACTCCGGGTCTGACGTGTTGAGTAGTTCAGCGCTCTGAGGCGCTGGTGCGGTGCTCGTGTTTTGTTGCGCGCTCGGGGGCGCGGGTGCGGCGATCATTTTCGCGGTGTCAGTGTCCGTTTTTTGGTGTATTGAATTGACTAGCACGCACCGAGGATGGCCATCGGCGCGTACCTTGAATCGGGTCACTTGTTTCCTTTTTAGCGACGCGATGGACACCGCGGCGTTTTTAATGGTGCTTTTTGATGAAACTTTGGCCGGCGCTGAGCCGGGCGACGTTTTAGTGTTTTTTGTGTGTGAAATGTTTATTGACTTACCGGGAATGCCGGTTTGCGGCGTAGTGACACTACCCGCACATTTATCCACCGTATTGTCCATTAGTGCGGCATGCTCGGCATGCCTGTTGTCTTTTTGCACACTAATGCTGCTGCTAATGGTTTTTATAACAGTACACAGCACTTAACATTCACTTAACATTCACTCGTACACAATTGTTCACTTAATAATAGTTTCGACGGGTTAAACCCGTCTATTGTTCGCACTCACTTAGCACAGAGTCGCTTGCTATTCACACAACGGTCATTAGACCGATCGCACAGCGGGCGGTCCGCTTGCGTCCGCAAAAGGGTCTTGTATTCCCGGAAGCGAGGTAGACGCGGCTCGCTTAACACAATGCCCGACCGTACTCTCCGGCCGTCCGTACTGGTCGGTGTTCTGACTGGGAATGATGTTATTTAGTCGTCTTAAGTTTATATAGACTCTGATTGACGGTCAGCGGATGTTATTGTTTATGTCTGGTTCGACGTTACAGCGTTCGGCGTAGATAGGGCGGATAGGTATGTGCTGCATCAGCTTGATCAGGTATATAACACCTCCCTCCTTAAAGGCGAATTCGGGGGTTTTCCATCGGATTCGTTAATGTTATTCCTGGGGTAACTCCATCTGTTGTTTCCCCTATATTTGTATTTGATCTAATGTTTTTACATATTTTTCCTTTGGTATAATAATAAATAATATACAATATTATTACAAATATTACAATATATAGAAAAACAGTCCATAAATTAATTTTATAAAAATGTATTGGATTAAATATAGAATTCACATCATGTTTTTGTTTATTTACTTCATTTTGTATACGATTTATCTTATTTAGATTAACAACGTCGAGTTTAATTGTATTTGGATTAATCACTGTATTTAGATTAATATTTGAATGTTCTAAAGAATTATTTTTTTTAAAATTTAATTTGGGTAGTTCAATCGTTTTAAATTTGCGATTAAAGTCTTGATAATTTTGGATACGGATTTCTGAAATTTGCACTTCACAATTGTTATCAATTTCTAGTATGTATGTTCCTTTAATAGGTATGATGTCCTCTTCTTTATTACACTTCTGCATTGCTGTTACTGTTTCTAATGTTATTAATATCCACTTATTATTTTCTAATTTTTGAATTTTCACATCATTAATTTCTATTGGTACAAGTACACAATTAGTTATATTTTTAGAATGTTTTAACAATTTTATTTCACATGGAAGTTTATCTTCTTTAATTGCGATAGAATTAGTTTCATCGCAGATGGATTCTTCTTCCTTTATTTCTTTACACTGATTATCGGAGAACGCATATCCTTGTTCGTTTAGGATAAGGTAATTGGATTGCGGTAAAATTGTCTGGAAGATATTTTTCTTCCGTGTAGGTAAGGAGTATAAATGATAGTAATCGTAGCTTTCAATTTCAACAATTGGTATTTGTAAAATGAAAATTATTTTATTATTTTTACTATAGCTTTTAATTTTAATAGTTTTCTCGAGAATTAATATGTTTTCCAATATAGGTTCAAAAGGTAATTTGTTATTTTTCAAGTATTTGGTTATTGATTGTATCTCGTGTAAAAGTTCGCTAGGTTCTATAATTGAATTGTGTAATATATTTAATTTAGCGAATGTAATTGCAACTTCTAATTTTCTAAGGATATCATAGATTATTTGGTATGTTGTCATTATTTGTGACAGGACCATTTGTATTAGAGTATATTCGTAAAATGCAATATTTTGTATTTTTATTTCCTTTAATGTTTGTTCTATTTTCATAATATGTGATTTGTAAAGTTATTTGGTTATTTGCCAGTGTTTTTATATTTTTCTCAAATATATTAATTGAATTTTGAAGAAGGGTTATTAGTTCGATTATGTCATGGAATTTGGTCTGCGTTATCTTGTAGTGATAACAAATGAGAATCCTGTAACAAAGGAGGTTTTTTCAATTCTTTTATATGGACGATCTCCTTTTTATTTTTATTGTTTGTGATTTCGACTTTGTTTCTATCTAATATCTTAGTAATTTTACAGGGACCTAAGAATTTGTTATATTTTTTATTTCTTTTGTCTGGGTTTGATTTAAAAACAGTTTGATTTAAATGAAAATCGTGACTTGTGTCTCCTGCTATGTTTCGTTTTGATATTATTTTTTCTTTGTCATTTGATAGTTTTTCGTTTACATTTTGATAAATATGTTTTAATTTCTTTTTATGTTCTTCTGCGTAATCTGAATAGAATGTGTCAGGTATGAATATTTCATGCGGACTTTTGGAATTTGTATGTCCGAATGTTAACTCGAAAGGGGTATATTTAGTCATACTGTGGATTGTATTATTATAACCTATTAATGCATAATTTATGAAATCATTTTCGTTTGGATAGATTTCTTTTAATATTCTCAAATGTTCAATAAGGCTAGAATGAAATCTCTCTACAATTCCGTTAGATTCATGATGTCTAGGTGTGGTGAAATGGATTTTAATTTTGTGTAAATTTAAAATTTCTTTTACAGTATCGTTATTAAATTCAACACCATTATCTAGGATTAGAGTTTCTGGTATGCCAAATGATGCAAAATATTTTATTAGAGCGTCGCTAATATTTGTAGCTGTTTTTCCAGATATAGGGATTATTTGAGCGAATTTTGTAAATGCGTCCACTAACGTTAAATAAATCTTTTTATCGTATATGAAGGTATCAATATGGACAATTTGAAAGGGTTTCGTTGCTGTCTCTGTTATCATTAAAGGTACATAAGGGTTTTTCCTTGCATATTTAGTGCGTTGACATATGTCACATGAATTTATATAATTTGTTATTGTCAATTTCATATTTTTCCAATAGTAATTTTTTCGTAAGTAGTCTAATGTTTCGTTTATACCTCTGTGATTTGTTTTTCCTTCGTGGTGATTTTTTACTAAAAGGATTTGTTCCTCTTTGTCTGCAATTGTGTTTACCTTTTTCATACATCTTATTAATTTGGGACCTTTTTCCGAAAAATGTTTTAAATAAGTTTCGTTAAAATTTTTATATAGTGAATCATTGTAAAAATGGATAAAATATGTCTTATTTGGAATCGTATAACATTTAAGGAATTCAAGTATAAATTTTTCATTTTGATTTTCTGGTATTTCTAAGATTTGTATCTTATGATTTTCGTAACTTTCTTGAGAGATATTTAATTTATTATATATTTGTGGGAGAACTATTATCTGATTAACTTTGTCATTAATGATTTCATCTAAGATTCGAATACCTGAGTTTGTTGTTTCATTGAATGTTGTATGTTGTGTTGATTGATTACTTTGATTGTCAGGGGGTTTAATTTGTGCATTTGATATAATTTTTATCTGGGGTTTTCGTTTACTTGTGGATGGTTTTGTATTATCTGTGACAGAGTTTTCAGCTAATGAACGTAAATATTTTAGTGTTTCCTCGTTTATCTCACCAGGGTTGTTAATTAGTGATTCGTTTTCAAGAGCATTAATTTTTATACGCGAAAGTGCATCTGCATTGGTATTTAATTTACCTTTTTTGTAAATAATATCGTAATCGAATTCTTCTAATTTTAATTTCCATCTCATTAATTTGGAATTTGGTTCTTTTAAATTGGATAACCATACTAATGGACGAGAGTCTGTGTAAATAGTAAATTTTCTGCCAAACAAATAAGGTCGGAAATATTTAGTTGCCCATACAATAGCAAGTAATTCTTTTTCTATTGTACTATATTTTTGTTCGGTATCATTTAGTGTTCGCGAAGCAAATGCGATGGGCCTATCAGATCCAACTGTTCCTTGTGAAAGAACTGCACCGAGTGCAACGTTTGATGCGTCTGTGGTTAAAATGAATTTTCTTGAGAAATCGGGATATTGTAATATTGGGGAGTTTATTAATAGTTTTTTACAAGTATTAAATGAATTTATGAAATCTTCGTCGTGGATAATTTTTTGATTCTTTTTTAAACATTTAGTCAGAGGTTTAGTAATTTTTGCAAAGTCTTTTATAAATTTACGATAATATCCTATTAAACCTAGGAAACTTTTGATTTCCTTTGATGTTTTTGGGATAGGAAATTTCTTTATGGCTTGAATTTTGTCTGGGTTAGGTTTTACTCCTTCATGCGTTATGACGTGTCCTAAATAACTTGTTTCCTTTCGTAAAAATTCGGATTTATCTAATTGAATTTTGAAATTTGATTTTCGTAATCTCGAAAAAACTGATTTTAGGCGGTCAATGTGTTCTTGTAGTGATGTACTGAAGATGACAATATCATCTAAGTATACAAGACAGGTTTCGTTTTGAAGGCCTCTTAAAACATTATCCATAACTCTTTGAAAAGTTGATGGAGCATTTTTTAAACCAAAAGGCATTCGTCTGAATTCGTAATGTCCATTTTCTGTTGAGAAAGCCGTTTTTTGAATGTCATGTGGGTTCATTTCAATCTGGTGAAATCCGTTAGCGAGATCTAGGGTTGTGAAATACTGACTTTTACCTAATTTGTCTAGAATATCCGTTATGTTTGGAAGGGGATATTTATCATCGATAGTTTTATCGTTTAATTTTCGATAATCGATTACTATTCTCCATTTTCGATTACCTGATGCATCTAATTTCTTGGGTACAATCCAAATGGGGCTTGACCAAGGGGATGTTGATGGTTGGATAATTTTTTGGTCTAACATCTTTTTTATTTGTTTTTTCACTTCAGTTTTATGTATTTCCGGATATCTATAAGATCTGGTAAAAATTGGGGATTCGTCGTTTAAATTAATTTTGTGTTGTATTTCGTTCGTAAACGTTAAGGGATCATTATCATTATAGAAAATGTCTTTATATTCGGTACATAGATTAATTATGGCATTCTTTTCCTCTGAATTACAGTGATCTAAACGTAATTGATTCAATTTAGATACGTTATTGTTTTTAATAAAAGGGTTTTCATTAATGAAATTTACTTCGTTATTTTTTATAATTTCAACATTGAGTGGGGATTTTACTTTAATTTTTGCAATTTTTTCAGATGCATTTGTAATTGTAGTTATTGCGAAATAATTGTTAATGTTCACTAAGGCTTTCGGTGTTTCAACTAGATCTATAATTTTGATGTGGTTTAAAATTCCGATTCCATTCTTTTTATTTACTGGTAGCTTTACTATCTGTTCTGTTCTAGGTGGTATAGTTATAATATAATTTTGGTTTTTTAGTTGATCTTTGAATTGTGTGAATTCTTCACTTTCATAGATTATAGGGATTTGTGTTTGTTTTGATTCGAGTAGTTTATCATCTAAGTTAACATTTAATTTTAGTTGTCTAAGTAAATTACTTCCTATTAGACCATCATAATTTTCACTAAATTTGAAAAGGTAGAATTTGTGTAAAGTGTTGACTTTAAATATTTTGAAAACGGGAATTGTTATTATTTCATTGTGGAATGTAATGTTATGAGCAGTTTCTATTGTGAAATCTTCTTTTGAAATATAATTTTTGTAAAATTTGTATGCTAATTCAGGATTAATCATACTTCTAGAGCTTCCTGTGTCTATTAAAAAGTTTGCGTTTAATTCGGGGATATAAATATGCGGTAAATTGTTTCTGTCAAGATTTAAATGTATTACGGTGGGTTGTTTGTAAATTGATTCAAGTGAAAATTTGAATTTACTAATTCTTGATCGTCAAAGTTTTGTATTTGATCATTATAATAAGGTTGGTTATCATAATCATCCGTTAATCGATCTTCTATATAACATGCGTTATCGTATTCGGGGCATGTATCATTAATTTCGAAATTTTGATCTTCAAAAGGATTTTCAAATTCACAGTCCGTTTGGTCTTGAATTGTTTGGTTAAATAATTTAGTTTGGGTGACAGTTGGACGTGGGAATTGTTTAGTGTTTCCCGAAGATGTGTCCATGGGTTCTTCGAAACGTTTTGTCGGGTTTTGAATACGTCTTACGTATTCTTCGTTTTTCCTAACCATGCTCAAATTTCGATTAGGTTGCGTCTGAGGATTATTGTATGGTCTCCACATGGTGTTTCTGAATTGTGGGTTTTGTTGAAAAGGTTGTGTTTGGTAAGTATTGTTCGGTCTCCACATGGTGTTTTTAAATTGTGGATTCTGTTGAAAGGGTTGTGGTGTTTGGTAAATATTATTCGGTCTCCACATGGTGGTTTTAAATTGTGGATTTTGTTGAAAAGGTTGTGTTTGGTACATTGGTTGTGAAAATTGTTTGGATGTCTGTTGTTGAGGATTGAATTGTTTATATGTCGGTTGTTGGATATGATGTTGAAAATTAGGCTGTAGTTTTAACGGTGTGACACGTTGAATGGGTTGATAAGTCTGGAAATTTAGAGCATTGCTTTTTTGTTGGCTGTACAGAAAATTTTCTTCTTCTATTAACAGGGACATGGCTTTTTCTAAACTATTCGGGTCTCTGAGTCTAATATTGTTTTGTACTTGTCCGGATAAACCACGGATAAAGGTTTTTAACGCTAAATCGTCATAATTTTTTAAATAAATAAATTTTTCGTCTTGTGTATAATTTAATGTATTTAATTTGGAAATAATCAGGCTTCTGGCATCCTGGCAACGTATACCAAAATTGTACAGGGATTCGTTTTTGTGAGGTTTTAACATTATCAAGTCCTGGACCAAACAATCTATGTTCCGTTGATCTCCAAAACTAAGATTCAGAACCTCTTTTATTTCAGTCCACGATCGTAATTCTATCCTAGAACCTATTAGACTTAATGCACGATCTTTAAGTTTACCAAGTATAGCTCTGAGAATAAAATTATTTATTGATGGATCGTTGGGTGTTGAGAATGAATTTATCAGGTTTTCACAATTGTCTATGAATATTCCTAGGGTATGAGGGTTTCCATCATATTGAGGAATAGTATCTACATGCAATCTAAGCAATTGATAATTAATTTGATTCGGCATGTTTGTTTCGATTGATTTATTTTTATTCAAGAGAGAACTATAGTTATTTAATTCTCTGATCAAATTATTCAGCTCCGTTTTGTGTAATTAAGAATAATAATATATATAATTATAATTGTTGAAATTAAATCTAAGGTTAAATATATGGGTTTCGGGATTGTTGCGTTCGTGTTTTAATTTTTTAAATGTACTCACAGTAAATATGCGTTTATTTTCATTTCGTTGTCTTTTCTTAACCTAGTTGATCTCGGCTATTTTCGTCCTCGATCAGTGTTTTCCTTCAGCTTTGGCGATGTGTGTCCTCTGCTGTGGAGTTCGAAGCGTTGGCGATGCTGTCCTCGGTTTCGATTGTTAATGCGTCGGCGATGTGTGTCTTCGGCACTAACTGCACTCACTTTTAAAATTTTGGAAATTTTCCGCGTTCTTTTCTTTTTTTTTTTTAGGTTTACGTAATTTAACTATTGAAATAGACCGTTTTTCGCGATTTTTGTCGAAAACGTTAAACGTATCCTACCGACTGCGCCAGTTAAGAATCAATACGGAGTATTCGCTTTTTTAAAAATGAGTTTTATTTCGAACAAAATTATGAGGGTCGTGGTTGCGACCCTATTACAAACAGTTGTACATTAATAATGTTGATGTTATTTAGTCGTCTTAAGTTTATATAGACTCTGATTGACGGTCAGCGGATGTTATTGTTTATGTCTGGTTCGACGTTACAGCGTTCGGCGTAGATAGGGCGGATAGGTATGTGCTGCATCAGCTTGATCAGGTATATAACAGGTGACTTGTTGACGTAATACTTTATCTCCCGTATACATTTTTTTACTTGCTTTTAAATTTTCTGAGACCTAAAATTGTAGAAAACTTGTTTACTGTTCCAATTATATTAGAAAATATTTTCACAGATATTTGGTGAATAACAAATTAGTTTCTTATTTAGATTGAAAAAATTACAACCAATTATCCAATAATTCACTGGAATCTATTTTAAAAACGTGATCGATTTAAAATTTTTTTGACCCTTTTTTATTTACCTTTGTTAATATATGTTTGTATTCACTTCCTCGCGGATCTTTAATTGTTTTAATAGCTTTTATAACTCTAGGTAGAATATGAAGTTCATTCCGTTTTATTTCTGATCTTGGATAGCATTTTTTATCGAAATTCTTTTTGGGATCCATTGAAAAACTATAATACAAGTAATAATAGTGTGTTTGTTATATTTAGATAACTTTTTATTTAATTACTATTCAAATTCTATTTTTATTTCAATTAGATTCTTTTACTTTTCTTAGCATTTTATTAGATTTTCTTAGATTCAATATGAAAATTAATGAAACTTAAGTCTTATTATTATGCAATATAAAAAATCGAATCTCAACAATCCACTTTCATAAATGAATAGATTTGTCTATACTTTATCACTCTGAAGTTGATGGAATTGCTATCAAAATATGCAAAAGTATCAGTCAGATATCAATAATGATTAATTGAGCTTCTTTAACCAGAAATCACTTTTGTGAGGTTCAAATAAAATTCATTTGTCAAAGTACGAATCGTTTTTAGACGAATTTACTGATTTCTTATTAATTTTTTTTCGATATAGTTAAGTAAGAAGAGATATCGGATTTTTATAATTAAAGGATGTAAAAAGTGAGATAAACAAATATTTATTTTATTTATGAAACGTAGTAGTAAATTGAATAAATTTTATTAGAAAAAATAAGCGAAGTAAAAAAGACTGTTCCCTGGTTATTGTATATATTTTTTAGAGATAAATAGTAATATTTATTTTAGATTTATTAAAAAATCGGGAAATGTGATTAAATATTATAATTAATTATTATATTATTATAAGCTATAATTATGCGATTTGTATATTTTTATTTGTACCCATCATTATATTTAATATATTTTAACGATATATTATAGAACCTTTATCAGGATGAATAGAATGAGCGAATCAGCAATGATTGTATTGTATTAGGTTAGTAAAAAATAATTACGGTTTATAACCTTCAAATTCATATACAATTCTTAATTTAAGTGGTTTTAAGTGGTCCAGAACTGTTGGATGACTAACGCTCAATTTTTGCAAACTCTCGAATTGTTGTGCGTGGTTCTGATTCAACTAACGCTTTCAGTTGGTCGTAAAGAACTGAAGAAGGACGCTCGCGACCTTCATCTTCAAGGCTCTCGGCTCTAGCACAAAATTTTTGGAATCATCATTGCATCGTACTTTTACTTAACAGTACGGAGACCAAAATTATCGTTTAATTTTCAGTTTCTGGAGCTGTACCGTTGTGAACTCATACAAAAAATTATTCTTACTTGCTGGTTTTGCATCTTTAATTCAATAACCCATTTTGAAGCAAAATTAATAATAAAGCGAAAGTCAATGATCCAGAATATAGACCGAAAAATGCACTTTAAAATTATATTAACATGAACACGATAAAATGACTTTCATTGAAGAAAATTAAGGTTAGAATTCAAAAACAAAAACCGCAATTATTGTTCTACCAACCAAATATTAACATTGAATCAATTAACATTTTAGAGTTGGAAATTTCAGTAATGTTTATATAATAAATCGTTTATATATATTTCTTAAAAAAATATTTAATGCGGTTCTTTTAAAGCAGGAAGATTATCTATTAATTAAATGGATTAGAAGTCAGTTATAATAAGTTATTTTTTAATAATAGCCTATAAACTATAAATAGTTTCGCAGATGTCAAAACACCAAAATCATTGGCTAGTAAATATTTCAATAAAAGACAAATAATCTGATTAAGCTCTGAGCAATATATTTTATAGAACATTAATAAATGTTATAAATTTCCAGTTGAATTTATGACATATTGGTAATCAGATTTTAATGTTCGTCACATGGTTACTATTCAGCTTCGTTATTTTTTTCTCTATTAATTTTTTTTTATAAATTGAAAATTAATCTAATATGACAGTTGAATAAATTATTAGTTTCATCGGTCTGAATTAATAAATTTTATACGCACGTGTATACATTTGTTCCAAAATTTGATAATTGACTGAAGAATGGCACTTAATGTAAATAATTTGAAATTAGTTTAAATATTATAAAAAACAAACATTTAAAATGTTATCACATGTGTCAAATAGAATAAAAATTTGAATATTGGTAAACAGTTATTAGCCAACTATGCTATTGAAAGTGAAATTACATAGGTGTATATATATATATATATATATATATATATATATATATATGTGTGGGTCGTTTGATAAGTATGGTAAAAAAGTAAAAGTATGGTAAAACACTGTTTTTTGGAAAAAAATGATTTTATTTCTTAATATAGACTCCATTGAGAGCTATACACTTGAACCAGCGAATCTGCAAAATACACATTGACGGCGGCGATGAAATCCTCATTCGACGAGAATTTCTTCCCAACGAGACAAATTTTCAAGTTTAGGAAGAGGAAGAAGTCACGCGTGGCCAAATCCGGAAAAAAATAGACGAGGAATCAATTCGAAGCCTAATTCGTGTAATTTTGACATTGCGAGGGTTGACTTGTGGGACGGTGCTTTGACCTTGGTGAAAAAGTACTTTCTTGTGCGCCAATCTTGACCGTTTTTGTTTTAGCTCTTCTTTCAAACGGTCCAATAATGTTACATAATAGGCTCCTGTTATCGCTCTTCCATTCGTTTAGTAGTCGATCAGGATGATTCCTAGGGAATCCTAAAAAACAGTGTCCAACACCTTCCCAGCCGACAAAAAACGATTTTCGTCTTCTTCCTCCCATTTTCACCACTCGTTGTTCACTGCTTCGACTACTTCTTCGACTCAGGTGTGTAGTGGTGGATTCATGTTTCATCCACGGCCACGAATCGACACAAAAAGATCTGCTCATTTTTTTCTATTCTTGCGGTAATTGCTACAATGTTCGATTCAAACATATATAAAACGTGAAAAACGTGTCATTTCTGCCTAAAATTTTGTCTATGCCAATTTAAAAAGTGACACTTGATAGCTGAGACGTTATCAAATGAATGACGGCGCTACATCATAGAAATTTACCAAACTTATCAAATGACCCTCGCATATATATATATATATATTTGTGTGTGTATGTATGTTTGTATGTACTCCATGTTTGGTAAAAAATAAACTATTTACAATAAAACTTTCAACATTGAAAAATTAAAAGATTCGCAGATTATTTTCTTCAAAACACTTTCATGATTATAAACATTTTTAGAAGCACTTTTTCGGATCTTTTTTCAGATTCTCTATTGTATGTCACATTATTTTTTTAAAATTAAAATTGTTGATTTTATGAATAAAAAAATATCAAAATCAGCGAGATCGGTTAGATAAATTGGGTTTTACATTGTTTCGATTTGTGTTTAGATTAAGCAATTCTTCAATAATAACTTTCAATGAGGAGTATTTTCATGATGAAGAATCATCACTTAGTCACTTTGACCAGAATGAATGGAAATCTTCAGTCAAATATGATTGTAAATATTATAAATACTGATATAAATAAATTAACATTGGAAATGACAGTACTGGTTATATAAATAATCATTTATATACAATTTTTAATGTAAACACAAAGCCCTCACTTAATTTTTTTTTACCACGTTGGCATTAAAAGAAGGGGCGACCTACATACACAAATCAAAAAGGTCAGAAAGAAGAATAATTGCCAAATTTAGATTAGGTAGGTGGGGTGGGACTTTGAAAGAGATAAGTGTGAAAACAAAGTATACAAACATTGTCATGGGGATTTAAACAATATTCGTATACTAAAAGATTGCAAAGTGCTGGAACTATTATGAGAAAGCTACTTTTCAATATCAATCAGACTTTTTATAGAAGCATTTGTACTAGCATCACTGTATTAGAATCAGCGCTTGTGGTAAATTTATTAAAAATTTTAAAGCATTGCTTCAAAAGGATTGAAATTAAAATATAGTTTAATAATAATAGAATGTAAAAAATAAATAAATATACAGATAAAGTAAACAATAATAAGTGAATTATAATTAAAATGTAGTAGAATAGCAAAGTATTGTATCTATCGTTAAAATTTTGTTACTTACTTGTAAAAGTAGTGTGAAAGTGTGACATGTCTACGAGATTAACAAAGTATGTATGTCTCAATAAAGAATATAATACTAAAATATTTTTTAAAAATTCCAAGTAACGCTTTTTTTTAAACCAGGAAGATTATTTATTACTTGAATGATGCAGAATTCACTTATCATCGGTTATTCCTAAATAAAATTCATTTTTCTCTAAACATTATGAACTACAAATAAAGAATCATTTTTAGAGCCATAATTTCGATTCGTATGATCGAGTTTTTATATTAAATTTTTTCACGTTTAAATGTCGTATGAAACTATTAAAAATCGATTCATTGCTCATGGTTGAAATTTCACCTATTATTCTAGAACAGCGGTCTTCAAACTTTGTCGATTCATGGAACTCTTAAGATTATATTTTTTTGCGGAATCCCTACTATTCCCATAAAACTCAAGATGTGTACCCACAAGTTTTAAAAATCCGACAAATTTTAGAGTTTATGAAAAAAATACGAATTGAAGTATATCCGATTGAAAAATAACGATGAAATTAAAGTTTACATCTTTTTAAACGAGAAATATTTATTTAAGATATAAATTATTATTATATTAGTCAATATATAATTCCATGATAAAATTAAAACTATGTAGTTTCGTTACTATGGATAAATTTACTTTCAGTAATTAATTTTCTATTCATCGCGAATTACAAAAAAATCTATGATCTTTTTTTTCTGGATATGGAAAAAGTCGTAGTTTGTGGAGTGAGAAGAAAATTCATTCGTGAAAAATTAAAACTTTTATGAAATTTAACATTTATTCAGATTCAATAGATAGCTCAGAATATAATAGCTTGGTGTAGAAAATAAAGAAGATATTTTGTCTCTTTATTTAAGAAACACAGAATGGCTGTTGTTATTATTTTTGATACTTCCTGTTAAGAAATTAAGTTAAAATATATTTTTTGCGAGGGAATTAAATACAAAATATATTGTATACATAAATATTTTTAAAATTTAATTATTGCAGCTAGAACTTTATAGAAGTAATTGAATTAAGAGTCTATGAAGATCTTATAAAGATTTAAATATAAAGAAAAATGTTTGTCAATAAATTTTTTATTTCTTTTGAATAATTTTATGAAAGAGTTTAAGATTTATATTTGTTTAACAAGACACACTGAATACACTGTTTTAAATTGAGACTTGTATTCAAGTCTAATATAGAATGTGTATATATATATATATATATATATATATATATATATATATATATGATGTAAATAAAATTTATAGAAAATAAAATTAAGAGAATATTTTAATGTTATTATTAAGTTATAACCCAACTAGGTGAACGAATGAACTCGAGGCGATGCTTTTAGCGATGACACAGAGACACAGACGAAGAAAAGCGCTTTCTTCGTTAAACTAAACATGTTTGAATAGGACGTGTACATAGGACGGAGACCCAACTATAGAATAACAAATATTTTGAATAATTAATATTAAATTACGCGTGTTTATGTGTATCTATGTACTTAATAATTGTATGCGTTACAATACGAATATTTGTTTTGTTTAAATGTCATTTCTTAGCGGTTAATTCGATGTATACAGAGTGTCCAAAATGTGTACACATATTAACAGTTCATAACCCTCTTAATTTTATTTATTTTTTAGGTAAAAGTGATTTAAAATATTATCTGATCCTAGGGCAAACTTTGAAAAAATGAAATTTGTTCTTAAGTGCTACTAGAAGTATGAGAACGTAACTGAAATGTAAAGACAGTTTAGAAAGCATAATTTAAATTGAACGGCTCAATAATCGCCATAATTGCAGATATTGGGCATCTGAGAATCCGCATGTTACGAAGGAACATCATGCATGTGGATTGTCAGCAAGGGGTTTAATTGGTCTATTCCTTTTGATAGTACTGTGACTGGTGCCATTTACTTAAACCTGCTGAAGGAATTTGTTATACCACGCATTCGTGAGATGTTTAGGAATGAGGAAGACTTTTATTTCCAATAAGATTGGACATCTTCACATTACCATAGTAATGTGAGGGCCTATCTTGATGAAAATTTGCTGAACAGATGGATTGGACGTAGAGATAGCATTGAATACCCCCGCGCTCCTCAGACCTCAAACCAATGGGCTTTTTTTTATCTGGACTAATCAAAGATAAAGTTTATCCCACAAAACGGGCGACAGTTAATGAATTGAGATAAGCCACTGAAAGGAAATGCACCCAAATATCAAACCAAACCATTTGCTCTGTTTGCAATTCCATTGATCTACGTTATCAGCAGTGTCTACACCAGAACGAAGAATAAATTTGAACATTTGCAAGAACTAAAAAAATCTGTCGGTTTTCTTAAATTTTGATGGGTTTTTATTGGGGTTTTAGAGCGTTTCATTTTAATTTGGAGTTTTAAATTTAGTTACACCTTAATGACTATTAAATTTATAATCATTCAAAGTATGTATACATTTTTTTTGGGACGTCCTGCAGTTAAACGTCGAATTATACAAAATTGATTATAATACTACTACTATTAGTAATATATATATATATATATATATATATATATATATATATATATATATATATATATATACATATATATGTATATATCTATATATCTATATCTATCTATCTATCTCTCTCTCTCTATATATATATATTTATATATTTTGATAGAGTTAAAATAAATTACAAAATATGGCTTAAAAAATATAGAAGGAAATCTTAAAAATCATCCGTTCTAACGATTCAGTTGTTCCTTTGAGTGATGTGAGAATACGACCGGTATATTTTATAACCCCAGTCGAGTTTCGACCGGTTGAAGCACGCCCATTTGAAACGGCAATCGATTGAATTGGAAACTACTTGACACGTAGTAGTTTTTGGCCTAACTAAACATTCTGAGTGCCAATTCTAGTTGGAAACTGTGAAAATAATTTAGGGACAAGACGAAGAAACAAGCAGAAAGTATTTTATTTAAATTACAGATTTAATTAATTTCTGGTTTCAAAATATGTATTTTAGGAATTTTTTGTAAAGAACAGATTTTTACAAGTATATTTTTTGAGATATAAGTCTTTTCATTATGGTACAAAATTAAAAAAATCGAGAGAGGAAAAATGAATTACATATTAAACATTACTGTTGGATAAAGTTTCATTGAATGTAAATATTTCACATGTTTATTTATTGTTCAGAATAATGGTTTATATTAAAAATTGAATGAATTTTTAATCAGAAAGATTGTTATAACCAGTTATGAATATTGTCGAATAGAAATTTGATTTGTAAGGTGATTAAAAAAAAAAATTTAAAACTGAATTGTCACTGCTAGAGTTATATTATTACAATGAATTTTACCAATATATAATTATAAATAGTCAATATTTACTATCGAATAATCTACGAATTAAAAATGTTAATCTATTGTACACAAATTCGAAAAATGTCCAGATATTTAGAACATATAACATCCCCATCCATAACAATTTCAAAACATTCGAATGGAAAACCAATTATTTTGTTCATACTGACACATTTTCAATGTATTTGTTTGTAACGTTTTTTTTTTTTCATAACACTTATCAGGTATACTGACACACATGAAACACACAATTCGACATTTTCCAAACTTATCCTAGCGTTTCTCTCGTATATACACATTCATATTCACCCGCATGCTTCAAAAAATATCAACAAAAAAAATCCTGTTTTTCGCTCAAC
This sequence comes from Acanthacorydalis orientalis, assembly GCA_034766995.1. Classification (NCBI taxonomy): domain Eukaryota; kingdom Metazoa; phylum Arthropoda; class Insecta; order Megaloptera; family Corydalidae; genus Acanthacorydalis; species Acanthacorydalis orientalis. The sequence continues at coordinate 94,952 of CM068323.1, read as the reverse complement.
AGTCACATGTGAACCTGAACACATGACACAAAAGCCCTCCAGGCAAATGCTAAACAATCATTTTGCGTTTAATTTTTTTATATATGTGTGTGTGTGTACGATACACAATGAATTTTTATATATGCTTCCACAATATATATATATATATATATATATATATATATATATATATATATATATGTATGTATGTATAAATGATAGAGTAATCGTCATATTAATTACTAGCATATATTCTCATAACATTGAATATTTTATATTCAGAAGTAACATTATTTTATAAGCGAATAAAATTTATTCATTACAAATAAAAATTATTATTAAATAAGTCAGATGATATTTTTTTTAAAATTAAAACACAATGCAGAAACATTATTCATAATTAAAACATACTTCATTTATAACTTTTTTTTTATTTGTTATAAATAAAAAGCAGATGGTTTATCTTATAAATAAAATATTTTTAAATAAAAACTAATTATTTGTTGGTTACTTATAATTTTAGAGATTTATTTCTGTTTACTCTAAAAATTGTTAAATGTACATAGTTCCATTTATGTAGTAATTTACTAGAGATTTTTTTAATGAGTAACTCTATGTGCAGTAATTAAATTATCATTTATTTTATTTTAAATATTAACATAATATAAAAATTAATTTATAAGAAATATTAATAAATTAATATTTATTGTTCTGAGAGTCTTCATTTTTTTGAATCATGTAAGTTTTTATCTTCTCCTTTTTATCTTACTGACATTTTTGTAAAGCTATAATTACCGTATATCTTGGTGCAAAAGACGCACTTTGAACACCAGTGAACGCACTTACAATAGCGATAAAAATTAGGATTGTGTAAAAATTATGAGTTCAAAAATTAGGATGCGAAGGAGGAGCGTCTATCTTAAGTAACAAATAAATAGAGAAGTAAACATTCTGCTTACATTATTATACACATTTATTTAAACAAGCATATTTTATTTATATTATTATGCACATAGGTACATTATTATCAGTATACATAAGTTCACATATAAAAAAACTAGTGATAATTAAAATTTGAGACACAACTTGATATCTAAAATTTCCAAACTTAGAATAATTAGGTCATTTGGAATAGTTAATAATAGAAAGTAATAAACAGGCCTTTGGAATTTCTCGTTTTGAAATCTACCTACTAAAATTATTTTATTATTATCATGCGCCTTTTATCGCCAGTATACGAAAAAATTGAAAAAAATCGTTTTAATCATGCGGAGATCACGATTAATCTGACAGATTTAAACAAATTGTTTTATTAAATATTTTTACACATATTCAGTGTACAGCTTGGAGGTCATGAGTAGCTGCGCATGCATGTTACTAGTGATATTCTTCACTGTTTGTACCGTCAGTTTGGTTATAGAATGTATTATGCAAAGATGTGTGATATTTGACAGTAAATTGTATCTGAGAGATAGCGTGAAATCCGATGTCAGTATTGATTTAGTTGTTTTTTTTATTTATCGTTGAAAATGGCTAGAGAAATATATCGATTGGATAATCCATTAAATGTTGAATTGATTCAGTGAATGTTACTCGAGTCCAATGATGAGAATGATAGTCAAATGCGAAAATGAAAGTCATTTAGAAAATGATGATTATATGAAAATTCATTCGGAAGATTCGGATACCGAACAAAATGTTTCTAGTGAAGAAAGAGAAGATTAATTGGACAAAAATTAAGAGTATTTTCTGGGAAAAGATAAAGAATTAAAATGGTGGGAAAATTCAATAAGAAGATAATTTAGAAGACAGCCGCAGAATTTTTGTGCCAACTTCCGTTAGGTCATCCGAACGTAAAAAGTCAAGACAAAACTTGAAACATGGAATTGTTTTATCGCAGATGATATTTTAGATCTAAACTTATTATATTCAAATAAATATATCGATTCTATTTCGAATCGTTATTCAAGAGAAAGAGATGCTAAACGAATAGACCAAACTGAATTGAAACTATTTTTAGGGTTCTTATATCTATGTTACATGGTTTACATCACAACAATCGGATATATTTGCATAATTTACGGGCTGGAGATGGTAGTGGGATTGATCTTCTTAGACTTACGATATATTTATGGAGATTTAGATTTATACACAATTGTATCAGGTTTGTTGACAAAATTATCCGTTTAGAACGGCTGAAAGTTGACAAATTAGCGGATGAGAGAGACATTTTGTCATAATTTATAGAAAATTGTAAATTATGCTACTTTATTGGACAGAATGTAATAATAGACGAAATGTTACCTGGGTTTAGAGGCCAATGTAAATCCAACTATTGAAGATTTTGATTAATTAATTTAAATACATTTGTTCACTTTTATTTTATTTCATTATCCATGTTTGCGCTATTTTGTAACAAAAAATTTTATTCTTTATATTTTTTTTATCCAACAGTAGATTACAAATGAAAATAAACGAATCATCATGTATTATATCTGCAGTGTATTTTTTTAAAGGTTTATTGCATTTCAGCACATACTAGAAATGAATTATCTCTTGGATACATGTGACCTAAACTGCAATTTTTTCGACACCGACCTCCACAAGGTTAAATCCATCTGTGTCTTATGGGTAGAGGCGTTCTATGCGCTGAGATATACGGTATCTTTTTATATCTGCTATCCTGACATTCTTCGTCTTTTTGGACTATCTGAGTGTCTGTTCTCCACTACTACTTTCAGCAAGTGCGTCATCTCCAGATAGATTTTACGGACTCTGTAGATTCTATCTGAAACTGGTACACGTGTTGAAACTATTAGCGGAGAACAGACTCTCATCTGATACAAAAGGATGAAGACTATCAAGAAAATGAACTTTTTGTATTGAGATTTTGGTTTATTCTAATTTCTGTTTAAATGTTTTTTTTATTTGTTGTTTTATTATTACATTTTGTCATATTTTAAATCTTTATTTAATATTTCCTCTTCGTCTACGTTTAGTTTGAATGACCGGTACTTGTCTATCATTTTATAAATTTGTTTTTATTTCCTATCGAGTTATTTGGCTTGAATCGATTATTTAGGTTATTAATTAGCAATTTGCTTCTTTAACTATTAGTCTGTGTGCATTTTTGTGATATCTATTTTATATTTCTTACAATGTTAAATATTTAAGGAAAAAGTAGTCTTTATTTTCAAGTAGATCTTTATTGTATATTTACAGTATTTTTTTTTATCATATAGTTGATTTCCATTTTTAATTTTCAGCTTTTATGTTTTAAAAATTGTACTTTTAAACTTTTAAATGTACTTCATATAAATTTTGATAGATAATTGAATTCGTGTCAAGTTTATATCCAGAAGATGGTTATTGATACGCTTTAAGGCACATAAGCAATGCGCTGACAGTAATGTCTTTGTAGATCAGTTGTGTATTAGGATTATAATTTAGTTGAAGATTCGGCGATCAAGGGACATCAATTTGAAATGTTTCTTGAGGCGAACTAAAACGTAATTACATATCAATATCTATTAAATTAATATCAAAGCCAGCAATTTGCGTCAGAATTGACATCGGTTACTCTAAGAGCTGAATTATATTAAAAGTATGTTATTTGTATATAAAAAATATGTTAAATATTAAAATTGCGACAAAATCATAAAAAAATGAAATAAAACATATGTATGAAACACATTGTAACATTATAGTTTTTAAATTACTTTATGGTGGATTCTTTATAAGAATCAAAATAATGTACAATTAAGAAAAATTGTTCTGAAAGAAGATTTGAATATAAAAACTAGTTGAGAAATGGACTGAAACACTATTTGATAAATTTGGAGAAGAGTTGCAATGCGTTGCGATTTTTAATTTGATGTAGCGATGGGATAAAGATTTAGTTTGAATGGTAAATATTAGGCTGGTAGAAAAATAATTATTATCGTTGTAAAAAAATAAAAATTATGACTTTCAAATTCATATACATTTTTCCATTTGTGGTCCAGAACTGTTGGATGACGGACGACTAACTTTTCTGAAATTTCTCGAGTTGTGTGGTTCTGATTCAACTAACGCCTTTAGTTGTCGTTATGAACTGAAGAAGGACACCCGTGACCTTCATCTTCAAGGCTCTTGTTTCCAGCACGAAATTTTTGAAATCAGCACTGTACCGTACGCCCTTTAACAGTACCCACGTCAAAAGCATCGTTTAATTTACGAGCAGTTTCTGTTTTTTTACCACCAGTTTTTAACACATACAAAAATGATCTTATTTGCTTCTTCTCCATCTTTAGTTCAATATCCCAGTTTGAAGCAAAATTAATATTAAAACCATAGTCGATGTTATCAAAATACAGACCGAAAAATGCCACCGAAAGGGACATATTTTAGAAATCTGATCCATAGTATTTTTAACCAATAAACAGATTATACAATAATATTTTTCGTTTTCTTTGTAATTGATTTTTCTACAAATTTTGTTTTTCAATAGCAAATAATTGTTTGTTTGAGAAATTTAAGCAAAGAAGTTGAGTTCACTTAAAAGTCATTTACATTGAAAATAAATATAGTTTTATACAAAAATCAGATAAGTACATGCATTTTCCCAGAAAAACAAATTATCCTGAAAAGTAAATGACTTACTTCACTATCGAAATAAATAAAAACAGACTTATGTTTACAGATAAACTTTTCAAAATTATTAACCGGTACATTTTTGATTTTTTTTCTAAGTTCTAGATTATTAAAATATAAATAATTATAAGATAAAATAAAACATAAAATCATTTTTTGACTTACTTCACTGTCACAATTACCGGTATATATATATATATATATATATATATATATATATATATATATATATATATATATATATATATATCTATATGGGATTAGTCAATAAGTAATGTCAGATTTCTTGGTAAGTTTCTCTATAATTTTTTTGTAATATAGAAAACTTTGTTAAATAATGTATTAACTATTATTATCAATGATATTTTGGCATATTTTAAGCAGTTTTATAATACCATCCTCTCAACATTTTTTGTTTTTTAGCAAAAAAAAATCGAAACATGCTCTTTACTGGTCTCTAAAGAATCAGAACTTTTCACATTGAGGAAATTTTGCAATGAACGAAGTAAGTGAAAATCTGTTGGTGCTAGGTACGAGTAATATGGTGGATGAATAAATATCTCAATTCAGATCTCTAAATTTTTACTTTTTAATAAATCTTTAAATTATTAAATTGAATTAATTGATTTATTAAAGTATAATTCTTCATTTTATTATATATCCCTTGACCACCTATTATTTCTCTTCGACCTTGATCAATTCTTTTAATAATTTTATACCCTAATCTTAAAAATAAATTTCTAACAAACTTAGTTGATAAAATAGGTATAAATCACATTGAACCTAAAAACCCTGATATTATATAAAAACTTAATGAATTTAACTTTCAACTAAATTTATACCGCATTTTTACTTTTGTAGAAACCAAAAAAGCATAATTAAATGAAAATGACGAAACTATATCTTTTCGTTGTTCATTTTCAAATCAAAAGAAAAATTAAATAAATTAACTGAATATAATGATTTTTTTTCAAATTACAAGTTAATATCTCAGATTTTAGGCTGTACATGTATTTTATAAGTTACGAATTGTCTTTTATTTTAAAAATAGCAGAGACGATCTCATATGGAAAAATCCTACATAACTTACTGGCCAATACAATATATAGTAGGTTGGTGCAAAAATAATTCCGGTTTTTACGCATCGAGTATAAAGACGCATATAAGAGTTAAAAAATATATTTATTAATTAAAACAAAGACCATTGGCCTGTACACATTCCTCACAACGGAAAACTAGTTTGTTTATTCCTATAAGATAGAATTCTGGAGACTTAGAATTAATGAATGCATCGAAAGGGCTTTGAGATGATGCTTGATTGTTGAAAACCTTCTCTCATAAGAAACTACACAAATATTTTAAAAAAATGATAATCGGTCGAAGAAAGGCCCGGAGAATAACATGGGTTAGGTAAGGTTTCATAATCAAGTTCATTTTATTTTTTTAAAGTCATTTATGAGACGTGTGGTCGGGCGTTGTTATGAAGAAGAATTGGTCTTCTTCGATTGACATGCTAGCCGTAAACGATGCTTCTTATGCATTTGTTTAATTCCCTGATAATATTTTTCAGCTGTTATTATTTCACTAGGATTAAAAAAGCTTGTAGTATATGACGCCATTTACCGACCACAGAACAGTGACCAGAACCTTTTTTTGATTTAGCTTCGCTTTAAGAAACTGTTTTGGGTGATTCTTGCCGATTTAGCTGCTATGATTAACGTTTCCGATTGTTGTAGAGAATCCAATTTTCATCACATGTGACAAAGCGATCAAATCATTAAAAATTTATGTTACCCAAGAGAAGCGCAGAGCATACTTCATATCTCCGAATTGCTTGATGTTCATTTAGTTCATATGGTACCCATTTATCCAGCTTTTTTATTTTTCCAATTAGGTTCAAATGTCGAACAACTGTTGAATGATCAACATTGAGTACTTCTGCCGCCTCTCGAGTTGTTTTACGTGGGTCCGCTTCAGTTATGGTTTTTAAATCGTTATTGATTATAGCTAAAGGACGTACACAACCCTCTACATCATCAAGGCTTTCGTTTCCATCACGAAATTCTTAGAACCAGTGTTGAGCTGTACGTTCCCAAATTGATTCTTCGCCAAAAACAAATTTGATATTTCGAGAAGATTCTGTTGCTTTAAGTACCAATTTAAACTCATATATAAAAATCATGCGAATTTCTTTTTTTTCCATGAATAATTCAAGAGATTATATACAACAATACTAAAGAATGAAAACAATAGACATAAACTGAAATTACTAGTACTAATTTCATTGTTTACAATGATGTATTATATGACTTTAACAAAATATAACGGTAAGTAGGAAAATCGACGTCAAACTTAAAATGATAAAAATTGCAATTATTTTTAGACCAACCTTATATATATATATATATATATATATATTACAAACCTAATTTGAAAATAAACGTTTCGAAAAACATAATATTTTAATAAACATCGAGTATAAATTATACCGTCTAAAAAATAATCTAACGACAAATGCACATAATAAATTACACATGTCTAAATAAATACTACACAATAACGGTACGAACCGATAAAAAATTGTACCCTTGCTACATTTTCATTTCATTTAACGAAATTGTGATAATCGACGAAATTGACGGTTTCGAAAAATAACAAATTACCTAATATATTATCGAAAATATCCCACAGAACTCGACTCATGCAATGAACATAATGAGCATAGCTGAAATGACTATAATGTGACAGCTGTTCGTTCCCATTAAATAATCATGAATCACTGTGGGTTTATCCAATTAAACTACAGCTTGAGGAATTGTACGACCGTCTTCCTCCATCGACTGCACGTTTCTTTGTCGATGACTTTAAAATGTTTGTACCGCGAATAACGGAAAATGTACGCAGGGCAACATGTTTGAACAAGTCCGTTCGTTCGCCCCGAGCACTGTTTTAATGACGCGCACGTTGTTCTAAAAACGAGGAGACGCGGATTAGGTCTCACTGTGTACGGACGTGTCTGTGTGCATAGCGAGCGTTATTTTTCTGTGAACTGTCGCTGTCCAGCGTTGCTGAAAATTGGAGTGGGGTGTCTCATTGTGCGGTGTAGGTTTCCTGTGCTGTGCAGTGTAGTGCGTCGCTCCGAAGTGCGCGCGTAAGCGCGTGTATCTAGCGTGTGGGTGGGCGCTTGGCGTCCGAACTTTTTTACCCGTCTAGTTGTCTGCACCTCGGTGCAGATAACTAGAGTTTTTAGTTCCAGATGGAGGTCGTGGAGCAGTCCGTTCCGCAACCAGGTCCACAGGATGAGGGTCCCTGGCTCGTCCAGCGAAAGAAGAGGTCACGCGGTTCCGGAGATGAGGGAGCCGGTCCCAGCCAGGTGAAAAGCATGAAGAAGTCCGAAACGCTAGTGACAAAAAACCGATTTGAGCCGTTAAAAACGAACGGTCCAGAGGTGCAGCCACCTCAGAAAAAAGAAAAAGTACCGCCCATCGTAGTACACAACTGTTTTGAGGATCATAAGAAAAGCGCCGCCAGCTTAAACAAGGTCTTAGAAAAGGCCAAAATCGAAGGTAACTTCATTATCAATAGAAAGAGAGAAGCTTTGGTTGTTCGTACTAGCAACACCAAAGTATATAATGAATTCATCCGTGTGATGAAACAGGGCGGTACTGAGTACCACACATACACCCCAGTGGGGGAAAAGGAAACCAATATCATCTTAAAAGGTCTTCCTCCAGGAATCTCCCTGGAGGATATTAAAGAGGAGATTGAATCTCACAAGGTGCCGATCACCAGAGTCAAGGAGATCGTGCACAAGTTTAGTGAATACTCCCCCACCTACTTGGTAGGTTTTAAGGCGGGAACTACGTTAGCCGAGGTGCAGAGGATCCCGCACCTCTATCATGTGAAGGTACGGTTTGAGGCTTTCAAGCCCCGTACGAGCATAACGCAGTGTTATCGCTGCCAGCGTTTCGGGCACGCCGCCCGAAATTGCAACATCAAGTCACGCTGCGTAAAATGCAGCGAATACCATGAATCCAGGGACTGCCCCAGGAAGAACGAGGATACTGCCAGATGTGCGAACTGCGGAGGTCCACACCCGGCTAACTTTAGAGGATGCCCAGCTCATATCCAAGAGCAGGAGAGGCGTGAAAACTTAAAGAGGCGCAACGCAGAAAGGCGCGAAGCCAAATTCGAAAACTCCAGACAGAGAGTTTATATAGATGCCCCGGCACCGAGATCAAATGCCTGGCAGAAGGTCCAGGACAACAAAGGAAGCCAGCATGCTTCTAACACTGATGCAGCTGATCTAGCTGACAAAATGAAAGAAGTTAATAAAACCTGTAATTTTGATGAAATGTTCAGACTGGTAGACCAGCTGAGCAAAGATATGCTTGTTGCGAAGAACAAGTCTGACCAATTCCAGATCTTCTGGAAATTTGTCAAGGCTCTCGATGGCTAGATACGCCAGGGGGAGTCAAATTCAGGTCGCGTTATGGAACGCAAACAGTCTTGCTAAGAAGAGCAACGAGCTACGTGTTTTCGCTGAACAGCGAAAAATAGACGTAATCCTGGTGACCGAAACAGGTTCAAAGCTAGGTAAAGAAATAAAGATTGCCGGTTACACAGGTTACCATAGGCCGAAGCCTGAAGGAAGAGGTGGAGGTGTATCGGTTTATATCAAAAAGGAGATTAAACACTATGAAGTACGTGTTCCAGAGCTGGCCGCACTCCAAGCAAAAGCGATAATATTAGAAACACCAACGAAGATTTTATTGGCAGCAGCATACCACAGCCCGTCCGATACCCTCCAGGTGAAAGATATCGACAAGATAATGAACCTAGCGGACAGAGTGATTATAGGCGGAGATTTTAACGCCAAACATAGAATATGGAATTGTCACCAGGCAAACGCAGCAGGGAAGAAACTGCTGAGTCATTCAGAAAGACGAAGTTACCTCATCTCAGCACCGGGGTCACCAACAGTGTTCAAGAACGGCGCAAACCCATCGACGCTAGACTTCTTTCTAAACAAGAATATCATGATTGATGAGATAGAATCGGTAGCAGAATTAAGCTCCGACCACAACCCAGTGGTAATGAAGATCACAGAAAGTGTTCCTATCCGAAAGAAAGAAAGTCTAGACTACACGAACGCAGACTGGAAGAAATACAAAGAAGAAATCAACAGTGAAGTCATCATCGGCAGACATATCCGAACCGTGGAAGAATTAGAAGATTCTGTCGACACGCTCACAAAAATCATCCAGACAGCGATTAAGAATCACATACCGAAAAGAAGAATCGGAAAAAACAATGTATGTCTCACCACAGAACTAAGAGACAAGATTAAATTGAGAAATACTGCCAGGAAGATATGGCAGCGCACCAGAGATGATCGATACAGGCAAATCCGAAATAGCCTGACTGAAGAAATCAGAAAAGAACTCATAGACATAAGAAACACAGCATGGCAAGATAGGCTAAAGGTGTTGGACGTGAAAGACAATAGTCTATGGCAAACCATCAGGTGCATGAAGACAGGAAGACGAGAGCCCATTCCACCGCTCAAAATCACAGCGAATACATATGCGTATGACCACGCCCAGAAGGCGGAGCAAATCGCTTCGCATTTCGAGACCGCCCACCGTGCCAGTGAACACCTCGGGAATATCAAGAATGATGAAGAGGTGAAAAATACAGTAAAGTACTGGAGAATCATTGCCGGTACAAAACGCGACAAAGAAGTAATTGATTTTGCCACGCCGAAGGAGATCGAGACAATCATCAGAAGGATGAAACCAAGAAAAGCCCCCGGGGTGGACGATATACAGAATAAAGCGCTCCACCATCTACCGCAGAAGGCGATCGTGGCAATCACAAATATTGTTAACGCAGCAATGCGGCTGCGACATTTCCCCAATAATTGGAAACATGCCAAGATTCTGGCGATTAGAAAACCGGGCAAGAAGGGAAATGAGACGGCAAGTTACAGGCCAATTAGTCTGCTGCCCACATTAAGCAAGGTGTTAGAAAAGATTATCCTAATCAGGATAAATAAACATGAATCAATATCTAAGAAGATACGCCATGAACAATTCGGCTTTAGAAAAAGGCATGCCACTACACAGCAGTTGGCGAGGATAGCAGAACATATCACGACAGGAATGTCGAAAGGCTTAGCCACTGGTATGGTTCTGCTAGACATCGAGAAGGCCTTTGATACAGTATGGCACGACGGTCTAATCAAGAAGTTACTGGACCACCGAGTCCCGTACTACCTAGTCAATGTAATAGATGGATATCTACGTGGACGAACCTTTCACGTGGAGGTTGAAGACAAGAAGTCAGAAATAAAGAATGTGACGGCGGGGGTGCCTCAGGGATCTTTACTGGGCCCGTCACTATTTAACTATTACATCAATGACGTACCGAACCCAAGAGGAACTGAACTTGCGCTGTATGCAGATGACACAGCGATATACGCAACAGGAAGAGATGTCGATACTATCAGGGATAGACTACAGACGACACTGAACAGACAGCAGGAGCATTTCAAGAAGTGGAAGCTGAAGCTGAATATAGACAAGACGCAAGCGATTATTTTTTCAAGTAAGAGGAGAAGCTTGCCGTACAGATTGAAGATGGAAGATACCGAGGTGGAATGGAAAGAAACAGTGAAATACCTAGGCGTTCATTTAGACAAGAAGTTACTGTATAATGAACACGTGACAAGAGTCAAGAAGAAAGCATATACAGCACTGAACTGCCTATACTCAATGCTAGCAAAAGACAGCAAGCTGAGCGAACATAACAAGATTTTGTTGTACAAAATGGCCATTAGGCCAGTGATTACGTATGCAGCACCCATATGGAGGAGAGCCTGCAAAACATATTTAAAGACGCTACAGCTATTTCAAAACAAGATATTACGAATGGCACTACAAAAGCCACGACATTATTCATTAAAAAGACTGCACAGAGAGGCGGAAGTTGATACGATAGTAAAATATATTGAAAAATTAAGCTGGGAATTTTACCAGCCCAAAATGCACGACAATAAAATTATCGCAAAAATGAAGACAGCAAAGATTATCTATGTGTGTAACCGGCTAGGAAGAGGCCAGAGGAAAAAAGTGCATATATTACCGTATCACTTCATAAAATATACAGATCAAGAGATCTAGATTCGTCGTCGTCTCTCGGAACGTCGCTTCGCCGTGGGTCCGGGGTGGGAGAGTTAAATTGTTATTACTTTACCGTCTTAAAAGATTAACCGCTATACACACGTCCACACACGTCTTTTTTGGAGCAACTAGGTTTTTTGAAAGTTTTCCTAGTCTACAAATTGAAGTTATCAAAGAAATTGAAGTCAATATTTAAATAGATGTCAGATGTAGGTGTTCAGGGTGTTAAAACCCCAGGAACTACCGATACAGAAGAGCCGTTATTATATTGCACTTGAACATAATATCAGAACACTGCTGGGTAAACTAACCTAAAAAAAAAAAAAAAAAAAGTTCTAAAAACGTTCGCCGACCGACCGACCGCCCGTTTATTTTCGTCTGATTGCGTTCACTGTTATTATTCTGTTTTGATTTACATTTTTCATTCTTTCCTTTTTATGAATGTTTGAGAATTTAGAATTGAGACGAGAGACCGTCTTCTCAACATCGTTAGACTGTTTTTAGTTATTATTAGCAGTAGTGCCATGAGCGCTAGTAATGCCTGTAGTGTAAAGTTGTGCACATTACGTTTTATGAACGCTTTATCTCATCATTTCTGTGTATTAATATTTCGAAAAAGAAAAAGACGAACTGACGCTGAAAAAAGACGATATTCTTCAGAATATATCATTATTTTTACCGAGTTTCCCGGTCTATGTAATTAAAAGCGTATTTTTGAATTTCGTATAGATTTCTCTTATGATATATAAATAAATTAAAAATAAAAATATCTTTCTCGAAAAGAAAAATTTACATTAAATCGTTATTTCTATATTTTCTATATAATTGATATATATATATATATATATATATATATATATATATATATATATATATATATATCAATTGTTTCTTTCATCTTTAAAAAAATAATACCTCCTTACTCAATAAACTTCTAACTATCTACTTATTTATTTAATAAATATCTACCTATCTATAGAACTATCATTCTACTCTAACTGCTTACCTACACATATATCTAATTATCCATCAATCTACCTATCTACTTGTCTATTTATCAATGTAACTATTTAACTATCTACCTACCTATGTACCTCTTCAACTATTTAATGACCTATCTTTTTATCTAACTATCTATCCATTACTTAACGATAATTAATTATCAATATATCTACCTATTAATTTATCTATCTATATAATTGTATATTTATCTCTCTCTCTAGCTCCGTATCTATCTACCTTTATACCTATTTAACTACCTATCTATTTATTTACTTATTTGTCTATCTGTCTAATTACCTATCTATTTACTTATTTGTCTATCTATATATCTATACAATTATGTATGTATTTATTATGTAAATGTATCTAATAATCTACTTATCTATCTTTTCACTTATCAATCTATCTAATTATTTATCTATCTATGTATATATCTACTTACATATCAATTATTTACCTACCTATTTGTCTCCCTATTTTCTTGTCTATGTAACTATTTAAATATCTACCTACCTATGCACTTCTTCAACTATTTAATTACCTAACTATTTATTGAACTAACTATCCATATACTTATTGATAATTAACTATCAATATATCTACCTATCAATTTATCTATCTATATACCTATGCATCTATCTCTCTACCTAGCTGTATATATATATATATATATATATATATATATATATATATATATATATATATATATCGGTGTACTACATACGTACCTATCTATTTATCTACTTATTTGTATATCTATTTACCTAATTACCTATTTATTTGTCTATTTACTTATCTCCCTACCTATCTCTCTACCTATATACCTGTCTACTTATCAATCTACTTATTTATTTATTTATGAACTTCTGTATCTATTGTATCAGTGCAAAAGTTCGTATACGATTTGAAATTGAAACTCAGGTGATTATTTTTCGCAGAAAACACTTTAGTTAATTGATTATTTATTCACCATCATTTTCTGGCATCATTGGCCAAAATTGACCGCTTCTTTTTATTTGCAGCATACAGTTTATTTGTTGACAGTATTTCTCCTTAGTAATCATTCTGTCTCGTGGGAGTAGCTTACAATAAACAACCACTTTGCAATTCCACCAAAAAACAGTAACACCTTCACCGGATGCAAGCCAGGTTTAGTGACTGGTTCTGGACCTTCATTCGCTTGTTTACACATTCGTCTGCATTGTATCTTCTTGTTCAGGATCCCTTTCTCATCACCAGTTACCAACCGATCTCAAAAAGGCTCTCTGTCGAGGTATCCAAGCAAAGATACTGCTGAAGTGATGCAATTAAACACGTTTTTTTTTCAAACAACGAGTGCGGCACTAACGTATCGAGCTTCAACATCAACCCTAGTTTCTTTAAATGCCGAAATGCAACCGATCTGTCAACATTAAGTATTTCAGCAACCTCTTCTATCGACATTCGTGAGTTATTGTCAACTAAAGCGCGCACAACATCGTCGTCGATTTCGAGAGCGGGGTTAAACTTCGAGGTTTAAATCATCAAGTCGAAATTTAGCAAACCATTTCTTCACAGTTGAAAGTAATGGTCCATGGTCCAAATAAACCTCCCAAATAGATTTCATAGCCTTTCGAAACTCTTACAACGTAATGTGACGAAAGTGAATCTTATCGTTGTCCATTTTCAAAAATTTTTCATATACACAAATCAAATAGTAACAAATGCGTGACTGATGGTCAAATAATGCCTGTGATTGCCACCTTTCAAACGATATATAGCATTAATACATTTTAGTCACGAGCTCCGCCATGCCATACTCTTAACACCACCTATTGAATCGTATATGAACTTTTGCACTGATCCAATATTTATTATTTAACTGTAGATTTATCTGCGTATCAATATACCTAATAATCTACTTATTTGTACCCATCTTCTTATCTATCAATCTATCTAATTATTTATCTATCTTTTTATATATCTATTTACATATATGTTATTTATCTATCTGTTTATCCACTCATCTACTTGCCCATCTACCTATCGAAATGGTTTTCTGTCTATCTGTGTACCTATCCTAAAATAACATTCTGTACGTGATAAAAATTCTATAAAAAAATTCACACCTTTCAATGTACTTTTGCTTTTTGGTTTGTCCCCGGACGTATATTAAGAATATCATTTGAAATCTTCGTAGAATTTCAGAAAGAAATATTTTTAAGTTTTATAATGGAAAAACTACAATAAATTTATATTAAAATCATTTTATTATAACCCTGGAGGTAACTGTTTTTCAGTTATCCTTTTTTACGATCTATTTTAACTTGTGCTACTTTGGCTTTCAATACAGTTCGTATAGGTTCATAAATACACCTAATATCTAACACTTAAAATATTTTTAGTACAGATAAAAGAATATAATCATTTATTGGGCTTTGAGATGTTTGATCTGTGATTTTCTATACCATCTAAAACATATCCTGTATGGTGATTTGTTCTGTCAATTATTCATATACGCATCATGGACTATAGGTTTCAAGCTTAGGTCATCACGTATCCGTTTAATATATCAACTAGCACATCCAACCAGTTATTCTTATATATATATATATATATATATATATATATATATATATATATATTATACAAATTAACACATATTAATAAACTCGTTACAATAAATAAATAACTAATTAATCTCATGTTATTCAATTTCATATGTTATGGTTCATTTGTCAAAATGACCCGATATTAATAACATATTAGTTATTAGTTAATTAGTTAACCAAATTATCAATAAAACTATACATATACTAATTTACTCATATATATATATACACGTAAACAAATATTATATGCAAAAATCATAAAAATAAGTGCCTGTTCTCCTGTTGGACGAATATGACGATGGTAACAGGTGTCCGTTTGACATTTACAACATGTACGTCATATGGATTTATAAAATATCCGTTTAGTATTATACATTTATTATGCCAGCATATGTTATTTAGTTGTTATTTGTAGTAGCTGTTTTAGACGTTGAGCAATATTTCGATTCAAATGATCGCAATTAGTCTATCCATTGTAAACATTAAATAAATCAATCATTGTTTCAATAATTAAAAAAATAACCCTTGCGTTTTGTTCTTAATTTATTAAAATATATTCAAAAAGGGTGTATTTATAAATATTATTATTAAAAATTCATTTCTATTAGGTTGGTAGAAAATTAATTACGGTTTATGATCTTCACATTCAAATACATTTCTTAACTTAAGTGGTCCAGAACTGTTGGATGACTAACACCTAAATTTTATGCATGCTCTAGAATTGTTGCGCGTGGTTCTGATACAAGTAACGCTTTAAATTGGTCGTTATGAATTTAAGAAGTACGCCTGTGACCTTCATCTTCAAGCTTCTCGTCCCCGGTATGAAATTTTTGGAAACATCATTGCACCGTACATTCCATAACAGTACCGATACCAAAAGCATCGTTTAATAGAGCAGTTATGAGCAGTTTCTGCTGCTTTGCCACCCGTTTTGAACTCATACTCTTATTTGCTACTTTTCCATCTTTAATTCAATACCCCGATTTGAAGTAAAGTTACTAACAAAGTCAAGTCGATATTACCAAAACAGACCGAAAAATGCACTTCAAAATGATATTAACATGAATACGATGAAATGACACTTTCATTGAAAAAATTAAATTTAGAATTCAAAAAACAAACACGGCAATTATTTTTCTACCAAAATTGTAATTAACAAACTCATACAATTTACCCAAAACAATATTGTTATAGCTTAAAAAATGTAATTTTGAAATAAAATTTTTCAAAGTGTTGAATGTTCTTTTGATAAATAAATTATTTATTACATCATTCAGAACGAATAAAGATTTTATATGTTTGTACTCTGAAAATGAGTGTGTTCGAAATGGGAATTTGAAATGGAAATATAAGATTAAGAGTTATTGAATTATTCATAATAAATGTTTATGGAGTATAGGGTAGAAAAAAAAATTTTTTTTTTGATAGACAACAAATAAAGTTCAAAACTTTGAAATAATTTTACATGAAAAGCTTGAATTATTATTGAATGCAAGACCTGATCGTACATGAATCATGTAGTGATTCACTTTCTGGGAAAACCAAGACTGCGAAAATAATTTTTTGAACGTTTTACAATTCTGACGCGAATTTTCAATTTTTTTATTTAGCATTAATTTGATTATTAACTTCTTATGTTTGAAAATTCCATGTCAAAACCGTTATTCTTGCTCATGAACAAAACAAAAGTATATAAATATTAATTTTTTTTCAAATATCGCATAATTGTTCTTACGTTTGTTAACAAAATGCATTTTTCATTTAAGCATTATTGAATTCATTTAAAACAATTTTAAAATTGTCACGTTTTGTTTTTTTAAACAATATTTTTTTATATTAGAATTTAAAGCAAATCGTTACACCATTTATAATGTATGTGGAAGGTTTCTACACTCATTATTTATTTATTTATAAAACAGAATTAGTACTTCTGTTTTATTAATAAGGAGTTTACCTTTATATATTAGAAAGTTTACTTTAATTGAACGCAGTACGAATTGTTCATATTTTTAAAATTTATATGATGTGTATATTTTTTTATTCGAAACTTTTTTCACTGAATTAAATATGATTTAATTGATGACAGCTATTCGAACTATATATATATATATATACATATATATATATATATATATATATATATATATCTATATATATATATATATACATATATATATATATATATATATATATATATATATATATATATATATCAATTACGAGAATATACCTTTTTTGAGATTTTCTTGCTTGTATTTAACAAATAGTACCATGATTGAAAAAAAGAAAAAATTATAACCCCATTCTGTAATTATTAATAATGATGGTCTTTGTTCAGTTAACACAAAGATCTTACAAAAAAAGAAAAACACTTTACGAAAGAACAACTACTCTTCAGTCTTCCTTCTCTGTAAATGCTCCATCAAATAATTACGCAGTTTGAAAAGTGAACTGTACGTTTATATAATGTATATATTTCTTGCCAAATATGTTAAATTCACAATTTAACAGCGTGTATTTTGAACAAATCGAACTGTTATTATTGTTTATATCGTTTTATAAAAATCAAACTGGTATCTACTGACGATTAAATGTTAGTTTTTATTCAGATTTTCTTGAATAGTTTCGTATTTATTTTTATTAAACATAAATATATGAAATATAAAAAGTATCAATAATTTAAAAGTTTGTGGGAAAGGTTTTTTCAATTATTACAATATTAAATTTTATTAAATAATAAAAAAGTAAATTTCAGATTTTTCAAACATAATACAATTTATATGTTTATAAATACATCTATTTATCCGTTTTTATAATTAGGTGTAAAAATTAATTCGGTGCCTTTATATTGAATCAATCATAACTCTATTTCAAAGTAAAATATTTTCTCGTCGTTTTAGGATTCTGAAGTAGCAATTTTAATATTTAAAAACATTATAATCTTGACTAAGCAGTTGGTATAACCTCACAAAACAGTAGTGAACACTATGACGTCTGAAAAGCAGCAACTAGGCATTGCATACTTTTCACATTCCAGTTAAAAAAAATATTACTAAGGCCACGGGAATGATTTTTTTCGGATTTGCGGAAATGTATTGAGATGCATAGAACATACAAAAAATGCTAGAACAGTTGAAAAGGTAGGAAAGTGCATTGCGATTTCATCGACTCAAAGCTGCCATCTTTTTATTGAAAGATATATATATATATATATATATATATATATATATATATATATATATATATATATAGAGAGAGAGAGAGAGAGAGAAAGAGTTCAAATGTGAATATTAATGAACTCAGATGAGAAAATAAATTGGAAAAAAGAAAATGTGTAATTTTTGAACTAAATATTTAAATCATCTATGAGCTATCCAGTATGACTGGCATCTAATCGAATAATTCTTGTCTGCATGAAAAGAATAATCATATGTTTAAAATTAATTAAAATTTTATAAGTAGAAGACAGGTATGTTTAATTATTAATAGAGATTTTTATGCCTGGAAAGAATCGAATTTTTGCATGTTGAATCAACTGCTTTTATCAATAAAACCTTTGGAGCATATACTGAAGACAGCAATTAGTTAAAAACAAAACCTGTGTTACTTTTCGAACTCCTGCTAATAGCGTTTCTTTTATAATGAGGTTTACATATTTATATATATATATATATAGAGAGAGAGAGAGAGAGATTTAACTTACCCTTCCACACAAAAGTATTAAAAAACCGTAAAATTTTTTAAAAAAAACTTTAATCCCCACTTAGTACTTTAGTTCAATTAAATTTTAGTACTAAATTAATCTAAAATACTAAATAAAAAATAATATATACAGTTCGTAACCACTGTGCCCTATTAACATAAAAATTCCACTATTTTACACAACTTATTTTCATCTGTTGTGAAACTGACGAATCCCTTACCGATAAAAAGATGGCGGTTTTAAGCCGATGAAATCATATTGCATTTTCGTATTTCTTCCACAGTTCTAGAATTTTTTGTGTGTTCTATGCGTAACAATACCTTCCTCCAAAGTTTTACAAATAATTCCCACTGTTTTGGTAACATTTTTTTTCAACTGGAATGCGAAAAGTATGCAATGGCTAGTATGCTGCTCCTCGAATGCCATCGTGTTCACTACTCTTTTGTGAGGTTATGGCAACTGCTTGGTATTAGATATATAGTGTTTTTAAATATTAAGTTTGTCATTTAAAAATTCCAAAACGACGAGAAAATATTTTAATTTAAAACAGAGTTATGATTGATTCACTTTAAAGACACAGATTTAATTTTTGCACCTAAAATATTTGAATAATTAGGACTACCTCCTGGGGAAAAAGTAAATTGCTTGAATAGTCGCAGAAAAGTTAATTGTGCAATGCTGGTACTTTGGCTAAATTTATTTCTAGAAATGAATTATTTTTTCACTTCACAAATCACAAAAAAAATTTTTGTGATCAAAAATATTCTATAGATTTATTGATCATTTTTTATTGTTGCATATGAGTATTTGGAAGGCATTAAATTATTTTCTTACACCTAATATAAAGACAAACAAAGAGATCTATTTATAAACATATCAATTATATTATGTTTGAAAAATATGAAATATATATATTTTGAATATTTAATAAATTGTAGTATTGTAATAGTTGTAAAAATCATTCCCTTACATTTTTATATTATTGATACTTTTTTATATTCCATATGTTCTTGATTGATAAAAATAAATCAATATTAAAAGAAATAACACTTACTATAAAACGAAAACTTCTTTATTAACTTCATAAACATTGCTTGTGCGACGTTTGCAAATATCTTAACCATATTTCATGCACTTGAACGTACTATCTACTACATTGTGAGTGGAATGCGGTGATATTTACGTTGGGGTGAAAAATCGCGGATTTTAAATTAGCGTGTAGTAAAATTTTAAAGCCGCACACATCCTGTAATGGATTTAGTTATTTCGGTCGGCTTTGGGATAATTGCGGTTTTTTCTCGCATAACATTATACCGAAACCATACAACAATGTAAATTCACATATTATGCATTTTATACAATACAACGGATTTCGAATTATTCGGAAAATTTTAGAACTGAACCACAACAAAATCACTGGAATAAAAAGAGAACATTCGAATAAAAAATAAGTTATTAAGTTGTTACAGGTTTTATATCACAATGTAGAATTTTATTGTAGATTGTATGAAGATATTGTGTATAGATTTGACTTTTTAATTAAAAAATACGGAAAAATGAATAACAAATATTTACCTCGAAGGAAAATTATTGAAAAGAATATACAGCTACACGTATATCTTATATTATCTTGTCCATTTTTTGTATAGTAAGACAAATATATTGATTTTATAAGAAACATCTTAATATATATTATAACTGAATAAAATTATTGTAATATAGCAGGTTCTTTGTTTAAAATATTTATATACTTTGAAATAGAGATATAAAAATATTCATATTGTTCGATTGATGTAATGTAGAATGACTGTTGAGAAAATTCTAACAGACATTTTGCAAACGAATGCATTTACTTTATTTTAAAATAGTTACGACAAGGAGTCATCTTTCAAGGCAACGCCAGGTCATATGTTAGCCATGTAGTGACTCGCATAATGGCCAAGTAGGGATTGGGAATTCTTTTCTTAAACTTATACGAAGGTAACAAATATAATTCATAAACAAAATAAAAAAGAAACTTTTGAGAAATTGTGTTACGTTAAGTTCACTTGTATGAGATAAGGATGTATTAAAAATTGGAGGTAAAAGTTATCTTTTTGGGATATAGATCTGCAAATTAAATGTTTTATATTAAAAACTGAAAGACGATCTGATAACTATATAATAAACTACAAGGGATCATTTAATATTAATTACTAATATTATATTAATTTTTATTATTATGTTGGTGCAAAAATAATTGCATTTTTTATCATTTTAAGTTTGGCGCGGATTTTTATAGTTATCGTTATCTTTTGTTATAGTCGTGTGATACATTATTGTAAAAAAATTAGTTAGCACTATTGATTTCAGATTATGTCTATTGTTTTCACTCTTTAGTATTGTTGGATGTAACCTCTTAAATTAGTTATGGAAAAAAGGTAAAATCGCGCGATTTTGTTGTACGACTTTAAATTGGGACGTGAAGTAACAGAAACTGCTTGAAATATCAAATTTACTTTTGGCGAAGAGTCATTTAGTGAACGTGCAGCTTAAACTGGTTCCAACAACTTCGTAATAGAAACAAACGCTTTGATGATGAGGAGCGTCATAGATGTCATCCAGCTATAGACAATAAGGATTTAAGAACCATTATTGAAGCTGGCCTCTATAAGATAACACGAAAGGTGGTAGAAGAATTTAATGTTGACCATTCAACAATTGCTCAATATTTGAGTCTAATAGGAAAAAGTTGGTTAAATGGATGCCTTATGAACTAAACGAACATCAAGCAATTCGGCGATACCAATTCTACTCTGCGCTTCTTTTGCGTAACAAAAATGATCCCTTTCTTAATCGCATTGTCATATGTGATGAAAAGTGGATTCTCTACATTAATCGAAAACGTTCATCACAGTAAATAGACCGAGGAGAAGCACCAAAACCGTTTTCTGAACCGAAGCTCCATGAAAAAAAGATTTAGGTCATTGTTTGATGGTTGGAAAGTGGCATCATTCATTACAAATTCTTAAATCCTGGTGAAACAATAACAACAGAAAAATATTTTCAAGAAATTGAAAAATACATGAGAAGTTGTATCGTTTACAGTTATTAAACAATCGAAGAGGACCAATTTTTTTTATTACAACGCTCAACCACGTCTCACAAATGACTTTTAAAAAAAATTAAATGAGCTGGGCTATCAAACATTACCTCATCCACCGTATTCTTCGGACCTGTCTCCGAAAGATTATCATTTTTTTAAACATTTAAGTAATTTCCTAAGAGAGAAGGTTTTCAAAGATCAAGTATCAGCTCAAAGCGCTTTCGATGAATTCATTAATTCCAGGAGTCGTCCAAAGTCATCCAACAGTTCTAGATCACTTAAAACAGCTAGAAAAATCAAAAAAAGGAAAAATATATATGAATCTGAAAGTCATAAACCGCAATTATTTTCCTACTAACCTAATAGCTCAAAATGTGAAATTAGCTGTTGTAGATTATTACTTAATTGATTTAGTGATATTAAATAAAACGAGATTATAAGAATTAAAAGAGACAATAATAACTTTAGACAATATTTTTCGATTTTAGAGTTCTAATTCGTTCTTGAAATTGAATTGAAATTTTCGAAAATGAATTGTTCTCTCATACGACAATTACAAAACATTTTCCAATCAAAAATGTTCAATAAATGATTATTGATTAATTTCGATCATAGCTTACTTCGATGGCAATAATTTCATTCTTAGGACGCTGAATTACAGAAAATTCTATAAATCATTTTATTAATTTTACTTGATTTTAATTGATGAAAGTTTTATATTTAAATATTTTTCTATTTATTATTTAAATGACCAATTATGTTTCAAGCATTATTGTTAAATAAATATTATGCGGTTCTATTTGTAATAGAATTATTATTAAATATTTATTTCTTATAAATTTTCTTTTCAGTTTTTTTATAATTTTGGGAAGATTTTTATTGTTTGATATTTTATTTACTTGCTAAAAAATCTATCTAAAAGATATTTATATTTGGTTATATATATATATATATATATATATATATATATATATATATATATATATATATGTGTGTGTGTGTGTGTGTGTGTGTGTGTGTATGGATCATTTGATAAGTATGGTAAAAAAGCAAGTATAGTTTTTTTTTTATAAGAAATCGATTTTATTTCTCAACATAGTCTCCACTGAGGGCTATACACTTGGTCTAGCAAGTTTGAAAAATACGCATTGACGGCGGCGATGATACCCTGATTAGACGAGAATTTCTTCCTAGTGAGCCAAATTTTCAAGTTTGGGAAGAGGAAGAAGTCGCACGGGGCGAAGTCCGGAGAATAGGGTTGATGAGAAATCAATTCAAATCCTAATTCGTGCAATTTTACCATTGCGACTATAGATTTGTAGGACAGTGTGTTGTTCTGGTGAAAGAGCACTTTTTGTGCGCCAGTCGTGCTAGTTTTTGATTCAGCTCTTTTTTCAAATGGTCTAATAATATTGCATAATAGGTTCCTGTTATTGTTTTTCCCTTCGTTTAGTAGTAGATCAGAATGATTCCATGGGAATCCCAAAAAAACAGTGGCCATCACCTTCCTAGCCAACAAAACGGGTTTCGCCTTCTTATGCGAACTTTCACTAGTCGTTGTCTACCTGATTTGAATGCTGCTTCGACTCAGGTGTGTAGTGGTAGATTAATGTTTCATCCATGGTAACGAATCGATGCAAAAATGCCTGCTCATTCTTTTCTATTTTCGCGGCAACTGATTCAATGTCGCTTCAAACATCTGTAGAACGTGAACAACGTGTTATTTCTAGCTGGAATTTCGCCTATGCTAGTTTGAAAAGCGACACTTGATAGCCGTGACATTACCAAATAAATGGTGGTGCCACATCATAGAAATTTACCAAACATATCAAACGACTCTCGTATATATACGTACATATACGTATATATACATATCGTATATATATGCGTGCTTGTATATGTATGTGTATCTATATGTATCTACTATAAAAATTGGATGTAAATTCTGATCATACATTGATTAATAGTCAATATTATGTCTTCAGCTATGGTTGGTTTGTAAATTTAATGAAAATAATTTGACAAGAATTTTTTTTCAAAAAACAATGTTTTATAGGTATTTGACATATTTTTAATATATATAATGAATATAAATATCTTTTTAATTAATATAAGCAGAAGTTTTGTTAAAAATATAAGCAGAATTTTTTTATTAAAATCCAAATATTGAAAATTTTAATTAGATTTCGTAATTTGTACCCGTCAAATGTAAAATGAATTGATATCAATGGGAAAATGTATAATGAATAAATGACGAAAACATGCAAATTTGCATATATATGTATATATATATATATATATATATATATATATATATATATATATATATGTGTGTGTGTGTGTGTGTGTGTGTGTATTGTATGTATTTATTTGAAATTTCTGTTTTCTTTACCTGCGTTCCTATTTGTATACGAAATGTTTATTGATTGATCCTCTAGGACACTCTGTTTACCCTACAGAGGACCAATCAATAAATCATTGTTTCATATATTATTTATAATACATGACATAAACTTTCGTATAAAATTTGAAACTTGAAAAAGAACAACTCGAACTGTCTTAATTAGTTTCAAAACAATATCGACTCTTTTTTCGTACAAAGTTGCGAATATTTTTTGTAGATGTTTTTATACACAGACAGATGAATATATTTATTTAGAAAAACACGGATATGGAAAAGTCTATATGCACTTTTGACCCGAATGACCCCTAAGGTATGCAGGTCACGAGCCGGTGCGACGGACAATAGGTTCGAGTTGTGACTGGGCGGTGGTGGTGTTGACACAGACACGTACAGCTAATATATATATATATATATATATATATATATATGAGAGTTGAGGAATGGAGGTACCTTTGGCTGTAGTGGGGAAAGCTATGGATAGCCGTGTATATGACGTGCAGTGGAGCAGCCTGCCGGCTGTTGTAAAATCGATCAGTTCGACTGTGGTTGCACGAGGACGGGGCTCAGCCACGGGGCGGTTGGTGGAAGTGTAGCGCACGCACACTGCCACGTGCTCTTGCTACGGTCGAGTACGAATATTGGACTATACTGATTATGATACTCGGGATTGTTAATTAAAACAAGTGTAATTATGTCGCCTGTTTCGAAATTAGCAGCAATTTTTTATTGAAAAAGAAACTAATTTATTACAATATAACCAAGACATAATCAACATTTTTAAATACAGTTAACGATCGTAGGACGCAGATGTAAGGTTCGGGAAAAATGCCGCGTTACAACAAACGCTTCATGCGAGTATACACAAAAAGTGGGGGTGCGTTCAAAAACGATTCTTTTAAATAAAATATGCACACTTTATCCATCAAATCAAGAAAAAAAAATGATATTTAATTTAAAAAAAATATTTAATATAAGCTACAAAACAAAAACAAAATTATTAAAATTAAAAATTGCACAGAAATTTTTTTCTTTCCAAATACATTTTAAACATCAACACTACTGTCTTCCAAAATAATATTCTGCCGATATTCATCGCATTTGTATTATTATACAATTCTATGCGTCGCGTTCTGAGAAACTGCAGATCGCGTTATGCAAGGATTGCTACAATTTGTGAATCACATTATATCAAAACTGCGTTATTAAAGTAGCGCGTTGTACAAGGGTTACTTGTATATTCATATTTTTTTATTTTATTTCGTCAGTAACTTAAAGTAATAATAGTTGTGGATACATTTTCCAATGAGACACAATTATAAGGTTGGAAGAAAAATAATTGCGAATTATGACAGTTTTAATAATAAGTGTAATATGTGGATTTTGATTTTCCTAGCTGTTTTAAGTGGTCCAGAACTGTTGAGTGTCTAACGGCTAACTTTTGTGCCAGCTTATGAATTGGTGTGCGTGGTTCTGATTCAAATAATAAAAAAGAAATGAGTTAAATGTAAATTAGAGTAGTTTAGGTGTTGTTATAAAAAATAATATTCATGTTAACTTAAATATCGTTAACTAAATTAAATGGAAAACTTCAGATCAACCATGATTGTATTTAATTGATAGAAAATAATTGCAGTTTACGACCTACAAATTTATATACATTTCAAGCTATTTTAATTTTCCTAGCTGTTTTAGTGATCTAGAACTGTTGGGTGACTAACGCCTAACTTTTGTGTAAGCTTTCGAATAGTTGTGCCTGGTTATGATTCAACTAATGACTCTATGCTGGTCGTTATGAACTGAAGAAGGACGCCCGCGACCTTCATCTTAAAGGCTCTTGTCCCCAGTACGAAATTTTTGGAACCACTATTGCATCGTATGCTTCTTAACAGGACCCTCACCCTTACCAAAAGAATCGTTTAGTTTACGAGTAGTTCTACTGTTTTGCCACCCGTTGCGAACTCACAAAAAATGCTTTTAATTGTTTCTTTCCCATCTTTAATTCAATTTCTCACTTTAAGAAAAAATAATAATAAAACCAACGTTAATGTTGCCACAATACAGACCGAAAATGATATTAACATGAACACGATGAAATGACACTTTAATTGAAAAAATGAAAGTTAGAATTCAGAAAACAAAAACACCGCAATTATTTTCCTATCAACCTATTAGATGACAGAGATTATAACAAGGAACATTGATTAATATAGACTTAATAAGGCTTATATTTTTTCTTATAAATTTCCTGACTCAATCTTTTGTATTATTTATTTATCAAAGATAAATCGAACTTTTTTCTCAATTCGTTAATATTTCTTATTTTGATGATAGAATGTAGATTCTATATGCTAACACAGAATTAAAATTAAAATAAAAATAATTACTGCATAATTAAAGTTAAGATATGTTTTTTTTTTTGTTATTATTAATACAAAATAATGTAAAAGCAATCAAAATTAATCAAAAATTGAGATATATGAGTTAGGTTTATTGTTTTTGCTCTGAATTATTTTATTTTATTTATTATGTTGTTACATTATGGCACTTCTCGATGTTCTATCTTTGATATCAATTCGATTTCTTCTTTTAGATTAATACTTAGTTCGTATTTTTTTTTTACAATTAATTATTTTAGAATGTATTAAATTTAAAGAGTTGTAATAAATTTTATATTTGATTTGAAATATAATTTGAAAAGAATTATATTATAGAAACGATTAATGAATTAACGATTAATTAAGATTAATAATAGAATACATGTTTTATTCCATAATGAAACTATAAAACCACATAGTGTGTATTTAACTCTACTCAATCACACAAAGGTAAACGATGTATTTTAGTCGAGAGCTCATATTTTTATGTAATTTGCTCGACAGATGATGTAATAATCGATGATTATCTGTTTTGGAGATTCTAGAATTTTTCCCGGACAAAAATCAGTACTAGAGGCAAAGTTGAAAGAGGATTGTTTGAATATTTCACATCAAAACTAGTTATTTTATATCGATGAAATAAAAAAAAATACTAGTAAAATAGTAACGAATTGTTGAGAATTAAGAAATATATATATATATATATATATATATATATATATATATATATATATATATATTACTGATTAAAAAAATAAACGATTTCATTTACTTTCTTTCAAAAATAATTATGATTTTATGAAAATGCTTAATATATTTATAAAGATGAAGTTAATAGTTGTCTTTGAAATTAGAATTAATTTTGATTTAAATATTAATAATCAAGTATAAAGTTTTATGTTGTTCTGGAGAACTTCATTCGTTAGGTTTAGCTAAGTATCTACTCTTCACTACTAAATTTGGTGATATTCTCATGTAGATTTTGAAAATTAAAAAAAAGTCTTTAAATTTGACTGAGGATAGCTTTTCTGTCAAAAATAGTAGTAGAGAGCAGCAATTCAACTATTCTTAAAGGATGAAGATCCCCAGGACGACATATCAACGAGATCAGAAGCATAAAATCATATAATTATAATTTTTTATAATTGTTTAGATGGTTAGAAATTTGTAATGATTGTAAAAACGAATAAAAAAGAAAATATGAACCAGAAATTATCTGAAAATATTTATTGTGTAACATTATTTGAACCATATTATGGGAGATTTATTGAGTTTATATGAAAGATAAAATTTATTCGTTTTATTTAACATTTATTAATTAATAACAAAAAATAAATGTAGGTACTTGGTAGATTCTAAATATAAAATTGCACGGGTTTTGAAGTCATGATTTACAAAAAAAAGCGTTGAGTAAGCTTCATAATGATCTGTACAGAGGATTTGTTCAAGAAGGTTCTTTTTTATTTCGAAGCAAAAGCACACCTGAAGTATAAAAAGCTCCATAAAATTATTGAACACGTTCGTAGATGTTGTCGGGTCGAGAGGGGAACAAGCAACGGCGCGACGTCACGACGCCTATCGTCGAATGTGGACTCTCGCGGGGCGGTGGTGACGTGCGAGTTTACACAAATGCCCCCTTTACACGCCAAACCGTACGACTTATACCGTATACGTAGCGTTCGGGGTGGTCGGCGGGTAAAACGGGGAAAATGTGTTGCCGACATCGTAGGTCCGCTACGAACACGCTCTCTCAGTGCACCCGTGAACTCTGTTCAGTAGTTACGAGTTCTTTACCAGGTTATGGATGCAGTGGACTATAATAAGACAGAGATGCGATTACTCTATGTCCATGCGTGCAAGTTTGAACTGTCAAAATATGTTTATTCGTTCTTGTGGATTAAGTGCGTTTCGCAGAAACGATTTCATTGTTTGGCGCGATGAAAAAGTTTATGCAGAATGAGTTTGTTTTTTATTTTAATATTTGATGACATGAGAGGACCGTTCCGTTACACTTGAATTAGTAATTTCGGTAGGATAATTTAAAATTTATGAGCGATGATCGATTCGTACGGCGAGATGACTAATATAAATGTTATTATAAAGTTTATGTATCGAACAATAAGTTTATTTTAATAACATAGATAATAATCGTAGATGGACGCAGTTTTTTTGTTTGAAAAAGATTTTGATGTGGATGTTGAAATAATTGCTTCTAGTCGAAAAGTATCCTTTCATATACTATTATAAACATTAATATTCTATTATTGAGACAATCGATACTGTAAAGTAATAAAATTAAATTAAAATAAGTTGTAATTGAAACTAAAGAGATTATAGTTTGTGACGTCCTATATGCGAAACAGAAGTGCATAAAGTATTCGAGTATTTCATATGACCGTTCTCATTGTGACATTGTGTAAATAATTATCGTTTACGAGATTTCTTTCCGAGAGTGAACCTTTTGAACATTGCAAGAACAATATTTGAATACGATTGATAAAGAAGTTGATTGTTGACGAAACTTTCAAGTTAATGAACAGTGAACAAAAACTTATCACATAAATAAACATTTTCGATTAAGGCGAAACAGAATCAATATTTTCTCGAATTATATTTTTATTCGAATTTTATTCATGTAAAATTATTAAATGCCGCAGATATACCCGTACTTTTAAAACTTGTAAATAAAACTTGTCTAAATATAAAAGTTCAAACTGTTTAATATAAATAAAATGCTTTTTAATGTAATCAAAAAACATATTTACATCCAGAAAGTCTTTCAAAAAATCCATAAAAATAATTACTACTATCAATTCTATAAACTGTATAAATAATCAGAGAGATATTTTTGAAAAATTTATCGAAAGAACAGCTCTAGCATAATATTGAATTTAAACTATAACTGAACTGATATGAAAGAAATAAATATAAACTATACACAATAATATATAAAAATTAAACATGTTCTAAGAGATAATCTATACGTCAGGATACAGT